>JBCEWE010000422.1:3316035-3661035 GCA_039877035.1 Silurus lanzhouensis | reverse complement strand
CAATACATCAGTACAAAATGTCCAACACGTATAAAATCATGCACCGTGTACTGCGTCGGTAGATAAATGGTAGAAATAACAATAAAAGCTTCTTGACTTGAATAAAAATGTCCAGTTTAAAAAAACTAATAAAAAACCAAAAAATACACATGAAATGTTGAATATTTTCATATAATATTCGTATTGAACCTGAATGAAGAAATGAAGACGTGTGAGATAAAAAGAGGTTTGAGTCTTACCCTGGACAGGCTGACCTGCTTCAACACACAGCGCCGACACGAACCGAACCTCTCTCGGGCCAACAACGCCTTCCCAAACGCACCTTCTCCAATGTGACCCAAAACCATGTACTGCTCCATCACCCTGATATTATTAATAATAATAATTATTATTATCATTATTATAATTTATTCCAATGCTGCATGGCAATTTTTACAATTTTTACAACAAATCAAAGGAAAAAAAATATGAAAATATATGAAAACTATACAATAATAATAATAATATAAAAAATAATTCATATTGGCATTCGAAAACAAAAGTTTTATTTCATTATATTTACTGCAGATGGACAGAAGCAGCTTTTTTTTTTTAACTAAAATAAAATGTATTACATGTAAAATCATTATAATAGTTGTTATTATAAAATGAATAATAAAGCATCTATAACAAGTAAATAAGTGCAAACGTGTAACCATGGCAACCGCACAACAGTTCCGCCGGTGTTAATCGGAATTTCTCAAATAAAGTTTTAAAAACACACGAATAATAAAACATCAAACATACACACACACACACACACACACACACACACACACACACACACACATTGATAGAGAGAAGGTTAAGTTTCACTTACAGTCGCTGTGAAATGTGAAAAATGTCCAGAATCTCATGTCCAATAGGAGACAAGAACCTGCTCAGGAGAAACACACGCACACAACTGGTGGCTACGTGATGACGTAGGAAGCGTGCGTGAAGGACGCACAGACAGAGCCCACGTGACTAACCCGGAAGCATGCTCAGGAACGTGTAGAGCAGGGGTGGCCGAGCAGCATGCGGCTTTTACGTTCATATCGAAATTTGTGTTTGTTTTTAATGTGCGTGTTTAATACGGTATTATTGAGATTTAAATGATTTTGCCCCTACTGGGAAACTTTGCGGTATTTTCATCTCAAGCGACGCGAACACGCACATAAAAAAAAACACAAACTTCTATATGCAAATTGTTTACTTGCATTTTAAGTAAAAAATTTTGTGTTAAGTTCGTTCTTAAAATGGCAGCAGGGAAAAAATGCACAGCAAAACGAAAATATTAAGCTGAACGCAGGACGGTTTTAAGAGTTTGGGAGAGTTTTTTTGTTGAATGTAATGACGTCATTCTGCCTTACGTCATTAGAGCATTTCAAATCTTCAGCACCACTTCAGATCCCTCCATGCTAACATCAACCAGGAATTACAAAAAGGGACTGAACTTCACAAACACAAGTTGGTCACTTTGAGAAGTCAGGCAGAAAAGCAGATACAGTTTTAACAGGTTTAGAACATTATAGAAGCTAAAAAGCCACACAATGAAGGGGAGTTCATTATAAATGCCTCAGTGACACGGATATGAATCTCAGTTGCACTCTGACCTGGAATGGCAGAAGTCCCACTAAACAACATGTATAGTAAAAAAAAAAACCCCACTACTGTAAATTATTATATTTCTGTTTGTGGACTTGGTTGAACTGAGAGTTTGTGTGTGTGTGAGACACAATGTTTATTGTTGAAAATGACTGGCCTGTGGTCTTAGTACTGTAGGAGTCCATTTCTGTCATTATCATGTTGGTGTGTGACATTTACTATAAATCTGGCTGAGCAGAAGTGTGTGTGTGTGTGTGTGTGTGTGTGTGTGTGTGTGTCTTGACTGGTTGGCCACCCCTGGTGTAGTGACTGTGGAGTGAATTATTCTTTAATTTTTATATGTAATTAGTAAATATTTACATATATTCCTTAATTATTAGGAGGCGTTTTAAATACTTGACAGCATGTATTAAAAAACATTTTTAAAAAAGTCACAGAAATCCCACGTGAACATTTGATGTGAACTTTAACTGAGGATTTTGAGTTGCACGTGCAGGATTGTGTGAGTTCTTAATAAACTGGCCAGTCATTATGTACACAACAGTGTCCTAACAACAAGCATGACTGAGTGTGTGTGTGTGTGTGTTGGAAATTGTACAGAGTAGGTTTGTGAGCATGTGCACACTGTATGATAAAGCGAACTAAACACATTCCTCACTTTTATCTCTCTCACACACACACACACACACACACACACACACACACACACACACACACACACACACACACACACACAAGACAACCTAAAGAGTCAAGAGCATAAGGACAAAACAAAACACAGCATGTAGACAGTTGTAAGACTTTATTATTATTATTATTTGTATTTGTACAGAACGGCTAATATATAAATTAGCATTAAATGTTATCATGTTAATTTCATCTACACGGTTTCATGTTTGTTTTCTGATTATGAAGGTTAGATTATTAGGATGTGAGGAATCTAGACGTTTTTATATCTTGCTCCTGATAGATTATTCTGAAAAAATACCACTTTCCGTTTTTACCTTCAAGCCACAATATCCTTAGTTCATTCTGCAAAATAGAAATATACATTCAGTCTAGAGTTTAATGGATGTGAAAATAGATGTGTGAAATGCTGAGTATTTTTCTCTCTAATTTGTATCTAAAATAGGAGATACATGTTTTACTGATCATCCAAACACCAAGTGAACAAAATCAATAGAAATAGAAAATAAACTATATAAAAATGATCATCCTAAAACATGCATTCTCTCTCTCTCTCTCTCTCTCTCTCTCTCTCTCTCTCTCACACATACACACACACACACACGTGCACACACACACACGCACACACAAGCACACACGTTACCCTTTAATAAGACTTTTAGAGATGTAAAGCAGAATGGAAACTGAAGCACTCATTAAATGACCCACAATATGATTTTATGTGCAAAAGGAAAAGTGACAAAACTGAAAGAAACCAAAAAATCTTTCTCTTTCTCTCTCAACTTTTTTCCTTTCTGTTTCTCATCACAGCTCACAGATCATAGTCTCCATGGCGAAGTGGTTCTCAAAATGCCGGATCTTGCGACAGTTCAGAGCTTCACGTTTCTGCAGACCTAAAATTCAGACACAGAAACAGGATGTTAGGTGTGTGTGTGTGTGTGTGTGTGTGTGTGTGTGTGTGTTTGCCAAGGAAAGATATTTAAATGAGTTTATCCAATTATAAAAACCACAACAGAATCTATCATCTGTCTATCAGGGGTTTATCAAAAGTGACACAAATTCACTGTTTCTGCACTGGAAGATCTCGAACCCTGATACGGTGGGTGTGTATCACTTACACACATCTAACCTGCTCTGCTTACAGAGGTGTTTTGGGCTTTAAAGTAAAAAAAAAAAAAAGGCAGTTTTTCTTTAATGCTGTTTGTAAGTTCTGTACGCAAGTCAGTCAACATCCGATCACGTTTTTACTCAGGACGTCTCTCTGGAGTTGCAGGTGGACATAAGAAGGAGTTCTGATTGGTCATTGGGGCATCGCTGTGATTACTGTTGGGTGCTGAAGGAATGAGGTGTAGAAGTAGAAGTCTGTGTCTGCCAGGAAAGAACTCTCCATCAGAAAAAAAAAAACTTAAAATATTTTGTTGCTATGAAAAAAAAATTTTACTATAAAAAAATCCCATCTTTTTACGCCTTTATGTTACACCGTACACTCAGTGAAACACGGTGGTGGCAGCGTCATTCGTCAGCTCTAAATCTCGAGTCAATACAGAGGGGTTCTAACGTTAGAACCTGCAGGTCTCAGGCAGAAGATGAAGAACGTTTTAGGATAAGTCTAGGAGTGGGTTCAGGATGAGAAGATCAAAATGGACCTGTGTGTGTGTGTGTGTGTGTGTGTGTGTGTGTGTGTGTTCCTACCCAGTATGGTGTCTCGGCGCTGCAGTTTGTATGTGTCTTTGTTTCGGCACACTTTATAGATGTAGGAGCCCAGAGGTTTGATATCATCCATCTTCTCGGTCACAATCATCTGCTCATGCACCAGATACGTCTGAGGCAGGTAGGTTCCAGCCTGGAAACACACACGCACACACACGTGTTAAATATAAGATTATAATGTAAATATATTGGAATCAATTCAGTATCTGGCCTGTGCTTGTACATTAGTTTACACTGGATATTCAATCTGAAAGTGACATTCAGGCTGCAGGAACCCGAGTCACCCGGATCTTTAGTACTTTTTTTTTTTCATCTCAAACTGTAGATTTGTTATGACAGAGAAGGGAAATCCGTCTGAGAGTGTGTTAGCAGTTTGCGTGCACACACACACACACACACACACACACACACACACACACACACACACACACGACGGAATGTAAACAGGGTTCCCACCCTTTCAAGGACACCAGATTCAAGGACTTTCAAGGACTTTTTTAAAGCACTATTTATGTATAATCAAGCAGCTATCAAATTCACATCCCAGAATCCCAGTGTCATGAAAGACTTTTTACAGTACTTTACATTTCACTTACACTTAACATTTACATACGAATTTGTAAAAGTAATAATGAGGTTAAAGATGTGTAGGTTTTATAAATGTAGATTTTTTTCGAGTGGTCATGTTTAATTAAATCCTTTGAAGTCATTTCTTACTGGACATATTCAAATAACAAGTGCAAAATGTGCAAAAAAGGTTTAAAATACTAAATATATATATATATATAATATCATGTACGCTGATACACACGTATTCCTCCTGTAGAAAAGTTATAAATAAAATGCTTAGTGTGACTTTAATGTATTAAAGACGGGGATATTATGAGAACGGATTTAGAGAACATGTTATATATAGTGTGGTATTATATATATATATATATTTTTTTTTAATACAAGCACTTTTAAGGGTCTATATTCATGTGTCTGAAATTCAAGTACTTTTAAGAAGTGTATTCACCCTGTATAAAAGAATAAACAGTGATGATTCTCTCACCTTCAGCTTGGCCAGAAGATCTACCAGGTCATGAGGAGGCATCACCACGGACGTGTTCAGAGGAATCACATAGCATTTATCCAAACTCAGATCCAAATAAGCTGTCAGCCTCTGAGGATCACGCGCGCACACACACACACACACACACACACACACACACACACACACACACACACACACACACTATATGTTATTTTATATCATAACATTATTTAATATAATTAGGAAAATGATAGAGAGAAAAGGTTGTCTTGTGTGTGTGTGTGTGTGTGTGTGTGTGTGTGTGTGTGTGTGTGTGTGTGTGTGTGTGTGTGTGTGCTCCTTACCCGTTTGAAATCATGCACGATGACGGCCGGGTCGCTGTCGCTGAATTTGGGAACCGGGATGTTGATGAGCTCCACCTCCTCGTCCTCCAGCACTTGCACGATCTCGTCAATCCTACGCAAACCCACAGCAGGTTCCTCCATGTCATCATTCTCCTCCTGGATCCTGTAGTTCTCCTCACGGTACTTCACGCCACACACAAACACCTGCCCTTCCTACAAACACACACACACACACACACACACACACTTTCATCAGAACTTTAAAGCAGGTCTGAATCAGATTCATGAACACACAGAAGATAAGCTGTTGTTCTATTTCTTTTCCTGTAGCAGTGCACCTACATGTTCCATTTCTCCTACAACTAAATAACTTAATAATGACATCATACTTTTTAGATCATTTTATTTATAGATTATGCAGATGTTCCCACGTTATTGTTTTCACTCTCACAACTGCAAACAGCTTTTTTTTCTTGCTTGATGTTACACCAAAGAATAAATTCCTACGCTCTGAAGACGATCTCATGGTAGAAAAATGATACAAAGCTCTAAAACTGGAGACTCCTTCTGTAAACGCTACAAAAAAAAACAGTCTATTAAACTTTAAATATGATGTAATTCATTCGCTGTGTGAGTTATTCTTATTGATCCAATCGATTCTTTACGAATCTTGTTGTTTGTGATGTTTGCACTCATCTCATGTGCTGCACTCTTTTCTTTTCTCACCAGTTCTGTTTCTTTACATGTGGTTTGTGTCACTAAATGCTGCAGTTCTGTCTGCTCTCTCTGTCACACGTCACAGGAGATCCACCCTTTCACAGTTATTCTGTGTGCTAAAAACATTTAGATCTGAGATCTTTAACCTTTTATACACCAGGTTTGGTTAAATATGTTAATAACCTGCTGGTGTTTGTTTGGACTTGGGGGTAAATGAGCTGCTGAAAACTAATCCACAATTTAAATGACCTGTTGAACAAATGTCATCAACAGTTCAGTTTTTAGTCGGATTGGAACCGAATGCAAAACAAAACAATTTTCTTTTGTTGTTATTTCAGTGTCAGGATCTTCTAGTAGCTCTGTAGGACAGATGGATCTTTTTATTAGTGACTATAAAGCTGATTTTCAGGTAAATCCTGCTCACCTGTGCTTTAAGGCCTTAGCAGCCTAAAGCGTTTTCATGATTGTATCATCAAATGAGAAAAAGTCGAGCATTTTATTATTGTAACTGTATAGAAGAGAGATGCTGTTTTAACCTGGTTCTTTCTTTCTTTCATTTATTTACAAATGTGGTGTTTTTCTTGTCTGAGAATATTTAACACACAGTAGAAAAGTCTCATGCTGTGTCCTCACCTCCAACACGTAGTACCTGTACAGGTAAGCTCCGCCCACAATCACCCCAGACAACATGAGGGCCAGTCCCAGGTAGAAGCACCAGCACCACGCCCTCGACGGCTGGCTCACAACCTGAGCCGCCTCAGGGTCCTAGAGACAAACACACACACACACACACACACACACACACACACACATACACACACACACACACACACACACAGGTCAGGTCTGGCTGTGTGAAAATCACTACAACCTGAAAGTCACTGTGAAATGAATCTGTTCATTTATCACAAAGACGTATGTGGAATGAAAACGTTCCAGGGTTTTATATAACGGCGTGTCTGAGTGTCTGTCTGCTCCTGGTCCATGAGCGGAGGCTGAAAATGGAAGCTTTGTTCTTCAGAACAGGGTGACACCCGCATACAAACAAATCCGATTAAAACAATCAGCAATTATGTGTGAATGTGGAATCTGCATTACAGCCTCGCTCGCTCGACGTGCCCGTACACGGGAATGATTACCAAACCCAACCCAATCGTTCATTCCATAAACGGCCTCAGGTGTCTGAGAGCACTTTAATAGTCACATCTTCCAAAAAAAAGTTTATAGGAGACGTAGACACTGTCTCCTTCTTTTCCTCAGAATAAAAATATCATGGTTTTATTTCACACTATTCAAGACATCATCTCTCTCCACTGTAATGTAGATAATGCAGTTTTTTAGGTTCACATGAATATGTTGCTCGATTAAACTTTAACTAAGCGAACGATCTGTTATAGGGAAGGAATATGGATGAATTCAGTGTAAACAGTAAATGGCAATGATTTGGATCGTTAACGATGTGTTGAGAGCAGCCAGGAAAAACTCCCCGAGACTCTTCTAGGTCATTAGAATGTTGATAGGACGAGTACAAAACACATCCTACAGACAGAGAAATCTATTAATTTATCCAACCAGGAGGAATTTCCACATATTAGAGCAGAACAGAGCGTTAGTATGTGTAAGTGGAAAAACCTGAATGATTTAAATGAATGGGATGTGGGGTGTAAAGATTATTGATACCGCAGTAAATTCAAGTGTAAACATGGGAATAAGTGTAAAAAGAGAAATATGAATATGAACAGATTCCTGAAGTGAGTCTCGGGTGAAACTGAGCTGTTGATAAAACTTAACTAAAAATAAAAATAAAAATAAAACTATTCGAAAACTATAAGTAAATAAGTGGTGCATTCAAGTGCAGACTTTATTACTCTACACAGAAAGCAGCAAAATCCTGAAGCTTCTTCTGCTTATTATTATTATTATTATTATTACTTCAAAAAAAAGAGAAACGGAATCTGCTGAAAGCCACGTGTAAAAAAGACAGCTGCATACAAGAACTTTTATCTCGGAAATCTCACAACACAACACAACACAACACAACACAACACAACACAACACAACTCGAACTACTAATAACTGTAACATTACTGTAACTGTATCAAGATTTGGGCAGAAGGAGAATAAAAAACTTTACAGCACCGTGATGTTGATTTACATTGTGAACAGCACAAAACAGTGTTTTATTTATTATATAAACATTAAACACACACACACACACACACACACACACACACACACACACACACACACACACACACACACACACGTCATATATATTTCAGTTCTCAAATATTATTAATAACATTCAATATTATAATATTTATTTACAGAAACAGACATCATACATTGTTTTCAGTAAACAAACAAACAACCATGTACAGTTCTCACTTTTCTTCTAATTTAAGGGGGACATTTTTATTGTTCATTCATTATTATTATGTTATGTGTACAATATTACTATTATTATTATTGTTATTATTATTATTATTATTACATTATAGGAAGTGAACGTTTGCCAATGCGTCCTGTCAAAGCACATTTAAAATAAACTATAAAATGGACATCAGACCACATGAGGAGTGAGAGAATAGAAAGAGAGAGAGAGGGAAATAGAGAGAGAGAGAGAGAGAGAGAGAGAGAGAGAGAGAGAGAGAGAGAGAGAGAGAAAGAGACCCATGCAAAAACTTGCCCTGACAGGTTTTGCATTTCAAAGGTGTCCGGTATTTTTGAGACGAGTCAGGCCTTAAGAGTAACTGAAACTGCTGTGTGTATGTGTGTGTGTGTGTGTGTGTGTGTGTGTGTGTGTGTGTGTGTGTGTGTGTGTGTGTGTGTGTGTGTGTGTGTGTGTGAAAAACAAAAAAAAACAATATGGCCGTTTTAGGAGCTAATCGTAGTTCACTTAGCCTTAAATACAACTATTGGTTTTTACATAAAGACCCACACACACACACACACACACACACACACACACATACACACACACACACACACACACACACACACACACACGTATAGAAACACACAGGGGTGTAGCCATCATTTCAAAAGTGGGGGGACGAAATGTGTAGTGTTACCTGTTTTTTTTTCCTCCACTAAAAAAGTGAGGGGGACGAATTCACTTTTTATAAAAAGTCCCCCGCGTCCCCTGTGTCCCCCGCGTAATCTACACCCCTGGAAAAACATGGAGTTCCACTGTTTCATACTGAAACTCAATCTGAAGACTCCCTGCTGTTAAACATTAACACACATATAAAAGAAAAGTCAAATCAGGTGTTAGGCCTTTCTCAACAATCTGTGTGTGTGTGTGTGTGTGTGTGTGTGTGTGTGTGTGTGTGTGTGTGTAATAAATGTAATGTAATAAATGTTATAAAATTGAGATTATTTTAAATGTGATTATTTTTTAGATGGTGTTTTAAGTTGATTAGTTTCTAAGATTGAATTTAAATTGTAAAAAGTTTGACTTAAATTCTCACATCAAAGCGTTCAGGTTTAAAGTCGAACCAGAAAGCGGATTTTTTTTTTAGTCAAGAACTCAAGAAAGGAACAGTCAGAAATCTAGAACCCACTTGAACTGTTCTTTTATATACTAAAACATCAAGATCGAACCTACAACATGGTTTAATTGATATTAATGTATATTGTATTGATGTTCACACTTCAAAGGTTCCTCAAGGGTTCTTTGGTTAATTTAGGGTTCTCGGGTTTCTGAAGCAGTTCCACCGGACTAAAAAAGGCTTCATATTTAAATCTTAAAGATAAAACGATTGTCCAGACAGAAACTGAGTTCTGTATTGTGCAGAAACACAATGGTATTAGTGCGCATTTCCCTGTTGCTGGGGTGGAACCGTGTCATGTTCATGAAAAAAAAAGGAACCACATCTACAAGAACCGGGACCAGTTAGTACCATTTTATCTTCTTTGTAGGCATTTTATCTGTTAAAAAAATGATAAATAAAAAGAACCTCCTGAATCACTCTTTTTCTCTACACAAGGGCACAAACACGGAAATAATGTTACAGAGACCCGCGGCGAGATCAAAGTCCAGCACTAAACTCAAAGCTTTTTATCCTCCTCTTCATCATCCGGTGATTAAAGTGAGAGTGAGATCAGACACCAACACATCCTGAGGTCCGATCTCTCTCTCTCTCTCTCTCTCTCTCTCTCTCTCTCTCTCTCTCTCTTTTTCTGTCTGTCTCTCTGTCTGGTTTTTGCTGTAGAGAATACAGTGTGTTGTGTTGGCAGATGGTTACCTTGTCATCAGGAATGAGAGTCTCGCTGTCCTTCTTCACCTCCTTCTGTGCGAGAGCGGAATTAAACGTCACCTTGACCATGACGGAGGATTTAATCCGGAAAGATCAAGCAGGAGAAAATCCACACCGAGTCTCTCTCTTCTGTCTTCTCTTCTCGGCCAGCGACAGGATTCTGCTGTGACGCAGATATAAACACACACACACACACACACACCACACACACACACACACACACACACACACACACGGAAGTTGAAGCTGTAAGCGACAGTAAGTCCTGGTTGGCCAGCAGGGGGCGCATCGAGTTTATTTGAGTATATTTATTCTAATACAGTATAATTAGATATTTAATATTTATTACAGCACATAGACATAAACATATCCGTTGGCAAACACACACACACACACACACACACACACACACACACACACACACTGTCTCTTTGGCTATTTTTATTTTATTAATGTATAAATACACATTGAAATAAATGTAACAAATATAAATACAGAACAAATCCATTCTATTCAAGAGGTCAGTCCAATCTTCCAACAACCACTAGAACCGGATTGTGAACCCGATATGTGAACAACAATAAGCACCAGGAACAACACCCGCATGTTACACAAGTACTTGTGTGTTTGTTGAATCTCTCATTCTATAATTATTCTCCTTTTGCACTTAAAATAAGTTCCAGACTTCAGAGAAGATGATGATGATTAGTGTTTCTTCATCATTAATGGGATCAGACTGTGATTGTGATGAGGGTTTGGGAACCTATACACACACACACACACACACACACACACACACACACACACACACACACACACACACACACACACATATATATATATATATACATAACGTGGTATAACATTTTGCTGAGGTGTGCTGATGATTATCTGTGTGTGAAAGCTACTTTATTATACAACTGTATATAATGGTATTGTGAAGGTTTTATTTGTGTAGCAGAATGCAATACTGACATGTTATATGTATTTTTATTTATGTATTTCTTTTATTATTATTCTATTACTGATTCCTGTTGTGTGTTAGTCTCCTACTTATTTGCAGATGGATGTGTTGAGACATCCTCAGGCAGATGATGGAGAAAGAGTCGTTCGTGGTTTTTTGGAATAAAAGCATGTTAAACATTTAAGATAACACAAGAATAGTTGTTTATGGGCGTAAATACGAGGATTAAAAGGATGTCCCATATATTTTTTTACATTTTATGATTAAATAAGGAACTCACAGGTTTTTGTGACGATGTAAGAACATATTCTCCTGAAATATAGTTTCAAGTAATCCTTGTTTTTGTACTATGGTTGTACAACATTTGGATTTTGGCTCAAACATATACACACACTTACACACACACACACACACACACACACACACACACACACACACACACACACACACACACACACACACATACATTGTCAGAGACTGCAGAAAATTGTGAGCAGGTGATTTCTAGAGGAAAAATGAGCTTTTTTGGTGCCATCTTTATGCTTGTGCAGTTCATATTATAGTAAACATTAGCATAGCATAGCATAGATCGCATGAGGACCATGAGATTCATGAGGAACATGTGTCTGACTCCCTTGAACAGAACCATTATTCCTGTAATCATTTTTGTTCTCCTACCAACGTCCTGAGCAGATCCTTGGTCCCCTGACAGTGAGACTGATTTAGCATGTTATTTTAGCTATTAATTATCAATGAAACAAGATTAGTTCCCGTCATCACATCTCATCTATTCAAACAACAACAACAAATCAGCAATTTCTTGTAAATGTGTATGAAATGACGGATAAAAACTGGACCAGTATTTATCTCTATTGCTGTGGTTTATCTGGAAATAAAACACTCTTACGGGGAAGTATTTTTATCTTGCTATTCAAAAAAATACTTCTCATTAGCAGTTTTAGTCCATATTGGAGTTTCCCCGGGTGTGTTGCTTTATTTTGCCTCCAGTTAAGGAAATCTAGTAAAGATCCAGTTACATATTTTACTGTATGTGTTTTCCTGGGGGGGTTTGTTTGTTTCAGTTTTTCTGTATCCTACAGAATGAGATCTTTATTTTAAAAAGTACATTTTTTATAGTGAACAAATAAGTAAAACTACATGGTAATTCTTTATTTAAAAATAACACACATTTCTTTTACATTTCTTTCAATTCCCTTTCTTGGGGAAAGTCTGTATTTTACGTATATGTATGTGATTGGATGAACCAGAACAGAGGAAAACACAGATTCTTTGAACTATAGCTAATATTTTAGTGATTTATTACAGAGGGTCAGATGGGTAAGTTCACACCTAGTTCGTTTGAGCCGTCCAAACGCTCTTGCAGCGGTTCAGTGTGTGTATAAGTGAACAAACCAAGTCATCTCAGACCCCTTAAAAGGTCCCAGAAGCGAACCGTACTCAGACCACCTCCGATCATTGGACGAGACACCTGTCAGTCAAGATATACAGGTGAAGGACAGGTGTCTCGTCCAATGATTGATAAGTTTACATTCACAAACTATACCTACCTTTTCCGGTTTGTCTGACTTTAGTAAACAAGCTTCAGTTAGTTCAGAATATGGCAGCAAGAGTTCTTACAAGGTCGAGAAAATATCACCATATAACCCCAATCTTATCGTCCCTACATTGGCTTCCAGTTAAGTTTCGAATAGACTTCAAACTACTGCTTCTTACTTATAAAGCACTAAATGGTTTATCTCCCATGTATCTCTCCAGTCTTTTAACACGCTACAATCCCTCACGCTCCCTGAGATCTCAAAACTCTGGACTTCTAGTAGTTCCTAGAATAGCAAAGTCCACTAAAGGTGGTAGAACATTCTCACATTTAGCTCCTAAACTCTGGAACAGTCTTCCTGACAGTGTTCGGGGCTCAGACACACTCTCCCAGTTTAAGTGCAGATCAAAGACGTATGTTTTTAGCGAGTTCTACACATAACACACATCACATCATAACCTTGTGCTCCAGAACATCTGATCACATGCACATTATCAACTTGTGCTGTTAATATCATGAACAGCAGCTACGCTAATTCCTCTCCACTGCTTCTCTTTCTCTCCCCATCCCGAGACACCCTGAGGTTTGGCCAGCTCCAGTCACCTCCCACCTTATGAAGATTACGGACCTTTGAAGAAGTAGATGCCGAACTCGCAAACATCCCGAACCATCTAGAGACGTACCAGTGCCATTTGGATCCCGCTACATGTGTGGAGTTTGGCATTGGACCTCCTGGAGTGTTAAAGGCTCTGGCATGGAGAAGCTGATGCTGGATCTGTGATGATCACAAATGTTGAGCTCAGTAGCTCCTAGTTTTATAACCATATAGACTGTATCAGACTGCAGAAAGAACATCACTTATAATCTTATACTCCAGTGCTCATGTTAGCTCTCACTCTCCAGTGTTCTGTATTGTTGAAAGATTTATGATCAAATTCTTGATGTTACCCAAATGAGGATGGGTTTCCCTTTTGAGTCTGGTTCCTCTCAAGGTTTCTTCCTCATAACATCTAAGGGAGTTTTTCCTTTCCACAGTCTCCACGGCTGCTCATCAGGGACAAATTCACACCATTCACCTTCACTGTTGATTTCTGTAAAGCTGCTTTGAGACAATGTCTGTTGTAAAAAGAGCAATAGAAATAAACTTGACTTGACTTGTCGTTGTGTTTTTGAATTTGTTAATTTGTTTTTGGATTTGTTAATGTGTTTTGCACTTCTCGGCCACCGTAGCTTTGCGTTTCGTTTCGCTAAATGTCCCTGGAGGCTTGCCATACCTGCAGCTACGACAGAAGTACATGAGCACACGTGATCAAATGCGTCGAAGTGGGGGGTCTGCTGAAATCAAGGATTCCTGTCCGATCTACGACGATTTGAATGAAATTTTGGGTGCAAGTCCTTGTGCCATTGTGAATACCCAAAATCCATTGCTGCACAGAATTCTGGGTTCTTATGAGGTTGAGGTGTGAACACGAAAGGGTCTGAGATCACTTCAATACTAAAGAGGACCAAAAAGAGAACTGGGTTCCCTTCTGACTCTTTTATATTGTGAACACGAAAGGGACTGAGGTCACATTTGCTTAGATCACTTTCTGGTTCACTTTAAGTGAACTGGGTTTGGTTCTTTTAAAACGAATTATATGTGAAAACACCCCAAGATTAATGTGAACACCAGGATTACAACACAACAACAGTCAAAAGAAGACTCGTTAGTCCCAAGTCATTTAAAAGAATTGTGCAGAATGAATCAGTCCTGATAGTTTGTGTCTTTAAAAACTGTGGTCCATCACTGCTGACAGGAGAAGTGAATTCAGAAGTGATCACACAGCAGAAATCGTGACACTCAAACCTTTCTAGCGCTTTTTGTTAAGGAGCCACCAGGGGGCGCCATGAGAGTCCATACCATAAAGAGAGACAAGAACAAAGGCCAAAAAAATGCAAAATATACAGGAACAAGACCACAGTACACAGAACACATACAGCAGGGCCGGGTTTAGCCAATTATAGTAGTGTGGGCTGATAATCAAATAATAAGAGGGCAATTAGTGGTAGTGGCCCAAATATAGTAGTGTGGGCTGGTACACCTAATCCAGCCCATGATATTTACACAATTAGAAAAAAATCTAATTTGAACTAAAAGTGGTGATAATTGAAAACAACTTTGAAAACTTGAAACCTTTAACATGTAGTTGCAAAAAAACCCCTGCATAATCTTGTATTTATTGGATCAGATAAGTTCTCAAATTAAATCAAATCCTAAATCAGATCATCAAACCTAATTTCAAACTTCAATACAAAATCAGAACATTCAGAAATGTTTGCACTTTTAAAGAACTTTTCCCAAAGACAGTATCAGAACATCATCTAACAACTTTTTTTTTGCTGCTTTTTATTTTAAAATATATATTTTTTCCTCACTTTATTACTGTATAATGAAATTTGTATTGTTTATCAGTTCTATCCCAATTTCTTATGTGCTGTCCATCCATCTACAGCATCAGTCTCCTGTTTCTGTTGGCAAAAACCTTAACGAATTTATCCACATCTAAAGTATTTGTTATGGATTTCTCATGGGGAAGGATCTTCTACATTTCTTTGATGTGATATGGTGAGATGACAGGGGTTTAGGATTCTTGACAAGAAGGAACTTTCATATGTTGAAGGCACAACAATCCCCGGATCTACAGCCAGGGTCATGTGAGCTACCAGCAAGGATACAAGGAGCGTAGATGGCAAAGGTACACACATCCTTCACTCAAGTAGAAGTACAGATACTCATGTTTGAAAATACTCTGGTGACTACTGTTTTGAAAGTCCAGATATTTGTGGAAAAACGTAATGAGTAAAAGTAAAAAGTTGATACCAGAAAAATCTACTTAAGAACAAAGTATTTGTACTTGATCTTCCCTCCTCTGGTACACGACAGAAGCTTTTATTAACTGCACAAAAATTACAAACTGAGAAAAGCAGACGATCGAAGCCAGTATGGAGCTGAAGCTTGTAAGTGTGTCGGACATAAATATGTTCTATGATTCAGGGGCGGGGCCTTGTGGGGGGCGGGGCTTGATTGAGGCGGGACTTTGTGTAGATCTGGTGCAGGACTGATTACTGTTCATTGGCTGTAAGCTGCTGCCCAAACAATGGAAAGTGAAAAAACATGTTGTGATTTTCAGGGTTTTTTTTCACCTTTGGCTAAAATAATAAAATCAAACTTTGATTGGGTGGGCAAAATGTAAATTTGGGCAGGCTAAGCCCACCCCTGCCTACCTGCGGTGATTCATGACACGTGCAGGGTTTAAATAGTAATGCACTTGTAGATTTCTGGTCACCATGAAAATGTTGCTGTTTAAAAATCAGGTGAGATGCGAGGAACAGTGTACAGAGAAACAAGGAGGAACTGCATAATCAGGAATAAGGAGAATGAGGGAATGTGAGGAACTGCACTGTGAGGAATTGGGAGAATGGGAGGAAGTGCATTCTGAGGAACTTTCTCAGAACGAGGAGCCCTGCTCCTGATGATAGATGCGAGAAGACGCGAGGAACTGCAACTTGAGTAACGAAGAAATGCGAGGAAGTGCCTTCAGACATTTCTTTGGCAGTTAATTTGTTGGAATAGGAATAAATCTAAAAAGATGGTGCTTTTCACACCACTTGATATTTGTTACACCATCTTCTCTTGCCTTCTACAGCTTCACACATCCTGTCACGATATCACGTCTTCTTTCACACGTGTAACCAACATCTAATCAACTGTTTGCTTGATCTCAGGCAACTGTTACTTCACTGAGTCTTATGATTCTAATTCTGAAGAGACACATCACAGATGTAGAACCTGATCAGATCAACACTTTATTTATTTAATGCTGTGTGTGTGTGTGTGTGTGTGTGTGTGTGTGTGTGTGTGTGTGTGTGTGTGTGTGTGTGTGTGTGTGTGTGTGTATGTGTGTGTGTGTGTGTGTGTGTGTGTGAGTGAGTTTGCAGAATGACAGCAGCAGCACCTTGAGGTTGCTCGGCTCCTTGATCTCGGCTGGGATTTCCTCTTAACCTCAGGCCTCCATTTCACATACCTGCAGAGAAAGAAAGAAAGAGAGAGAGAGAGAGAGAGAGAGAGAGAGAGAGAGAGAGAGAGAGAGAGAGAGAGAGTGGGAGGCCAACTTAAAATATAAAACGATAAAGGAATTGACATTTCAAATTTATCCTTCATGAAGACTACAGTGAAATGAACTTGTACTAGTTTCTGCTCGAATAAGACAATGTCTGAGTGTCTTTCTGTCTTTTTTAGGTCACTTCAAATAATTCTTCAAATAAACAAGATGAATACAGAGGGACACTTGTGCATTGTGTGTAAGTGAAGTGAAAGAAGAACATGCAGAAGTGCTCGGGTTCCTCTATTTCTCTTCATTTCCCAAAACAGCGCCTGTAGACTGAGCTCCCGGTGTGCGTACGATACAATACAACTTCTCTCTACCGCCCCTTTATTCAGCTCAGACAGGAAGCGATTGACGGACACCGCGACAGGTATTTAATCATCTTGCTCTCTGATTGGCTGGTCTGGTCTGGCCTGGCTCACTCTCTGACCGAGTGGGATTTAGAAAGTCTGTGGGAGGAAGTGTGTAATGAGGAAAAGATAAAGAGTTGACAATTTGGTAAGACAGGATGTTTAAGGTTTGTTTGGAGGAAGACATACAGGCAGCTCCAAACGATCAGCTTTAATTTGATGCCACGATCCAAATCAGGTGAACTGTGAGACTTGTGTATCTTTTGTATGAACAGCATTTCACCCCGAGGCCTTCAGTGATGTTCTACCTGAATCAGTTCACCTCTTAATACCACCATAATGATGCCACGTATTAGAGATTTTCACACACAGGATCTCATACAGTCAGAATGAAAACTAAAGGAAAAACCACAACGAACACTATTCAACAATTCTCCTTTCACTGGAGCCGCAACTGCACCTCCACATACATCATCTCCAGCAGAAGCAACGATAGTCACCTCATCCCATCACCCCGGGGTTTCCTGCGTTTTTTCCGCGCTTTACGGGTTTGCTGTGAATTTGAAATGATGGTAAAATGTTCTGGAAAGAAAACACCAAATTATAAGAAAAAAACGTAACAACTGTTTTAAACAGTTTCTACGACCTTCATTCACGATGTCCAGCTTTTCTCGAAAAGTCCGTCTTGTTGTAAGAGTATGCGATCAAATCAGTTTCTTCTCCTCTGTCGGCTGTTGTGAAATGAAAAAAACAGCTATTAAATCCACACGAATATATTTGAGATCGCGTCGTTCGATACAGCTGCGATTTGCGCTCTCTGACCGTCCGATCAAAGGACGTGAAAATGCCGACGTGTTCTGACGCCTCGAAGTGTGCAAATTGCAGTCTGATTGGTTACAGCAACAGCTTCAAGCAACATAAAGTTTATGGTAAAGAAATCTCACATTGCTGCCTTGACTGCAACACACATTGTGACAGCTGAAATTTGATTGGCTGGAAACGCTAACTAATATAAACACTCAATTGTGCACGAGAGAAACGCTATGAAATGAAGAGAATAGACCACTAAAGATATATTAAAACGTACGTCAGTGATTCTGATGGAGTTCAGAGCTTGCTGACCCTGACGGCCCTCCACTGTTCCATACTAATGAATTAGATACAGCGTTACCGCTACGCCGGATTCCCAAACCCTGTTCCACGTGACGACGTGCATCATGAAGACATGGTGTGAAGGTTAGATGAAAGAACCTAAGTGTCCTGCAAAGACCCCTGACCCCAGTGAACACCTTAGAAATGAAATGAACCAAAATCTAGGTCTTGCTACAGACAGAAGCGGTGCATTAAAATTTTGGAATGTAGGGGGAATTTGAAAGGTTCTGTTTGTGTGCATCACATTTTCAGGGGTGTATAAACGTGTCATTTCACACCGGGCTTTAAGACGATGTATCACTGTGCCGTTCTCCTTATATAGCTCGATCTCTAAGCCGTGTAAGATTTTTCTCTGCAGTGTATCTGAAACTCCGTTGGCCGGTGCTTGCTGTCACAATCTGACTTCTTGTTTTTAAAGGAAACAACATGAAACTACGGAGTCAAATCACAGCTACTGATCCATTTCATGAGGACGTTAAGCCTTCTCAGAGGACTGGAGTTATAACCCCCCTGCTTGGTGTCCTTCACATCATGTCTGAAAGTACCTGAACAAACTTCCACAGCATGAACCAAACCCCGGGGAGATTTTGAGAGGAAGTGAAAGAAGTCACATAAAAAATCGGATCGAGATGCGACCCGCTACAACACGTGACTAATAAACATAAACACTGGTGTGCTTGTGGACTCACTGTGTGATGGGGTGTGTTTAGGGGGAAGTGGCCTCTTCAGGAACTGGACCACATTACCTGTGGTAGAAATCATCAACTATAAATAGCACAAGGAGAAATAATATGTAAATAACTGAATGGTAATTTTTTTTTTTAATTAACAAATTTATTACCTGTTTATTACCTGTTTATTACCTGTTTATTACCTGTAAGGCTCTTCTCCAGCGAGACACTTCTGGGTTTGTTTCCAGAAACCACCAAGCTGCAGTACTGCTGTAACACTGTTTCATATTTATTTATTTCAAGGATTTCAGTCAATTTCAAACATAAGATGTGAAAGACTCTTTGTCTGATGTAAACAATAAACAGTGAACCAGGTCTAAAAAATAAGAGATAAAATGTCAAAAAGTAGACCGGTTGCCAGATTTGGTTCAAATCACTCCTAACTTTATGGAACCTTGACTACTATAGTCCTCATATTTTTTAAAAATATTTGTAATATTGTATTTATAAATAAATCTTCTCCTTTTGCGAGCGTTTCTTACTCATCTGATCTATGATCTGATTCTGTACCCTGACCTGAGAAACTCAAATAATGTTTTAATATGCGAGGAATAAAAATAATCAGCGGCGTGATGCATAAAGGCCTGCTGAAAAAAATACACTGGAAACCATCACAGAAAATCTAATGGATTCCACTTATAACATCATTTAAACCATTAGCTTATTAACACCACCACCAAATTTCCAATGTATCTGTAGCATGTTTGTGTTTATCATTAAATCATTATCACCAAAGAAACTCAGCATTGAACCAGCGTAGAAATGTTTAATGGTGTCCAGTAAACACCAACAGTTTATTATTGGTCTTTAATAGTATCATATAGAACATACTGCTAACACAAAACACCAAATATCAGCCACACGAGTACAGTTTCCATTCAATCAATAGCTACAATCCCCATTACAACCATCAAAACCATTACAATTCTCAAGGAGTCTGTGTTTTATTTTTACTGTTTCCACCCCAAGTAGAATTATTTCAGCAGTATGCTGAATGAAATCTGGAATAGGAAATCGATTCATGGTGAAATCAGCATTAAATAAATTCTCTTTGTTAAATAATCACCCATTATTTACTCTGTGGATGATTTGTTACTATACA
Source organism: Silurus lanzhouensis (assembly GCA_039877035.1). Classification (NCBI taxonomy): domain Eukaryota; kingdom Metazoa; phylum Chordata; class Actinopteri; order Siluriformes; family Siluridae; genus Silurus; species Silurus lanzhouensis. The sequence continues at coordinate 3,640,654 of JBCEWE010000422.1, read as the reverse complement.
GACAATAATGTATTCATATTGCACATGAATATACACCTTGGTTACGCTCTGTCCGTTCACGTACAGCTCTGTGGTGTGTGTTTTGAAAATCTCAATCAATTCCATACACATTCGTAACAATATTTGAAAGTTTATTTGTTAAATCTTTTGTGTTTTTTATTAAAACCATTTCTACAGGGTTTAGGAGCTCAATCTATAACTAATCTGGAGGCTTGTTTGTTAGTTCCTGTATTCTGGGTCACATGGAAGTTTGAGGACTAATACACACTAAAAACAAAAGAAGCAAAAAACACCGTGTAATTCTGAACTTTACAGCCAGAAACCCCCTCTGATGTCTTGGATTTAATTTAATAGGAGGGTCAATTATTTTTTTCATTCTTTTGGATTAAAGTGATTGTAAACTTTGACTTTTGTAGACTCGGTTCAGGTCGTGTGAAACCGTAACGGGTCTGATCGAAACATCAGAGTGTAGAACCTTGGGCCTGGATGTGATGGAGAGGTGACATTTCATAAAGTGCTACCTTTGCAGAGCAGATTGCCTTATAAAGCCATAAGAGTTACGTTCCTGTTTTCGCTTTACTGTCACTTCCTTCCTCTCTCATTTGAATAGATCAGTCGTTCCTCACTGCTCTGCACACTGCTCGTGTGAAGCGGACTAACAGAGAAAGAGCGAGAAAAAGAGAGAGACTCAGACTTGCCTTTCTCAGGTAAGAAATCAACTGCAATCGATAGATTAGTGTGTGTATGGAGAGTGTGTATGTATATTTTTATAAGTATATAATCCTATATATATATATGTATGTATGTATGTATATATGTATGTATGTGTGTATGTGAGTGGGTGTGTGCGAGACAGAGAGAGAGAGCTCATGCATATCTGAAAAAAGGTGCATGGCCTCCATATGCTCCATGTGCTCATGTTCTTCGTGATGTTCTTCACGCCCTTCAAATTTTACAGCTTTTTATTTTTATTTATATTTTTGTTTATATGATTGACTTTAGCATCGCTCTCAATTCATGGTCTTGGTCTCGTCGATCGCCTGCGTTAACGATCGCGATCTAATAGGCAGGCGAACACACACACACACACACACACACACACACACACACACACACACACACACTCTGATAGTTTCCAGTCTATCTTAAACTTTAAACTTTACTGTTTTTTACATTGTGTGTGTGTGTGTGTGTGTGTGTGTGTGTGTGTGTGGGAGGGGGGTACATATGTATGAAGTAGAAGTTAAAGCTTTGCCTTGCAGCCAGAGCTCTAAAGGAAGTTGTGGTTAAGTCGCTCTCTCAACATGCATCGCCTCTACGATCGTCTTCGGTGCCGAAACCATGGAGTAGGTGTTCTGTTGAAACATCCCCAGCGGACAGAAGAGATCACAAACCGGATCACTGTGAGCTGTGGCTCCTAGGGGTGATCAATGATCAATAAAATGCGCTAGTCTTTCGCTGCATATGTATTATGTGAAATTTCCTCAGAACGGTGAAACTTTATGATCTGCAGGTGAGGAGATGGTTTGAATTGCTGCGGTGATGCACGGTGAAGCAAAATCATGGTTCCTGGTCAAATATAGCAGTAATTATTAATTATTATTATTAATATTCATTATCAATGCAGCAATGCAGCAGGTGTCGGAGCACCCGCAAGCACCTTTTTCACGTTCCTAACATCATATTCTCGGCTGAACTGTTTCACAGCGATTCTACAGAGCCTCTGTGAAGGCCTCATGGCCTTTAGCCATCTTCAGCTTTGCTCATTTCCCTCACGTGAGTAAAGCGTGAGGTGAAATCACTGAAAGAACAAGAGAAAGTGACTCCACCATTTTATCAAGCGCACGCAAAGGTCCCTTTTTATTATCCGTCATCGGTTCATGGACGAACGAGGCGGCGAAAAGGAAGAAGATTTGCATATTTCGCACCGCATTTTAATCAGCGTTTCTATAGCAAAAGGCCTTTTATGGGTTTAAATCTCGCATGAAGCGTTGCAGGAAACGCGGTGGGGATTAAATGAGAATCTGGCAACACGCAGCTCTGAACGATAAAGTAATATATTGGAAATCTGAAATGCAAGACACTGCCGAGTTTTTATTTAGAATTAACACCTCCGCTGCAAACAAACCAGGAAGCGGGGCGGATGTTCTCAGAAAGCGGCGCGTTCTTCTTTAAGATTTTAGACTGCCGCCGTTTAGACTGCGAACGACTCGCAGACAAAAATATATAGATCACAAAAGCAGAACAAAAAAAGCAGAAAGCTGTTACCGAGAGCCGAAGCCATTTTTTCCCTTTTAAAGTGCCTCTGTAAACCGGAGAACGAGGAGGCCACGTTTTCACTTCTGCTTTGGTTAGCTTGCCATCTTTCTTAAAAAAAAAAAGTGACCAGGCATCTATTTATATTTTTATGTGCTCATGTAAGGAACAACATGAACAACATGCATTTTTCTATATCCTTTATTTTATAAAGTCGGTGATGCAATACATGTGTAAAAGCTTCGTTTCCAACGAGCTCTCGAAGCAAAACCCTATCAAGCGATCGGTACCGATCTTGATCTCGATCTTTATTACGTCCTTCTGCAAAAATGAAATACAAATAAACCGAAAGGAACTCGTTAGGTACAAAAAATCAGTGTGCGGTGGAAAAAAAAAAAGCAGACGTCACTCATCGCCTCCTGGCCTAACTCGAAAATAAACTTGATGTCATCGAGTCACTGTCAGAGTTCTGCAGTTATCTGTTAAAGGTTACAGCACAGATTCTGAACAAAATAGCAAAGAAAATGACAGCAAATGTTTCTTCTGTCTCAAAATAACAATATCGCACTAATTCAGTGTTTAGAGCAGACTTCCTGCTAAAATCACAGAACAATCGATAAGGATCTGTAAGGAAACGTCGTGTAGGATCACCTTTCAATATATCTCCATGGAAAAAAAAAAAAAACACAGTCCCCTATTTTAATGTATTAATACTATACATTAATACTGTAAGAAGAACACTAAGTTGGCTGAAATTGGAACGTAAAAATAATTAAATCTATTTCCATACAATTATTTTTCTATTCGTTAATTTCTTCTTAAGAATATAAATATAAATAAATACTACCCTTAATAAATAAACAACCTGGAAATAAATACAAAATCTAGAAAAAGATGAGATATATATATATATATATATATATAAGATCTTATCTATAAGATGAATTATTTTTGATTTTACGTAATCATCTTTTTCTGGACTTAAAAGCAGAATCTGATCCGAGAACGGCAACATCCAGTCTCTGATCAGTTCTTTTCTACTTCCTGCAGTGAGTTGCAGTGTAGCTACTGATTCATCTCTAGATATGATGAAAAAAGAAGAAGGAGAAGAAGATGTGAAATGAACAATAATCCCACAATATATCCCGATCCAGAAAAAGTTCTGTCCTGGAAGCTCTCAGCATCCTGAGATCTCCCGAGGTCTCTTTTAGTCCTGAGATTTAAAGTGAGCACACTTTGGTGAATAGCAACCAGCGCTAACTGATAACGTGCCACTTCCTCAAACTGCTGAGCGGTTGTGCTTGGTCATGAAGAAAAAATTTCCCCAATGTGAAAATAGACACTTTCTGCGTAGCTTGAGAAACCGCTGCAAGAAGAGAGGAAACGCACACACACACACACACACACACACACACACACACACACACACACACACACACACACACACACACACACACACGACATGACCAACCACTCAACCTCAGCCTTGAGTGATGTAACTACTTATGGTACACCCTTCCTGGTGCATATTTAATCTCCAACATGTCCAAAAGTATGTGCACCCTCTGTCCCTGATGCCCACTGAACATCTCATTCCGTTTACTCCACCTACACTTCACCAAGACTTTCACTAGACTTTAAGAAGTGGCTGTTCGCATGGGCATAAATCCCCATTTTTTTTTTAAATATCGCACTTTCTATCGTGAAAAATATATGTACGTATACCTGAATAATTGTGTAAGTAGAAAAAAAAACCAAACGCAAAAAATGCATTTAGAAACAGTTGAGTTCCCCCCCCTCCCCTTCCTCACAGTGGTTTGACCCACTGCCTGCTTTCCCAGTTCATCTCACCTACTCTACATACACGAGTCAGGTGTGTGTCTGCGGCCCAATTAATGTTTAACTCCATTAACTAGGTGTTTTTATTTACTTCAAATAAAGCGATTCTCTTTAATCTAGTTGATGCAGACTCGTTCATAAATCAGTTGCGCCAAAAATGCCGATTACCGAAATAATTTTCCATGAATCTGCTCTATTAGCGATTAAAATATCACTTATCTAGTGAACGTTAGCTTGTTTACAATAGCTTGTAGCATAGTGCACTGCAGCTAACACTGCAACTAATGTGCTAATGCACTGCAGCTAACACTGCAACTAATGTGCTAGTGCGCTGTAGCTAACACGCCAAAGCCGTTCCCCATGCAGTGTTTTATTTGGGACGACTTGGCATAATGTTAACATTAATGGCCACAATTAGCATATTTTTTATCTGTGCATTTACTAAATGAGCACTGTGCAACATCCAAACTGACCCACTGTATTTTTTTGTATAATCAATTTCTATTTTGTATTTAAGTGTCTTAAATGTGTTGTGATTATTCTTTTATGATAGTTTTACTTTTTTTATGTAAAGCACTTTGAATTACCATTGTGTATGAAATGTGCTACAGTATAAACAAACCTGCCTTGCAGCGTCATAGACTAGATAAAATGACGGAGAAAAGCAAAATGGAAAATCTTCTATTTATTGTCCCTCCCTACCGTCAAATGAAGTTTACGCCCATGGCTGTTTGTTATTCGTTTATCATCAGTATGATGGTTGGATGTTGAGTAGGGAGTCTCCAGTTCCAGTTTGTTCAGTGAAGTCGATGAGGTCAGGGAGCCGTGAAGGACACTCTTCCTTCTTCCACTCGAAACTTCACACGGCCTAATTTTTTACAAACAAAGGTGTATTTTTGAACCTCGGTTACTAGGGAAATCGTACATGGGTGTTCTATATTTTGTTGCGTCGGGGTGCGTATACTTTTGTCTGTAGAGCATATTTGGATTTGCAGTTTATTTCTCTGTGACGTCAGGATCTAAAGACACGCGTTCAAATGTATCGTTTTGTTCACGAACAGCAACGATGGCCGGCTCAATTTCGAACGAGGAGATGGAGGATCTGCGAGAGGCCTTCAGCAAAGTGGGTGAGTGAGAAGTTTCCTACAGTTACGGCTTTTACTGTACCTCCGTTCATTTCCCTTAAAATATCACGATTAAAACTCTCATTAAACTGGACAAACCACGCAAACGTGCCTTTCGGCCCTGAATTTGCACGTCATTTACTTTTTTAAGACTCTGTACTCCACCGGCTCTCCACCATCCCGCAGTAGATAACGCACAGGGTGAAGGTTCACCGCTCGCTCCCTCTGAGACTCCGCTCTCCGAACACTCTTCCGAATACTCTTTCACCGTGAACTCGTGGTCACGGTAATAATAATAATAATAATAATACGGGAGAAATAAATAAACTTCTCTTGGACTTCCAGTGCAAATTGGGGAATTTAAAACTTGTTCAAAATGAAGTGAGTTACAGAAAGTGTAAAGTGTAAAGTAAAAAAGACGTTTGTGAAAGATAAGCGACTTCCTGTTCAACAGTCACTATCAACGAACGCTCGTTTCCTCAATCGTTGTTAGAAAACGTTAAGAAGAAACTCCGAAGTCTCCGACACGGGAGACTCGTTCCGTAAACGTTCCACCTCGACGACTTTGACGGTCGCGGGTTTTCTTTTGAGAAAACGTTTTTTTAACCCGCGGTGTAAAACTCGCCTTTCCTCCAGACCTGGACTCGAACGGTTACATCAGCACGGACGAGCTGAACGAGTTGTTTAAAGCGGCCAATCTGCCTCTGCCCGGGTACCGAGTCCGCGAGATCATCCAGGAGCTCAGTCAGACCATGGACCAGGACAAGGACGGGAAGATCACGTTCGACGAGTTCGCAAAGGTACGTACGGGCACTTTTCGAATCGAATCGAATCGAGAGAGAGAGAGAGAGAGAGAAAGAGAGGTCAAAGTCGAGAACGCTTACGACGTCGTCTGTTCGTTCGTCCCTTGTTCCAGGTGGTTCACGGGCTGAAGAGCTCGGAGGTGGCCAAAACTTTCCGCAAGGCCATCAACAAAAAGGAGGGGATCTGCGCCGTAGCGGGAACATCGGAGCAATCGGGAACAAAGCATTCATTCGCAGGTCTGTAACGCACGCGGACACGGACACGTTCTACGCACCCGTGAACACAGTTTGTATATCGTGTTTGTGTGTGTGTGTGTGTTTGCGCAGAGGAGGAGAAGGTGGCATTTGTAAACTGGGTCAACAAGGCCTTGGAGAACGACCCCGACTGCAAACACCTCCTCCCCATGGACCCGAGCACGAACGACCTGTTCACAGCCGTGGGAGATGGCATTGTTCTCTGGTACACACACACAGACACAGACACAGACACACACACACTGTACATTATGTGTGTCTATAGCTGGTAGTTTGGTTTATTTTTACAGTAAAATGATCAACTTGTCCGTCCCCGACACCATCGATGAGAGAACCATCAACAAGAAGAAGCTCACACCTTTTACCATCCAGGTAACAAACACAGTCCCCCATACACACACACACACACACACACACCCTTCTTTTGCCATCAAGTAAACTTCATCAAAGTCATCTCTGACTCAAATATTCAGTATCTGTACACTGTACTGTGACCATTCTGAACACTTTTCTTAATCCACACTGTGTGTAGGAGAATCTAAACCTAGCCCTGAACTCATCCTCGGCTATCGGCTGCCATGTCGTGAACATCGGAGCAGAGGACCTGAAGGAAGGCAGGCAACATCTGGTTCTTGGTCTTCTGTGGCAGATCATCAAAATCGGCCTGTTGGCTGATATCGAGATTACCAGGAACGAAGGTACACACGCACAGAGCAATCTAGATCAGATCCATGTCAAATATGCACCGATTTTATGCACCGATATCAGTATACGCCGTGCGTGTGTGTGTGTGTGTGTGTGTGTGTGTGTGTAGCTTTGATTGCTTTGCTGAGGGACGGTGAGAGTCTGGAGGATCTGATGAAGCTTTCCCCTGAAGAACTGCTCCTGCGATGGGCCAACTATCATCTGGAACAGGCCGGAAGCCCGAAAATTAACAACTTTAGCTCCGATATTAAGGTAAAACACAAACGAAAAAACATCCACAAGGATTCCAAAAACGTAGTTTATTTTTATTTCGTAGCCGAACGTTTGCGTTATTCCCGTTCCCAGGATTCCAAAGCGTACTTCAACATCCTGAACCAGGTGGCTCCAAAAGGAGACGACGAAGGAATCCCTCCCATCGCCATCGACATGTCGGGACTGAGGGTAAAACGACACGAGTCAAACGACGGCGAAAGCCAAATTCGGCGACGACCCGAGATCCGCGGTATAACGTCTCGGTTTCTCTACAGGAAAAGGACGACCTGATTCGTGCGGAGGCCATGCTAGAGCAGGCGGACCGCCTCGGCTGTCGTCAGTTCGTCACGGCGAACGACGTCGTGCGAGGAAACCCCAAACTCAACCTGGCTTACGTGGCTAATCTTTTTAACAAATATCCCGCTCTGAAGAAACCTGAGAACCAGGACATCGACTGGAGCTCCATCGAGGGTGAGTCCGTCGCGTCGTTTCGGATCGGTCGTCGAAGGTTACGGTCGTCGATTTCGTTTCTCTTCCCGACACGACTTTTTTTCCTCCCGCAGGCGAGACCAGGGAGGAACGCACTTTCCGTAACTGGATGAACTCTCTCGGAGTCAATCCTCGCGTCAACCATCTCTACGTGTAAGAAAACTCGCCACATCGGCCGCGTCATCAAGCGGGATAAAGACGAAGGATAAATCCTAAAGGATTGTGTTTGTGTGTGTGTGTGTGTTTTATAGGGACCTGGATGATGCTCTGATCATCTTCCAGCTGTACGAGAAGATCAAAGTGCCTGTAGATTGGGACCGAGTGAACAAGCCTCCGTATCCCAAACTCGGCAGCAAAATGAAGAAGGTGAGAGCTTTCGCTACCGTCTTTTGACCGATCGGAGTTCTTCGGATCGAGAACTTTACAAACTCTCTGCTCCGACACGCAACGTTTGTCTTTATTTTGTTCTTCGGCAGCTGGAGAACTGTAACTACGCCGTGGAGTTGGGGAAGAAGGAGGCGAAGTTCTCCCTGGTGGGAATCGCCGGGCAGGATCTGCACGAGGGCAACCGCACGCTCACTCTCGCTTTGCTCTGGCAGCTCATGAGGAGGTGAGCCCTTTCGCGCAAAAAAGAGCGTTCCGTTGGAAAAAAGGTCTTTGCTGTCGGATTTCCGAACGCCGATAATCATTATTTAACGGCAAAGTATTTTTAGGAGAATTTATATGAAAAGTATAGACAATAAAGTAGGAAAACTGAATTTAATTAAGAGGAGGTGAGCGAGTTATTGTTTGATTTGAACGTTCAGGTACACTCTGAACATCCTGGAAGAGCTCGGAGACGGTCAGAAGGTCAACGACGACACCATCGTCCAGTGGGTGAACAACACGCTCGCGCAAGCCGAGAAGAAAACCATCACGGGTTTCAAGGTAGAGACCGCACCGTCTTGATTATCGCAAACGCGAAAGTTCGAGAAAGTTCTGACCGTGCGCGCTCGTTGCAGGACGGAGCCATAAGCAACAGCTTGCCGGTGCTGGACCTAATCGACGCCATCCGGCCGGGCTCGATCCGTTACGATCTGGTCAAGACCGAAGATCTCACGGACGTAGAGAAACTCAACAACGCAAAGTACGTTCTCGAGTTTATTCGTATTTATTTCTTTTTACGAAAATCTCATAGGATCGGATTTTTTTTTGTCACGGGACAATTTTTTGTTGATCTGACGCGTTTTGTACTCCGATTGTGCGTTTCATTCAGGTACGCCATCTCCATGGCCAGGAAGATCGGCGCTCGGGTTTTTGCACTTCCAGAAGATTTGGTGGAAGTCAAGCCCAAAATGGTGATGACGGTCTTCGCCTGCCTCATGGCCCGAGGGATGAAGAGAGTTTAGAATGAACAGCCGAGCGGAAGAAGTTTTATATTTTTGATGTGTGTGTGTGTGTGTGTGTGTGTGTGTCTGCTTACAAAACAAGCTGTTGTTCTCCATTTCTTCATTACATTGTATTCAGTTCACGATCGGGGAAGCGAGGAGAAGCGACGGCAGGACCCGCCGGACCGACCGCCGTTCTTTTTCCTCGCAGATAACGACAAACGTCCGACTAATATAAAATAATAAATAAAATTGATGGTTTTCTATTAACCCGTGTGTGACTCTCAATGCCGCCTCCCGTGCGTACCGACACTCGAATGAAACCACCGCGAACACCACCGCGAATCAAAAACAAACACGTCTCGACGTCTTTTCTTCTTTTGTCACTCGGGCCCCGCGTGGGCGACCCAACCGGGGCCCAGAGAAATTTGTCCGTCGGCTCCACGCGGAGCTGTTGTTTATACGGGCCCATTTGGGTCCCAAATAGGTGTTAAAAACGGGTCCCATTTATCAATTTCATCGTCGATTTCTGTGGGTGAACTTAACGTGTGCTTGATCTTACTATGGAAAATCCACCGTCAAACCATTCAAACCTCGGTTCCAATGTAAAACTGTGCCTGACCAAACAAAGAACTAATACGAGTTGATTTTATGCGCTGCTCTATGTTTCAAATGACATGGTTGAGTATTTGAAGTGTGAAAAATAAATGACTACAACTTAGAATGTGTAAATCACATTTAATTTAAATAAATTCAAGTAAAAAAACAGGAAACGGGAATAACGGAATTACTAAAGTAGAACGGTTCAAAGTAGAATGGGTCTGTGCAGATTCCTCGGCCGCACACCTACAAAACGGTAAAGGAAGAGAAGACAGAAAAGGCGATTTAGTACATTTTAAAATACTACCATTCACAGCGGCATCAAAAAAAACCCACGCATCGATATAATCGAGACGTATCTTAGAATCTCATTGGCGAATCTTTCCCGCCTCCGCCTCCCGCGTTAACAACTCGTGCCGGGGGACCGGTCACGGAATCCAAAACTTACGAACGTAACGATTCAAATATCGACCCGGCGCCTGAACTCGACTCTCGAACAAATATTTGGCCGTCGCCAAAAGCCAGTGATCGGATCGACGGAAGTTCGACGTGCCGCGACCGAAGAGAACGTGCGCGAATAGAAAAACCACCAGCGAATTAAGAAAACATCTTCATCGGTTAAACACCACGTTCTGCAAATCCTCATGACACAACCAATTCATTTGCGCCGCAAACAGCACAGACCACAAAATAAACGTTTCGCGGGGACCCCGACAGGTGACGACCCCGGGACCGCTTGTTCAGCGTCTATTCAGCGGTGGTGGTGGTGTTGATGATCTGAAAGGTGAGTTTTTTTTGTTTATTTTAACATCCCGATCGTGATTCCTCGGCTTTGCCAGTTAACATAATAACGTTTTACAGTTAATTGTGTATTTCATCAGATTATTTAGGATAATAATATCCAAAAGGCCAAGGAATCATAAACAAACAATGTTAAAATAAACAAACAACTCACCTTTCGGGTCATCGACACACATCGACACCAGTGAACAGACACGGAACGATAAGCAGGCCCAGACGAGTTCGTCGCTCGTTGCGGTCCCCTCGAAACATTTATTTCGCGATCTGCGCTATTCGGTCGCGTCGCGAGGATTCGCTGCATGTTTTTTAACGTGGTTTTTTTATATATGCTGGTGGGTTTTTCTATTTGCATGCGTTTTCTTCAGTCGCAGCGTGTCGAGCTCTCTCAGCCACCGTATAGATGCCTTGAGGATAAGTAATTTATAAGAAATTTTTTCATTTCAGGGTGGAGTATTCCACAGAGACAAAAACAGCGATCGGGATAAAATACGATTAACTGTGCAGCTCTAGCTATAGGTCGTACGACTTACGCTTCCGGCCATACCGCCCTCTGATCACGGTCCCGCCGGGCTCTTGAAGCACGGTTGCCTTCTCCGTCTCTTGCGTTCGCGAACCATTTACCAAGCGCCGTCTCAGGCTCTTTCTTACTGACAGTTTTCAGCAAACAGTTCTGCTTCAGGCTTCCTGTAAAGCAAAAAAATGTATATAAAGTAGAGCACGTTACTTCATCCACCATGTATAAAGCATGCAAGTTACATGAGCATAAGACTATCAGAACTAAAAAAATTTGATAAAAAAGACAAAAAAATCACAAGGTTGTAAACACCTTCTAATCCACCATTTGCCCAAACTGTTAACTGATCTGAGTAAATGATGTTAAAATGACACAATACCATGCAAAAAGTTCAATGCATCGATATGGTGAATTTGAACTGACCACTGTAACATTAGTTTAAGTTACTTATAACGATGTTTTGTCTTTAAAAAGCCTTAGTGGCGCTAAACACAGCAAGAGTTCCGCTTTTTGGGGGGTGTTAGGTAGAGGGGTTAGGTAGAGGGGTTAGGTAGAGGGGTTTTAATCACCTCTACCTATTTCACCTAAATCACATTAAAATAATAGTAAGTATTGTCACAATCTCCTCAGAGCTTTTCTCTGTGTATACACACGTTAAAAAGGTAGCGAAAGAGAAAGAGACTCCACAGCGCTTTTACCGTATCACCCTCCCGTTATCATGAGGACACCGTATGGAGAAAACACAGGTGAACACGGTTTGAAAAGTCATTATTTCCACATTTTAGTAGACAATTTCCTAGTTATCTGCTAATCGTTAAGTGTTTAGGTGTTTATCTCTGAGGTAAACCGGTTCACTCTCCACACTGACCTTCTTTATATCGTGCCTGTAACTTTAATTACCACAAATCTTTCAGAAGTTTACATTAAATCAAATCAACAGTAAAATGTGATTAATTTAAAACAAAAGATCATTTCTTACCGTGACAGAGAGGTCAGGTTCTCCAGGTCAGGTCGGGTCGGGTCAGGTTATCCGGGTCAGGTCAGGTCAGGTTATCCAGGTCAGGTCAGGTTATCCAGGTCAGGTCAGGTCAGGTCAGGTTCTCCAGGTCGGGTCAGGTTATCCAGGTCAGGTCAGGTTCTCCAGGTCGGGTCAGGCGCTCCTGTGGTAGCGAGTGATGACCGTTTCTTCAGAATCAGAAGGCGAGAACACAGGAGCCAACGGGAGACTCTGTGAGCTGCACAACCGATTTTTGTTTGTTTTGTTTGTTTTTTAAGGTCATATCATGTTATTGTTAATATATAATTTCTTTTTTTAATCTGTTGATGTTATAAAACACGCAAAAAACACATCAATTGAATTTATCATCAATCGAATAATTGAATGATAGATTTCTTTTGAGAAATATAGATAAATCTAGCCCAAACTTGGCCCATACGAGGCCCTCGAATAAACAAAACAGGCAGCCTAACCGGGGCCCACATTCGGCCCATCAAAGCGCCCACCCTGACCCCATAACCCAGATAAAACCCACGCGGGGCCCACGTGGACACGTTGGCTGGGAAAATCACAAAAAAACGTGCGGGGTGTAGTTCGTTTTTACAAAAAGCTAACCGGTGTCGACATTAAATCCTCGAGCGATTTCACTTTGACACACGGCTCTGAAAAATGTCCTACGCCCGTAGCGTCCGTAAAGTTCGATTTTTCCGCCACCCGCGCGAGTTCTTCCGCGGCGCAACATCGAGCCGCTCCCCAAAAAGCCTCGACTCCATCGCTGTGCTTCGCATGCAGATGTTTTGTCGTTTATTTTTAAGTGGTATTTTTCGCAGTCGACGAGAGCTTTTCGCCAACACGTAACGTACACTTAACCGTTATTCCCTTCTTCTTCGCCTCGACTATTTCAAACCGACGAGAACGCTCGTATCGCGGCAACGTGACGCTCCGCCCGCCGTCGCTTCCTACCGGCTTCCGTTCCGGCGGCTCGCGCGTGGGGGCGCGCGATTCTTCGTGACCCCGTTCGTTTCGATTCGGTATTAATTTTTTTTTTAATGCACAATTATTTAACTGAAAAGTAACTCGCATTACTCTTTTTTTAAAAGTAACTCAGATATCGATGCGTAAATTTATAAAGCAAAGCGCCACTTTACTCGTCACTCCGGAAAAGTAATATCGTTTCGTGACGCGCATCACCCCCGACCCCGGCGACGTTTGAATTTGAAGCGACGTAACCCTAGCCGTAGCGGTTCCGAGAAAAGCCGCGAATCGAAGACAGAAAAAGAAAGAGCCGGGGACTTCCGGTATGCCTCGTGGCGATTAGACGTAGGTGGAAGTCGCTCCGTGAACATTAGTCTTTTTTTTTTATCAGCAATCTTAATTATTTTCTGCAACATACTCATAATTGAGTCTATCTGTAACATATCTTCAAGAAAAATGCCAAAAGTGGGAAAGCAAGTACGAAATACAGCAGAAACGTCGACCGAATCGGGACACGAGCGAACGGCTGACGCTACGGCTACGGCTGAACCGGAGGCTGAGCTCACACCTGCTTCTTCGAGGGAGTTGATATCGTTCACCATTCGTTCGGAAATTTCGGCGCTGCGATCTGAATTTCCGTCCGAGATTCGTTCTGCCATGTCCACACTACAAGCGACCCTCTCATCGCAAGCTCAGAAGATCGGGAACATTGAAACGGCACTTGATAACTCAGACGGCCGATCGACGGCGGTGGAGACCGTGCGCGACGCGTCGAAAGCGAAGAACGATGGCTTAAAACTCAAGCCGGACGATTCGGAGAATCGTTCACGGAGGCAAAACCTAAGAATAATCGGAATATCCGGAGGATCGGAAGGCCACGGCCCGGTCGCTTTCGCGACTTTGTTTTTTTTGCGCCTTCACGAGGCCTTTAGAAATCGATCGCCGCAACCGTGAACGGGGCTCTCTAGAATTCAAGGGGGCGGCGATTCGTATTTTCCCGGACACGTCGGCCGAGGCGTGCCAAGTTTAAGGACGTGAAATCTTCTCTTCGCGGCACGGGCGTCACCTACGGAACGCTACATTCCGCTAAACTCCGCGTCGACTTTCAGGGACGGCGACGTGTTTTCCACTCTCCGCGCTTATAAAGTAAAGTAAAAGTAAAAGAATAAATAAGGAGAGTAAAATTTACTATTCTATCTGTACTCGTTACATAAGGCCACGTTCATTTATTCATGTGTAACACACCGCCGATAATAACTTGTACGTATTGCGATTCAGTTCACCGAGCACTGCCGAAAGGGCAGCCAATAATCGAAGGAACCCGTTAGTTGTTTTCTTTTGTATCCGACCGTTTTCAGTTAGGTTTGTAGTAGCTATGGGCGTCGGACCCTATGTCCACTCTGAATGTTCGGAGGGGATAGGGCTTGTTTGTGCTTTTATTTTTGTTTGTTTATTTTGTGCACCTTCGATCATCTCATTTTTGATTGTTCTTCTCTTTAACGCTTTTTTTCTTAAAAACCCCCCGACCAATTTATAGACTATTAAACCCTTGTTGACTAAAAATGCCTGATATGCACCGAGCTACTGGGGGCAGGGTTAAAATGATCAGTTGGAACGTCAAAGGCTTAAATAATAAGGTAAAGAGTGTAAAAGTATTTTCTCATTTAAACAACCTAAAAGCCAACGTATGCTTTTTACAGGAAACTCATTTAAAGATCTCTCGCCACAAAAGCTCGCTCGGGTCCTGGGCGGGACGGGTCTTTCGTTCGGGATATGATTGTAAAGACAGAGGTACCGCCGCCCCAATCGATAAGAATACCCCGTTTAGCCCCTCAAACGTTATTTCGGATCCCAACGGTAGGTATGCGATCGTCTCGGGCTCCCTTTTTTATTAAGCTTTTCTCTACACTTCCAGATCTTTATCAACTAATTACGGGAGGTGACTTTAATTGTATTCTAAACACTGTTTCGGACAGGTCATCTCCAAAATCAGCTCTCCCGTCCTGATCTTCGAAAATAATTAGCTCCCTCTCGGAGTTGTACGGAGTGACGGAAGTGCGGCGTCTCCCGAACCCCCTTTCTGGAATCTTTTCCTTTTTCTCTCCGGCTCACCGCACGTATACGCGCATCGATTATTTTTCCGTTGACGGTAAATTCGTCCCTTCAGTAAAGTCTTCGTCTTATGAAAGTGTAATTATCTCAGATCGTGCTCCGGTAACTCTCGAATCGGCCCTCCCTGGCCGCTATAGGTCCTTATATGCTTGGAAAATGAACGTATCGCTTTTGTCAGATAACCGCTTTGTTTACGCGGAGAAATTATTTCTCGCTCCGCTCGTATTAAGAAACTCCGTAACAAGAGGCTTCTCGAACTCTCCGAGCAAATCGGCACGTCGGATCGGGATCACGCGAGCCGCCCGACTCCTTCGTTGCGTAACGAAAGGGTCTTTTCGCGATCCGAATTTAACCTTCTTTCCACCGCTCGAGCCGAACGGGTTAGAATCGCGACACCGTTTCTACGAGTTTGGCGACAAACCGGGTGAAGCGCTGGCGTTACGACTCGGACTTAAAACTGCAAAAAAAATTATTACCCAAATCCGAGCCCGAGAAGGTAGTATTTTAAAGGATCCTCAAGAAATCAATAACGAATTCGAGTCTTTTTATTCCTCGTTATATCGGTCAGAACCTTTAAAGGATCCTAACGCTATCGGCCGTTTTTTCGACAATCTCGACATCCCCCAAATCGATAGCAAATCGAAAGCCAAATCGGACGAACCTATCGGCTTAACGGAAACGATGCGATCCGTATCGCAAACGCGGAGCGGAAAATCTCCGGGCCCGGACAGGTTCCCGACGGAGTTTTTTAAAAAGCTTTCCCCTCAGCCTTTGAAGAGTCTCCGAACGACGGCTACCTGCCCCCCTCTTTACGTCGGGCGTCGATCTCTCTCCCGTCGAAGCCCGATAAGAATCCGCTGGAGCGCGGATCGCGTTCGTCCGACTCTCCTTTGCCCGAGGCCTCGGTTTCTCTCGATGCGGAGAAGGCGTTCCATCGAGTCGAGCGCGACTATGTATTTTTTACATTAGAAAAATTTGGATTTGCCGATAGATTCGTGTCCTGGGTAAAACTCTTATATTCCTCTCCCTCGGCGTCCGCGAGAACGAACGGCGTCGGCTCGGATTATTTTGCTCTTTACCGTGGCACCGGACGGGGTTGCGCGATATCGCTGGCATTATTAGAGCGGGAAACGAACAAAAGATTTCTCTTCACGCGGATGACATAGCGGCGTACGTTTCGGATCCGGAATCGTCTCTTCCCTACGTCTTAGATATTCGGAATCGGTTTAGCGGCGTCTCTGGCTATAAATTCAACTTACACAAGAGTGAGCTTTTCCCAATTCATTTCTTTTGCGAGATCCATTCCAATATCGACGTTACCATTTAAATTAGCCTCGGACAACTTTAGACACTCGGGCACTCGTAACAATAACACGGATGTACGGTGACCCGTTTAAGCAGAATTTGATTGCATCGTTAGAGAAAACCGAGCAAGATCTTGCCAAACGGACGACTCTTCCGCTCTCTCTGGCAGGTAGAATCGATGGTATAAAAATGAATATTCTTCCCAAATGTCTTTTCCCGTTTCAAAGTATTCCACTTTTTCTATCAAAAATTTTTTTTAAGACCTCAGATCGAGCGGTATCTAATTATATTCGGAACCGCGGAGGCCCGATAAGGATCCAAAAATCGTTTCTTCGACAGCCCAAAAAACCAGGCGGGTTCGCGCCCACTTACTTTTTAACACGTTACCGGGCGGCGAACATCCATAGCGTTCTCTACCGGAGCCAGTCGCGTCCGGTAGAACGCGGCTCCCGTACTCGCGCGCCTCCGCACGCCTCCTCTGATCCTTTAGTTCTACAAAGCCTTAAAATCCGGAAACAATTCGGAAAACATTTCGGTTTCCGGGCGGCGTCGGGTCCATCTCCTATATAAAAAAACCCCTCCTTTCTACCCTCTGTTTCGGACGGATCCTTTTTCAGGAGAATACGTTTGTCACGTTTTCCTACCCGTCGGAAAAATTCTGACCTCCCTAAAACTCATTTTTTCCGACATCTCCGAGTTCGCGATTTTGTAAGGAACGCGTCCTCTCGTTTCCCGCACCCACCTCCTAAACGAGAGATCGATCGAGTTTTAGAAACGAAACTTTGTAAGGGTACCGTCTCTAATATTTATCAAACTATTTTTTCATTTATTGTCCAGTCAGGCTCTTGGTCGCTTTCTAAAATAAAGAGCGACCGGAAATCGGACCTCGATCGTAATTTCACGGACGAGGAACGGTCCGAGGCTCTCGGTCGCACGCATACCTCCTCTATACGCGCCCGTCGTTCGTCGATACGGTTTAAACTGTCGCATAGAGCGTATCGGACAAAGACCGAACCGTCTAAGATCGACCCCGGTTCGGATCCGACTCGGCGGGCTCCGGCTACTCTTCGTCGTACTTTTCGGCTTCGCCCGGCCTCGACGTCTTTCCGGACATCGATATTTAAATCGATCTCTGAACACTTTATTTTAGATATCGAACCGTGTCCCCTAATAGCGCCATTTGGACTCGAGCCCACGAATCCCTCCTCGTCATCCTTACGGTCAAACGTGCTCGCCTTTTGTTTTCCGGTAGCAAAGAGACTCGTACTACTGAATCGAAAGAATCCTCACCCACCCGGTTCTTCTCGATGGATACGTGACCCGTCGCGATTTATTCAAATCGAAAAGATCAGATTTACGTTACTCGGCGTTACGGAAAAGTTTGACACCGCCCGGCAACCGTTCTCATCGTACTTAAGAGAAAGAGGAACGGGAAAAAAAATTATATCTCGTTCTCTTTTTGTTTAGCCTTTTCGAGCTCTTCCCCTTGCCCCCGACTTCTCGGTAGACGTAGAAAGGAAAAAGGAGACCGTATATATCGTAGAGAGCGTTAATGTACTCGTGTGCAAATCTTTTATTTTGTATTGTTTTTTTTTTTTTGTTCTATTTTTTATTGTTGGTTTTTTTATTTATTTATTTTGCTTAATTTTTTCTTTCTTTCTCCTGTTCGTGATGCTCACATTCATGATTGTGATTGTATGTATAACTGAAACGGCGAGAGAGCAATTTTTTATCGTCGGACTAAATCAACCACCGTTCCGTTGTCTCTCTCGCCTAAGCGTCTTTCCGTTTGAAGCGCATCGATAAAAAACATTTGGACTAAAAAAGAAAGAGCCGACGAGAAAACACCAAACACACACACACACACACACACACACGCTCTCCAAAAACAAAATATTTATTTTATCGTCGACACGGCCCGTCTCCCGTCAAAACAAACACGGGAAGTCCGACGGGCTCCTCTTTCTCGGCGCAAATCAAAGTCCGGGTAAGTCGGTCCCCGGGGACAAAAACAACGACGATCGCGAACGTCCGGAAGCGGGCCGTACGCGGCGAACCCGCGCGTCCAGAGAGGGCTATTTCGCGGATTTGCACTCGACCGGCACCTCTCCGTTGTCCAGCGTCTTGAGGAGGCGGAACAGACCGGCGGCTTCGCGGATGCGGCTGAACTCGATGCAGAAGGCTTGCACCTCGATGAACAGGTCCTGCACGTTGATGATCTTGTTGCGGATCAGCGACTGAAGGAAAACGCACACCAGGCGCACCAACCGATTCTGCAGAGAGAAAACGACGGGAAAAGAAACGCGACAGTCAGACGCGTCTCGACGCGTACGGGAACGATAAAGGATTCGAGGAAGACTCCCGACCTGCATGTACTTGTCCTTGATTTGCTCGCAGGTCGAGATGCAGTTGGAGATGTACAGGTGGATGAACTCGGGAGGAAGGTCCACGGCCGTCGTCAACCTGTGGCACAGACGCGGTCAGAACGGAAAAACGCGCAAACAACGGAAAGAGAAAGCGACGTACCTGTTGACCACCTCCATAGAGTGCAAGGACATGTCCATGTTGACCAGGACGGAGAAGTATTCCGTGATCTGGCTGGAGGACATGAGTTTGAGCAACATCTCGATGGCCACCAGCGGGTTGTTTTCCACCAGATCGGGCAGTCTGGCGGGAGCGAGGCCGACGCGGTACACCAGCTTCGGGTCCTTTTCCAACTCGGCGAGCAGCTGAGGGGGGGGAATAAAATAAAAAACAGAGAACGACGCGTCGAAACCGACCTCGAACTCCCGTACCCCCGGAGAGGGAGAAGACGACGTACCTGAGTCTGTTGGGACGCAGACAGGGGGCTCTTGAAAGCCTTGGCCACGACTCGTTTGATCTCGAGGCCGGCGGCGGCGCGGACGCACGCGGAGCGGTCCCAGCGCACGCGGTGCTCCGGCTCGGCCGGACTCAGCCACGCCAGCTCCGCCTCGCTCGCCCGGAACAGCGGAGGGGCCGGCCGGATCAGCTCGGGACGGAAGCGACCTGGACGCAGGAGAAACGAGAAATAAAAACGGAGGGCAAAGCCAAGGTGGAAACGGCCAAGGAGACGCGACGTTCGTCCTTACTCTCCAGAGGCGGGCGCGGCCCCGTGACC
Source organism: Silurus lanzhouensis (assembly GCA_039877035.1). Taxonomy (NCBI): domain Eukaryota; kingdom Metazoa; phylum Chordata; class Actinopteri; order Siluriformes; family Siluridae; genus Silurus; species Silurus lanzhouensis. The sequence goes on along the minus strand of JBCEWE010000422.1, from coordinate 3,621,121 downwards.
AGCGAATCCGTGATCCGGTTGGCCAAGGAGCTGTCAAAGCCCGAGTGGGAGGAGTCGGGGTCCGGGTCGCTCAGGAGGCTGGGAAAACCGGCTTTGCTCTGGGTGGGAAGCTCCGACTGACGCTCTGGAAACACACACGCACGCACGCACGCACGCACACACACACACACCTTGACGCTTTCGATAACGTCGGACGCAAACGCTCCAAACGCTCCAAACTCTCCGGACGCGCGGCTTACCGGCGAGGGCGAGCTGCAGGCCGCTGATGTCGACCGTCCGGGGTGCCGAGCTCACGTCCACGCAGGAGATCTGCCGCGGCGTCTTCTTGAAGAGTTCCCGGGGAGGAGCGAGCATCAGCTGGGACAGGAAAAACTTTTCGGGCAGAGTGACCGGGGGAAGGAAACCTGGACAAACGTCGCAAACAAACGCGTAACGGTCACGTCTGAGCTGAAAATGATGATGATGATGGATGAGGTTCTTGATGATGATGATGATGATGATTTGTGTTGGATATGATGATGAAGTGAGATATGGGGTTACACGTTTAAAAGTTACCACAATAACAACAACAACAACAACAACAACAACAACAGCAGCAGCAGCAGCAGCAGGACCAGACCTGAGAGGTGTCTCTCGTGCTCGTGCTCGTCCTTGCCGGGGCTCAGCAGGTGCGCGAACACGGCGCAGAACGGGTTGGAGGCGAGCGGCTCGGTTCGGTACATCTCCCATAGCAGGTAAAGCGCGGCGAGGCGCTGCGCGGAACCCGGGAGCAGGTCGGCGTGCTGCAGGAGCAGAACCAGAACCGAACCCACCCGAAAGTGCTCGGCTTTCCCGAAGCAGTGATGGAAGGCGCTGGCGAGGTTTTCGAACGAGCTGCCGGCGCACGCCTCCTCCGAGAGCAGGCCCAGCAGCGTGCTCAGCTCCTTCGGCGCCAGAGTCATCGCTACAGCATTCCCCGAGAACCTAATCGACCGATTAATCAATCAATAAACAAATCGATCGACCCGGCGGATCCTCGCTTATTTACGTACATGAAATGTTTTCACTGTGAGTTGAACGACAGTTCAAAAAAAAAAAACCCAGTCTCGATCCCCCCAAAAAGAAAGTAAATAAAAGAACAGAAAAACACAGAGATTATTTCCGCCTTTATCCGCTCCGCTCCGCTCAACCGGAAACGCCCGGCTCACACCGTGTACCCACAACCCCGTGCGCGCTCGTTCCAAAGTCCCTCACCCGGAAGTGTCGTTTATTTTAAAAAGAAATTATTATTATTATAATACAAAAAATTGATGCGATATATATATCTATATCTCTATATAAATATAACTGATTTATTTAACCAGCGCGCGTATCGTAATATTAAACCCAAACCTTTTTTTTTTTCTCATCGATGTCAAAATTAACCCGGAAGTAAACTCTTTCCAACCCCTTTTTATAGCCCCGAGCCTATTCCGTTTCCTTTTCCGACAGTCATCGGACAGAGTGAGTACTCCGGGCTCGCCGTCGCGGCTCGAATCCGTTTTCATCCGCTATTTCGGAGCGATTAAACCCGCCGTTTTTGGTGCGTGAGCGTGTACGAGATGTCTGAAAAGGCGTAGGTCGGCGACTCGGTGAATATCGGAGTTTAGATGCGCGATGCTAATCGGAGCGCTAGCGAGGCGCGAAAATCGCGTGCAGCGAGACCGCGTGCGTGTTTGTTTTATATTAAACATTTGTTCTCTTCCGTCAGATGGCACCACTGAAGAAAGGAGGTGAGAAGAAGAAAGGCCGCTCCGCCATTAACGAGGTGGTGACCCGGGAATACACCATCAACGTCCACAAGCGGATCCACGGCATGTGAGTGTGTGTGTGTGTGTGCGTGTGCGCGTGCCTCCAGAACACACGGGTATCTGCTCCTGCATCAACCATCTGATGGCGATAGTTTACTTGTAATGTCATTCTAGAAGAATCCGGAGTCGTGTCGCGATGTCTCTCGTGCTCTCAGTAACACACGGTCCTGTACACCTGTACGCGCACTCGCTCAACATCACACACCCCATTTCCTGTCACTCTTATAATTTACAACTCGCACGCTATAATCTACACGTGTCTTACACACTTATTCTCAAACACTGCAAACTACAACACACACACACGTTCTGTTTCTCACACACAGCAAACTACAGTCTCTTACACACACACACACACACACACACACACACATTTGTTTCTCTCACACTGCAACCTAGAACACTCTTTTACACACACACACACACACTTTCTCACACAATGCAACCTAGAACACAAACTGTTACACACACACACTTTCCCACTTTCTCACACTTTGTCTCTCACATTGTAACCAACACACACTCTTACACACACTTACACTTTCTCTCACATGCTGTAACCTACAACACGCACTGTTTGTCTCTCACACACACTTTCTGTCTCTCACTGCAACCTACACCAGTCTCTTACACACACACACTGTTTCTCTCACACTGCAACCTAGAACTCTCTTTTACACACACACACACACACACTCTCACAGTGCAATCTATAACACAAACTGCTACACACACGCACTTTCCCACTGTTCCTCACACTGTTTGTCTCTCACATTGTAACCAACACTTACACACACTTTTTCACTTTCTCTCTCACACTGCAACCTAGTTTGTATCTCTTGCACTGTTTCACACTGTAACACACACTTTCTCTTTCACACTGTCTCTCACACACTGTAACCTACAACACACACACTGTTTCTGTCTCACTGCAACCTACACCAGTCTCTTACACACACACACACACTTTCTCACGGTTTCTCTCCCTTACACTGTTTCTGTCTCACGCTGTTTCTTTCTCTCACCGCTTTTCTTTTTCACACATTCTCACACTGTAACCTACAACACACACTCTTGCACACACTTTCCCACTGTTTCTCTCACACGGCAACCTACAACACGCACTGTCTTACGCACACCGTCGCCGTTTCTCGCTCGCACCGACACGCGCTCTTGCGCGCACTTTTTCCCTTTCTCTCTCGCACACCGCAACCTACAGTTTGTCTCTCTTGCACCGTTTCACACTAACCGATAACACGCACTCTTACACACCGTTTTTCTCACACGCAGCAACCTACGACAGTTTCCATCTCGCACCGTTTTTCTCTCGCACCGTAGGCCATGATACACGTTCTCTTACACACCAGTCATTCATTGGTTCTTGACTTTGCGTGTGGAATGTAGGCTCGTATCTGGGTTTATCTGGCCAGGAACGAACTTTCGGTCAAGTTTCTCGTGCTGTAGCAAATTGTGTCCCTGGTGTCCCTTGCTCGCAAAACATTTGTCTTCTCTTCTCGCACGTCCGTAACGTGTCAGATATCGCGTATTCTAAAGTACGTCAACGTTTCTGTTGCAGTTCCTTCAAGAAGCGAGCCCCCCGAGCCATCAAGGAGATCCGCAAGTTCGCTGTGAAGGAGATGGGCACGCCCGACGTTCGCATCGACACCCGTCTGAACAAGGCGGTGTGGGCCAAGGGAGTCAGGTGAGGCGCAGACGCGAACGGGTATCCGGGAGTCACGTTCTTCCTCGTTCGCACTCTTCTAACCTCCCCCTCGTTTGCGTGTTCAGGAACGTCCCGTACCGCATGCGGGTGCGTCTGTCGAGGAAGCGCAACGAGGACGAGGACTCTCCCAACAAGCTGTACACCCTCGTCACGTACGTCCCCGTCACCACGTACAAAGGTGAGCCGGATCGCCGGGACCAGTTGCGAACTCCGCTCGGCTATCGGTTTTTTTGTGCGGCAGATCGACGTTCCCTAGCAGTTGAAGGTGCATCGTCATCCTAGTACTCGAGGGTTGTTACTCATCTGCATCCCTTGAGGTGTGTCTCTCATGGGCATCTGACACCCTGACCGGTAACCCCCTTGGTGTGAGGAGTAATTGGTTCACACTGTTTTGACGTTTAAGTCACTCCATCTAGCTTGTCGATTGACCACATGTCTCACTGACACCTTCGTATTCCAGGGAACGTCTTTCTGCCTCGTGTCTGTATGCGTTGCATTAAACGGTATATGCATGCATATGGGCCGTGTATGTATACCGGTTCTTTTTTTGGGACCCTGGTGGGCAGGCAGAAAAGTAAGTAGAAACATGATGCATGGTGAGAGAATGATGAGGTCATGTGACTTGTTCTTCCACTTATATGATTTCTGACTCATTGTTCTGTACACTTTGTGGTCTGTTGCAGGACTGCAGACAGTCAATGTGGATGAGAACTGAGAGACAGATGGGAGTGTGTGAGTGGTGGAGAATAAAGGGTGTGAACTAATATAGTTGTGTGTGTTTATTCACAATGTCCCTTATTGCTGAGACGTGTTTCACATATGGATTCAGTAGCACACACAGACCAGGGGTGTGGGTTAAAGGGGTCATGTACGAGAATGGGAGACAAATGAGGTGCAGCCAATAAAAGCACAATACACAACAGATCACATTACATTCACATGGTATTGAAGAAAGAGTCCAAATATAAACGCATCATCAGCGGTTATGTCAAACGTGACGATCGACACCGCTAAGATTCAGCTCGAAGCTGGCGTGACGGTCGAATCTCGTGGCGCGTGCGGCTTCTCGGATCCGGCTCTGGTCCCGAACGCTGTTGACGGCCGACATCCTGATCCGCTCCCCGGCGACACGACCGACTAGCGCTGTAACGAGAGAACAAAAGGTACTGTCAAAACAAGGGTGAGTAGCTATTAGGGTGAAGGTGGTGGTGGTAGATCTGGCAGCAACTTCACAGATGCTCGCCCTTCTACTCTTTATTTTCTATCCGATGAATCGCCGCTTTGTCACTGTACTCGGGTAGATTAGTTTGGGAGCTGTATTTTACTCCACTGACTTTTTCACATGACTTTACTCGTTCGATCTGTACTTGTTGCTTCTTACATTTGCAAAACCGGAGAGATTATTTGTCACTGCGCGTTTGGTTTCGATCGGCGGGCGGTAAGAAGGTTCAGGTTAACGTGGATGAGACGGAGGGAGTGGGACCCGTTCATCTCGTCTCTGCTCGCGTTCTAGATGTGGATCGTCAGCCTGGACACATGAATTCGGGAACAACATTTTTGAATTCGTTTTGTATTCATTTAAAGATCTCTATATGACTGCCGAAATGAACACGATTGTAAACGGCACTAAACGTCATTAACGCGCCGTCGATTCGGCTGATGACCGTTTTGATCACAAATGTAAATACGTGAATGAATGACTAAATATCAGAGTCTCAAAGATTAGAACTGTCCGCCCGCAAAAAAGACATTGATCCACCACTTCCTTTCTTTACGTAGATAGAAAAGAGAGAGAAATGAAACGACTCCAGATAAAAAGGTCGAATCGGGTCACTTTAGTTTTTGCACTGAGTCTCGAATCAAACACCGAATCCGCCACCTTTTAGACGATCGACCCTCGTAACGGAGAAACGAACTGAAAAGACCGTCTTTACTGATCGTACAGGTCAAACCAAGACGCTGTTGAAATGGGTCGAATGTCTAGGATCTTAGAGATAAAAAAAGCTTCTCGACTCGAAGCTGTGCAGTTTCTCCTCCGCGTGGAACCGTAGCGAAGGCTGTTAACGCGTCTGCGCGTCCGGTAGACGCCAGACCGCATTTCGTCGCTGTGGACCGGTATCGATCTATCTAAGACGACGTGAGGTCCGGTTAACAGCCAAAACGGGTCAAAGTCAGAACTACTTTGGACTCGAGTACGTGTCGGAGCCGAGACTTCTTGACTTTCACTTCAGTAAAAAGGTTGAATCGCTACTTCGACTTTGTGTATGCCAGGCATATGGGCCCCAAGAGAACGCTAGAGGGGCCCCCACAATCATCAATTCAAATTTTTACAATTACATGTTGAGAAAATTGGAGGGGGGGGAGAGAAAAAAGAAAGAAAAAATGAAAGGGGGGGGACGGGAAATGTGGAAAATACTGTCGATTGGCTGTCGCCTAATGTTTATTGTGCTTTCCTCTGTTCCTTCCTCAATAAAAATAATAATAATAATAAAAAAGATTTCGTTTTTTGATGTTGATGAATCAAATGAAACGCATGAGGTTTGTCTACAGACCGCACAAGTTAAAATGTGTTTAGAAGCTCGTTGTGGTATTTAGTCGGCAGATATGTTACATTTCCCTTCCTTTATACATCGGCCTTTTTGAGAATGGTTGATTCAAAAATACAAATGTTATATTCATTTATATTGTAACATATTATGCAAATGATTACACATATATATACACATTATATATATATATTAATAATTGCGCCCGTGCGTCATCGACGGGTGTTTGATTTTTAATCGTAATCTATTTGCTTTAGACGCTTGACGATTAGATAGGATCGTACGACAGCTCGCCACTGGGACCGGACCCTTAAAGGGATACTTAAAAGTAGACTCCAATCTTTGGACCTTATTTCTCACCGACAATTTCGAGTTGGACATGAAGGGACAAGTTGAGTCACAAGAGCGGCCTATGAAATAAAAATCGGGTTCCTATCGGCCTACCGTGACGTTTCCCCCGCGATCTACCCTCGTCTTCGCCTGTCCATTCGCCCGGACTCTGTTTATACTCGTCGCCGCGGTCTTGGCTCGTCGCCGGACGCGTGCGCGATTTGACCTGCTCCTCGGTGTTAAAATCGCATCTTTTAATGTTACGCCGTGACGCGCAAAGTATTCTCGTTCAGAAGGACTTAATGGAGTAGTTAATGAGGTTCAATCGGGATTTCTTAAAGAAAGATCCATTCGCAATGACGTAAGGCTAGTAATGGACATGGTACAATACAATCACTCGATAGAGGATGATGGATGGATATATTCTTTTTTGATTTCGGTGAGCACTTTGTCAATATTATAACAATGAACTCTAAAGCTACGACTGGTTCGATTTCTCTTCCCTATGGTACATCACAAAGATTTCCCGGTAGTCGTGGAATAAGGCCGGGAGGCCCTCTGTCCCCTCTTTGATTAGTTTCGGCTGCGGATATGTTGTCTACTTTAGTTATTCGGGATCAAACGGTACAAAAATTTAAAGGGTTCGGTAAAAGTATAACAGTTAGTCAATTGGCAGACGATACTACACTGTTCTTAAAAAAAAAAAAAACAAAGACCAAATTCCTCTGGCTGGAAATCTCATTAGTTAATGGGTTCTTCAAAGGCATCAGGTCTCCAGTTGAATCTAAGCAAACGGGAATGTCTTGCCCTACATCAGAGCGATAGCGATTGTTTGCATAATATTCCGGGAAAAGATAAAGTGAAGTATCTGGGCGTTAGAGTTACCAAAGACCGGAAAAGAAGTACGAAAGAAAACGTGGAGAATGACTTGAAAAAAGCAAACACGAATATTAAATTGCCGGTTACAAAGGAAGAGACTAACGAAGGTTGAATATTTATTGAGACTGATTTAGCCCGCTCTTTTTTTTTTTGGCTCCTCCCGAAAAATTTCATTCAAATATGTTGGCAAAAAATGTACAAGTTTATTTAGAAGCACAAAGCCCGTGATATAAAAAAAAAAAGCAGACACTACAAAATCCTAGGAACGAGGTGGTTTGAATGGCATTGAATTTGAAGACATGAATATGCTGTCACAACTTTAAATGGTTCCAAATGTTTCTATGTAGAGAATAGTTTGATTTACACTTCCATCAGCTTTGTTTCAAGAACTTGGTGGAATTAAATTTTTTTCTCAAATTCCATCAACAAGTACTCGTATTTTGAAAATTGGCACATACGCACAATTTTACACCTCATAATGCTTCAATTTGGAACAACAAATCTAGATTGCACAGGAACGGATCTTTATGCTATAAGAATTGGTTAAACGGAAATAGATGGTCAGTAAGAGATCGAATGGATGAACAGAGTCACATTTTAGACTCTGATGCTTTGACTTTGAAACATGGCTTTGCCCGTCACCCGAAAGAGTTTTTCACTGTCGTTGATGCAGTACATTCGGGCATAAAAATGCTGAGGAGATGCTCTCTTTTCTATACTAAAGTTAAACTGGTTCTTCCGGCCTTATGTATTGAAGATATGCGATTGAAAAGTGATGGTTGTAGGTTTTCATTTTATATTCATGTTCATAAATGAAATTTACGCCCATGCGGGTAAACCTTGTTGAATTTAGCTTTCCCCTGTAATGCCCACGTTTCCCCAAAAGATGGTGCGCTTCGTTTACGTTGACCTCGTTCGCGGGTATCGCTCTCTCGTCCTCTTTAATGAGCCCTTCTGCAAAAATTGAGATTATCGAAGAAAAGCGGCTAGCGAGCGCCGAGCGTTTGATACGGAGTGGACGACGGAATGTTTTTTTTTTTACCGACGTCCGATCGAACAGAACTCGCTCCAGACTTTGACGGACTGGCAAAACGATGAGTTCGACAACACTACTTAAACTGAACTTGAACGATCAACAAGTTGTTGCTGATTTCTTTGTACGATACGGCTGCAAACGAGTATTTGAACGCCTGTCTGTCGGGCTAGAATTCTGACCCTCGACGACCTGTTAGTCTGCCTTTAAAATGTCCACCTCCACTACATTTATTATCCTAAATGAGACGCGCCCGTTTGAGGTCGTTAGCTGCGTAAAGATGCCCGTCCGCCCCGTACGATCGGTAAGGATCCGACTGCTGACGTGGCCGAGACCAAAGAGCCGTCCGGAGACACGGGAGACAAAATTGTACACCTCCGCGAGGCCGGAGAGGGCTACGGGTAAATTGGCAAGCGGCTCGGTGAAAAAAGGTCCGCCGTCGGAGCGATCGTTTTTTTTTCTTCCGGAAACGGAAGAAGAAGCTAGACATGACGGTCGATCGCCCTCGGACCAGGGCTCCGTGCGAGATCTCGCCTCGCGGGGTCTCGACGATCCTGAGGAAGGTGAGAAATTCGGCGCGGAACTACTCGGGAACTTAACGTGTTTGGAGGAAGAAGAACGATGAGTACCGTCCCAAGAACACCATCCCTACTGTGAAGCGTCGTGCTTTGGGGGTGGTTTTCTGCACGTGGGACAGGGCGACCGGGGCCGCGTATTGCGAGATTTTGGGGAACGACCCCCTTCCCTCGGTTGGAGCGTCGGAGACGGGTCGAGGCCGAGTCTTCCGACGCGATGACGACCCGAAGCGCACGTCTCCGGACCTAAACCCGATAGAGAATCTTAGGAGGGAGCTCAAACTCCGTGTTTCCTCGGCGACGGGCCGGAAACCCGACCGATCTGGAGGAGATTCAATTCAATTCAATCGAATTCATTTTTTTGTATAGCGCTTTTAACAATGAACATTGTCTCAAAGCAACTTTACACAGATAATGTGGTGATTAAACAGAGAAAAGCAGTGGGCCTAAGACAGATCCTTGAGGAACACCAAACTTTACCTCATAGAGTGTGGAGAACTCACCATTTACATCCACAAACTGATAGCGATCAGTCAAATAAGACCTGAGCCAAGAGAGAGCTGTTCCCTTTATTCCTACAACGTTCTCAAGTCTAGCAAGCAGTATAGTGTGATCAATGGTGTCAAAAGCTGCACTAAGCTAAGGTCGAGCAAAACAAGTAAGGAGACAAAACCCTGATCAGAGGCCAATAACAGGTCATTTACCACCTTAACTAGCGCCGTCTCTGTGCTATGATGAGGCCGAAATCCTGACTGATACATTTCAAAAATGTTATTCATAAGTAGGTGTGAGCATAACTGCTGTGCTACAACCTTTTCTAAAATTTTGGATATAAAGGGAAGATTTGATATCGGTCTGTAGTTGGACAACTGACATGGGTCAAGGTCAGGTTTCTTAATAAGGGGGTGGATAACTGCCAGTTTGAAGGATTTAGGTACATAACCAGTGCTAATGGAAGAGTTAATTATTTTTAAAACTGGTTTGATTACCTCTGGAATTATCTGTTTAAAGAAACTTGTAGGCAAGGGATCGAGAATACAGGTTGATGGTTTTGATGAGGAGATTAATGAAATTAAGTCATTCTCATGAATAGGAGTGAAGCTTTGTAGTTGATTGTCCGTTATAATTACACTGCTGTCTACAGGGTTACTTGTAAAATAATTTGGATTTGTGTTAACCGTCTGGATTTCTTGCCTGATGTTTTCAATTTTATTATTAAAAAAGTTCATGAAATCATTACTACCTAATGATGGTGTGCATGTTAGTGCAGTGCTTTTATTCCCTGTTAATTTTGCTACCATGCTGAATAAAAATCTAGGATTCTGCTTGTTATTTTCTATGAGGGTGGAGAAATATGCTGATCTAGCAGCACTAAGAGATTTTCTATAATTTAAGAGGCTCTCCTTTCATGCTATTTGAAATACTGTTAATTTTGTTTGACGCCATTTATGTTCTAATTTCCGAGTGGTCTGTTTTAAGGTGCGCGTATGATCAGTATACCACTGTGCTAATTTTTTCTCCCTGATCATTTTGGTCTTAAGGGGAGCTACATCAGCTAGAGTGTAATGTAACGTTGTTTCTAGATGCTCAGTGGCCCAGTCGAGCTCTGTGGGGTCTGACGGAGATCTATCTAATATCGTAATTTCGGGGAGATTATTAATAAAACGCGCTGCTGTAGCTGACGTGAAAGTACGCTTAACACGGTAACGTGGTGAGGTAGAAATGCAATGACTTAGGCAAATTTTAAAAGAGATGAGATAATGGTCTGAAATAGCTTCAGACTGTGGAATTATGACAAAATTTTTTATTTTTAATCCAAATGTTAACAACAAATCGAGAGTGTGTCCGCCACTATGAGTGGGTCCTATAACATTCTGATTAATTCCAACTGAATCTAGAATGGACACAACTGCTGCTCTTAAGGAGTCTTCCTGATTATCAAAATGAATATTAAAGTCACCAACAATTAATGCTTTGTCTAAAGAAGTAGCTACATTTGTGATGAAACCTGCAAATTCTATCAGAAAATCAGTGTAGGGCCCCTGGGGGTCTATAAATAATAATTAGTGGAATTACTTGACTTGACCTGCTTTCGGACACTGAATACTGGAGATCCGTGCGGAGGAGTGGGCCGAAATCCCTCCTGCAGTGTTTTGTCCGAACCTGGTGGAAAAACTACAGGACACGTTTGACCTCTGCGATTGCAAACAAAGGCTACTGTACCAAATATTACAATTGACTTTCTCAGGTGTTCAAATACTTATTTGCAGCTGTGTCGTACAAAGAAATAGTAAAAAAAATCATACATTGAGATTTCTGGATTTTCTTTTTTTTCTTAGATTGTGTCTCTCACGGTCGACACGCACCTACGATGACAATTTCAGACCCCTCCGTGATTTCAAAGACTTATTTTCCTCGCTGTACGTACGGATATCCTGTCGAATTTTAGAACCCGTCGTGGCCCGTGAGTCAAAAGGTTTGCCCACCCTGGCCTAGACCGAGGAACAACAATTTTCTTCCTTTGAGATTCAATGTGATTTTCAAGACTCTTGATCTTTTATGGCAAAAAAACAAGAGATCTTTTCTACAAATAAGCTTCTTTCCCTTTCTTAGATTTCGGTCCTGCGGCGTACGCCTTCGCTTTGGTCCTTTTTGTCCTTTTGCGACATACCTGGCCTCGACGATCGTTCTCGACGATCGGGGGGGAAGGAACAGAGTACGAATACTTTGTTACTGTACTCGGGTAGATGATTTTTGGAGCGGTATTTGACTCCGCTATGAATTTTTCACACGACTATCTACTCGTTAGATTTGGATACCGATATCTTTACTTGTTGCTTCGTACATTTTCCAAACCGGCTCGTGACTTTAGGTTGAATCGATGGATTTGGTGAAAGAGAGATGATTTGTGTTGTTTTCACCGCGCTCCGATTTCCCGTTACTGCGCGTAACAAGTTTGGGGTCAACGGGGACGAGACGGAGGGAGTCAGGGACGGAAACATGACTGAGAACGGACACGTTCATCTCGTCTCTGCTCGGGAACAACATTTTTAAATTCGTTTTGTATTCATTTAAAGATCTCTATATGGCTGCCAAAATAAACACGATTGTAAACGGCACTAAACGTCGTTAACGCGCCGTCGATTCGGCTCGCGTCGCTGCTGTGACCGTTTTGATCGCAAATGTAAATACGTGAATGAATGACTAAATATCAAAGAGTCTCAAAGATTAGAACCGTCCGCCCGCAAAAAAGACATTGATCCACCACGTCCTTTCTTGACGTAGATAGAAAAGAAAGAAATGAAACGACTCCAGATAAAAAGAGGTCGAATCGGGTAGTTTTTGCGCCGTCTCCGCATGGTCCGACGTTCTGTCTCTCTCTCTTTGCCTCGTTTTCCTCATTTGTCGGCTGCTCCAAATCGCTACAAATAAATAAATACAAATAAATATTAAGTAAGCAAGTAAGTAATCAAGTAAGTAAGTAGACTGAAACATGATGGGATTCGTCCTTCCACTTATATGATGGCTTATGATTCCCTCTTCTGTACACTTGTGTGTGGTTGCAGGACTGCAGACGGTCAACGTGGATGAGAACTGATAAGTGTGGTGGAGAGAGGAAGGAGTAATGATGGAGAATAAAGGGTGTGAACTTGTATAGTTGTCTGTGTGTTTATTCACAATGTCCCTTATTGCCGTGACACGTGCCGTCCACTCACCTCGCACCGGTACGTCGTCCTCTCGATCGATACCGTCTCCACCCTTTGTTTAAGCCTAGCTGAAATGTGTTTTGCTTATGGGGATGGAGTCAGTAGAACACACAGACCGTGGGGGTGTGGGTTAAAGGGGTCACGTACAAGAATGGGAGACGATGAATGAGGTGCAACCAATAAAAGCACAATACGCAACTGATCACGCTACACCACATTACATTCGCATTGCATTGTAGAAATAGTCGAAATATGAACACATCATCAGCTGTTGTGGCAAACGCGACGATCAACACCGGTGAGATTTGGCTCGGAGCTAGAGAGCGTCCCGAGAGAGTCGCGCCTGCGACTACTCGGATCCGGCTCGAGTCCTGAACGCTGTTGAATGCTGATTAAATTAGATCCTGCCGGGGCTGTCGACACTCATGGTCATGTAGGAATGAGACACTGACCTCTGTGAGTTAATACAAGTTCGCTTGTGTTCGGTCCAACGGCGAGTTTGGCAGTTTGTAGAACAATACAGTACTTTTTTACACCGTGAACACCGCTTCATTTGGTTCTCTGTTCTCCGTAAAGAACTCTCTCTTGAATTCCGCATCCTGCTTGGAAGTGCTCACTACCGCCACATCTAAAGCAATGAGTGCAACAGTCTTCCGTCCTTTGCTGCTGACAATTAAAGCACTTTCTTGCTTGGGAACGAGTAGTCGGTGTATAATATTGTAGAGGCATATACTGAGGTTGAAATTGAGTGTTCACTTTGGTTTGCTTGGCACCTGGTGATGCCCGATATGGTTGCGCTGGACACGGAACAATTTCTGTGTCGGAGGCTCTCGTTGTAGGAACTGGGCGTTGTGGTGAGGCGAAGGCTGGTCGCCACGATGACTCCCGAATGCGAGCTATTTCAGCGAGTGTTTTTGGTGATGGCAAAAAAAAAAGTCACACTGGGTTTCTTATCAGTGGTTTCATCACTGGACTTAACTGAATGAAGAAACCCGCGAGTTCTCCCTCTAATGATCGAGAAGGGAAAAGCAATCGATCCGATTGCACCGAACTAATCAAACACAGATAAACACAGATGAACTAATACGACGAACAAATTACCTTACAACTTTTATAAACAGTTGTAAACATACACAACATTTGTAACATATCCTTACCGCTTCACAGATTTTTGAAACTGAATACATATTTCAACCTATCACACTGGCAGCTATAATATAACCAATCTTGACTGGAGTAAACACATGCTTTGTTATGTTGGGTACCACTGATTGATCTCACAGAAGGCGTAGTCGTGGTTCCGCAGGTACGTTAGATCCCATCCGTTCTTGCGTTACTCCCAGAATTTGACACCGAAATGGGTGAATCGCTCGTATTAGATTTGCTCTCGACGCGGTGTCTGATCTGCAGATACTTCCAAACATTTCCTTGACCCCCGATATTCTAGACGACTGTCTATAATGCGATGTCTTGCGCGGTTTATGAATTTTGTTCCAAACGCGTCTTGAGTTCGTTGTCACCGGATTCGAGTCCCGTTGAGCTCCGGAGCGTCCCGAAAGAAGGTTAACGGGATGAAACGGCGAGGCCGGTTTCTGTTCCGCCTCGATCCGGTCCGACTCGCAACCTGTCACGTCCCGACGCTTAGCCGTCTTGACCGTTTCAAAAGAAAGATTGTATGATCTCGCGTCAGGTAATCCGAGGCCTTCCTTGTCCCTCGGGGAAGTCGATTTACTCGTTTTAATCCTCTGTCTTTTTCCATCCGGTCAAAAGTCCTTGATAATTTTGTCATATCTTTTGAAGATTTGGGTCTGGGATGTTTACAGGTATTGTCATGGATATATAATTGAACTGTGGAGCAATAACCGTCTTGACAATATTGACTTTACCGCACAGAGAGAGTTTCAGATGTTCCCGCTCGTCCACGTTGCGCTTTATCTTCGACAGCGGCGGCTTGTGATTCAACATCGTTATATCCTCCGAGTTCTGTGTTGGCTTAACCCTGAGGTACGCCATACCTTTTGGAATCCGTTTCAAACCGAATCGGGTCACTGTTCGAGATATTGGCATAGCCTCAGACTTCTCCCGATTTATTTTGTATCCCGACACCCTTAAATATAATCGTATAACGCTCGTTAACGGAGGTAGAGATTTGAGAGGATCGCGAGACGACGACAAAATATCGTCCCGCGTGTGACATCGACTCGTGCTCCGACCCCCCCCCCCTCCCTTACTACGATACATTTTTGGGTCTGCCCCGATCCAAACGGACAGAGGTTCCAAAACCGTCGTGAATGACAACGGGGACGGTGGGCATCCCTGACGTGTACCTTTTGAAATTGTCAAAAATGAGTAAGTCACACCCGCTGTCGTCACTGCCGCTCTAGGATGCTTATATAATAAACCGGGACATCTGGGACATGTATATACGACCTAACCCAAAATTCCAGAGGGCTGCGGCCAAAAAGCCCCGTTCCGCCCTGTCGAAAGGCTTTTCGGCATCCGAGGACACGGCCGCGATCGGGTTTTTTCGGAACAATTTAGCCACGTCGGATGAATTAGCCTTCTCGTATTTTTCACTGAGCCTCACATTGTACTGTGGTAAGTCAGATATCATTACAACAACCTCAGGAATTAGTCATTCTCCCAGAATTGGAAGAAACAGTAAAGCATCTTAAAGCGTCGACTCGCAGCCTTGATACGCTCCCCACATCCTTTCTCAAAAAAATACTTGACTGTTTAGAAACTGATCTTTTACAAATAATAAATACCTCTCTGACCACAGGTACTTTTCCAGAGCCGCTAAAACCAGCAGTTGTTAAGCCTCTCCTAAAAAAGAGTAACCTAGACAAAACCACACTTACTGTACTCTTCCTTCAGAATCACCCCTACACCGTTTCTCTTTCCATCCACACCATGATAGAACAGTTTAAACTATTCACTTGAGTTTTCTTAGAAAAAGCGCTTTTCACAACTTTACACAGATAACGTGCATAAAATATATGCATAAAACAATTTACTGATTTGCTGCTGCTATCGTTTATCTGCCAAAAGCGCGGCCCCAATAAAAAAGGAATCGTACCTATCCGTCGCACAAACCCGTCGAACGAGACGAGGTTCGTTCTCTTGGGGGTCCAGCGGGTCGAAGGTTCTCTGCGCCAGGGCTTCGCCCGACCACGGATTCGACCCGTCGTGAAGGGTCCGGAACTGGACCCTGTCGTGTCAGTATCCTTCGTCGCGAGAAGATCTCGCTCCGTCTCCCCGGTACGAGCCGGGCAAATGCTCCGTCTGAAAAACACGGCGTCGGTCACGAGGGGCGCCGCTCGATGAATGAAGCGAGTCCTCCCGGGTATAGTCGCATTGTCGCAGCTATTTATCATAATCATCTGAGCGTCACACAAAAGACTAAACGGAAACGTAAAACATTTCAAGTTCTTTACGCCGACATAAAATATTCAGTGTCTGAAAGTGGGTCCAGTCAGTCGATTCCACTGATTATTATTTCTAGACCCCCAGGGGCCCGACTCGGATTTTCTCATCGAATTTGCAGATTTCATAACAAATTTAGCTACTTCTTTAGACAAAGCATTCATTGGTGGTGACTTTAATATTCATTTTGATCATCAGGAAGACTACTTAAGAGCAGCGGTTGTATCCACACTCTTGATTTGTTGTTAACATTTGGATTAGAAATTAAAAAACTTAGTTATAATTCCACAGTCTGAAGCTATTTCAGACCATTATCTCATCTCTTTTAAAATCTGCCTCTGTAGTGTTCTCGTACCAAGATGAACCGAGTAGCCAACGAAGACAGAGTAGTAGTAAGGTCGACCATTTACTGTGACCTCCTCGTTGAGATGTGGCGAAACCTGTAATAAAACATTACATGAAATATCGCATAAAATATTAAAACATTCACGCCATTATAAGTGACTAACGTCGACTCCCTTGTAGCAATTACAAGAGCTACTAGTGTTGCTTGTACACACGTAGCAAAACTTTCTTCTTTGCATTGCCTTGGTCGACTGTTGTCACCTCAACCTTTCTTACATATCCATCCTTTCCTGGGAATATGGCAGAGGTTCTGGTCATGGGCCAGCTTTGGCGGGCAATTTTATGTCTAGCGAGTCCAGGACTGGGTGGCAAGAGCCTGAACTCGTCTCCGTCGCTTCGTGTACATATCCTTGTCTAAAAAATTCCCAGGAGGTGGTGGGACTCTGGTCTTCTCTGTGACGAGCATCAAGGCGAAAGTACGAAAGGCTGTTCCGGGTCTGCAGACGTGGGCAAGAGTGTTAACGCGCGTTAACGATCGCGGCGACTTCTGCCGTCGGTGTACAAAGGACTTCGCGAGTTAAGCGATAGTTCGGCCGCAGAGACGTCAGATCCGAGATCCTTCCGGCAACGCCGACGACGTGCTCCCGCGAACCTACCGCGCGAGGACTGCTGTCTGGTCCGAAAAACATCAATCCCCACATACGCAAAGGGTTCGGGTGGTGACGGCAAGTTTATTCACTCAGAATGGGCTTGCATGCCTCTCCTCACGGCCGACGAGCATTATTAGACATCGGCCGCACTTACAGATACCGGCTTTCGACAAACTTTGAACTCCCTCGGGAAATCGCCCGAGCGGCGCGGACCGGCGATCCCGACGAGGCGTGAACAAAGGAGCGAGGCGGCGTCGGGGCTAGGCTAAACCCGCATCGACCGTTGATTCCGAGCATCTTCGTCGCTAATGTACGGTCTCTTGCAAATAAAACGGATGAGCCGCTGCTCCGGATATCGTCACACAGACGGATTGAGGATTGCGACGTCACGATTTTTACGGAAATGCGGCTCGACGACAATGTTCCCGGCGGTCCTTGCTAAGCTTAGCTTAGCACGTGGCTATCGCCGAACGGTGCTTCCCAAATTTCATCAGAATGTGGACTTTGCAACCAGTGGAGAAAACACGCTGGATGTTGTTTACACAAACATCCGGGGCGAGGTCCCGCCCCCAACCCGGGTACTCAGACCACATCTCTGATATGCTGATCCCAGCATATAGACCACTCAGCAGGCGTTTAAGACCAGCTCGAAAACAAGTGAGAACCTGGCCAGCAGGATCCATGTCTGATCTCCAGGACTGTGTCGAATGCAATGACTGGGACATGTTCAGGGAAGCTTCAACCAATGGCGATTTCGTCAACTTGGAGGAGTACACGTCAACAGTGACCAGCTACATCGGCATGTGCGTTGACGACGTGGCCATCTCCAAGACCATCACTACACGCTCCAACCAGAAGCCGTTGATGACCGCCAAGGTGCGTGCGCTGCTAAAAACAAGAGACTCCGCCTTCAGAGCAGGGAACAAGGCGGCCTTGAAAACAGCAAGGGCCAAACTGTCCTGTGCCATCAGAGAGGCGAAGCGCGCACACGCCAAGAGAATCCACGGCCACATTCTCCACTGATCATCGATGGATTCTCAGTGTAGATCGTCAAGAGCACCAGATACCTTGGTGTTCATTTGGCGGATAACCTCACCTGGGAAGGCTGAGGAAAGCTCATCTCCCTCCCCCCCATTCTGACCATGTTTTACAGAGGGACCATTGAGAGCATCCTGAGCAGCTGTGCATTGTGGACGACACCAGTCACACACACTTTTCACTCTACTACCATCAGGGAAGCGGTTCCGAAGCATCTGTCCACATATTTTTGCCACTGTTCACTTTATCTTTGTTGCTGCTATATGTTTGATTGCACAATATTGTTTACATTTTTCTACTACTGTGCATCTTATTTTGTTAGGACAGGTTTACTGGCGGCGCTATTTTGTGTATTGTGTATTGTCCTGCGTTGTTTGCACCAGTTGCACACGCACTTTATGTGGCGAGGATCTTTCTACTAGTTCTTGGCCCTGTGTTTTTTCTGTTTCTGTGACTGTTGTTTTATGCTGTTGTATGTAGCACCTGGGTTCTGGAGGAACGTTGTTTCATTTCACTATGTACTGCATCAGCTATATATGGTTGAAATGACAATGAAAGCTTCTTGACTCTTGACAGCACCATGCAGGACAGGCGAGCCCTCCAGAAGGTGGTGCGTTCAGCTGAACGTACCATCCGCACCGAGCTTCCCTAACCTGCAGAACATCTACAGCACGCGGTGCCAGACCAGAGCTAGGAAGATTGTGAAGGACCTCAGCCATCCCAACAATGGACTCTTTTCTTTGTTGCGTTCGGGGAAACGCTTCAGCTCCCTGAAAGCGAACACAGAGAGAATGAAGAGGAGCTTCTTCCCACTGGCCCACTCTTTGCATCATCAAACCTTTTTTTCCTGCACATATCTCACTTTTCTTGCGACGACACTGGACTCGCACAGCACAGTGCACTTTACATTTGATATTTTTATACCACACCATACCGCACACGGACACTTATGGACAATCAAAAACCATGCTTAAATTGTTTACTGTTGTTTACTGTTTAACTGCTCACTGCTATAAGCATTTTTTTGTATATAAATATATCTTTATATATTCTTATTTTTATATAGTTTTTATACTTTATTTATCTGGCTTCTTTTTCTTTGTTTTATTTATTTATTTTTTTCACATTTTTATTCCCTCATGCCGGACAGTCGTAAATAGCATTTCACTGCATGTCGTACCCTGTGTGTATGTGTACGTGACAAATAAAATTGGATTTGATTTGACACGATACTACAAATATTGCCCCTCACCGTGTTCTCTTTCGCCGTATCCTCGTGGGCCTGAAGAACCCGGATGCTGTGCCTCGATCTCTTCTTTTCCACCCGCACGCACCTCGTACGCGGAGGCCAGGAGACCGGTCCTCTGGATCGGCGCTCGTCCCGCATGCCAGGTCTCTTCCTCTTCTTCGTCGTCGTCTTGGGCCCGCTCCAGGAAACTGGGAAAATGAAAAACAACCTCGCGGATACTAGTAGTTTTGAGTAAACAGTGCTGACCACACTGGGGTACTGCAGTTTACGAGGGCCTCGAAGCAAATAGAAAAAGTGCATAGGGCGTCTTTTTTAAATCGATTAAATAAATATCCGCCAATTTAACGGAAACCGATAGCTACGTTGGAACGTACTTGATGGTGCCGACCAATAGTTACAAAAAATTTGGGTTAGGAACTGCTTCACGATACAGAGAAAGCCGTGTTTGCCCAAAGAGTCTAAAACAGCAGCGTATAAAAACCAGACACCTGCACAAGCGTGCCAAAGTTAACGGGTATGAGAATGATATTTTTGTGGATTTGCCGACATTGCAATAAATTTGAGCGTTACCGTACGACCAAGGTTACGCGGTATGAACGGGGTTAGGGGTCCAATCGGCGAGTTTTGAGTCGTCGCTGCGAAAAAACACCAAAGTTGCTCTCTGATTTGAGAACCTGCATTTACACCGTAAAATGAACTTTTCCACTTTAAAAAATTACATTAGACTCGCACCCGTTTTGACTAAAAGTTTTGCCGCACGATTGCATGCGTTTTCCGAAAACGATTCTTCGGTTTACGCCGTGCTCCGTGCTTGTACCCTTTTACTGGATGATGTGCAATAAAATGGCTCGTACCTCCTTTAAATGGGTTCGAGCACGTAGTGCAGAAACATTGCGATTGTAGGGATTTTATAATTATTTTATGGCACAAAACGGTAAGGCCTAAAGATCTAAACCTTGGCCACCATGGTGGAGCTCCATTTGGGGAGACAAAGTATCATCCCAATTGGCCAAAGGGAGGTGCTACAGTCAAAAAGAAATTTCAAACATTTTTGGCCATAGCTCACAGTTGGTCTCACAGGCATGCAATGGGCCTGTGAAGACCTTTACAAATCTCAAAAAACATGGCACCTGTTACACAAGGTTAACAGAGGCTCTAGGGCCTAAAGAGATCAGCCGCTTGGGGGCGATATACTGTTTTAATTATTTTTTTTTTTTGCGAAAGATACGAGAAATTAAAACGATACCACTAGCTTATTAAAGCCAAAAAGAATGGAAAACACTTGCATGAAAAATTCTAAACTCTCGATGTTCAGGAACGAGAGTTTTCAGTTTTTTAAATGCTCCCGGAGGTCAAGGAATGGTTAAATTTTTCGTCTGAATCTAAGCGTGACTTGCATCGGTGAGCGATCGGTTTCCGATCGATGTTTCATTAGACATCCGTGTGAAATAACGACTATTTGAATATAGTCGAGTGAAATTTTCGGGCTCCCGTATGGTTCAGTCTGATCGAGCGTAGTGTCGGCAAATGACAAACCGTAACGGGTTAAAACATATACCTGGTCAGTATCATCAGAGACTGGCCGTCGTCGGCGCTGGTGCAAATATCTTCGACGTTCGAGTCGAGCACGGCGAGATCCAGCTGGAATATTATTTTCGCTCCGTGGCAGAAGAAGCAGTCGAGGACGCGCAGGCCGCTGCGGAACGGTACGGAGCTGAGGAACAGGGCGAGGAACCAGGAGAAAGACAGAGACGAGAGAGCCATAAGGTCAGGTACTCGACCGGTCAGCTCCTCGAACACTGAGCAGTCCACCTGAGCGCCTGAATGCGGGAAAAGGCAGGGCTAGAGGCAAACGCTCAGGACGCGACGTCGCGCCGCTGAACTGGCAACGGTAAACAAACCCGCACACAAGAGGCCACTATAAATTTCACTCACCTATGACCCTGCGGTCAAAGTAATCGGGCAGCATCCTCTCGCACACCGTGACCAGCAGCAAGAACGACGCCAAGATGTTCATAGATTGCGCACGCAAACGAACGAGACGACGTGAGATACGGTTTTGCATCAGCGGGCGGACCGCTCATGCTGGTGCGCGTTTGTATCTACAATCGCCGCGCCGCAATGCCGGTCTCGCTCTGAAACGCGACGTGTTCGGGCAGCGAGCGCCTACGGTCTCGCTCGATCTCGTCCCTCGTCTGCTCGTTCGTCCTCGTCGCCAGCAGGTCAGAGTAAGATCGTGAGCGGTCGTTCAGATAGGAGCGCGCTTCTGCAACGCCAACCAACAAGTGCACACGCACCCTTCATCATCAGTTACAATAAAAATTCCATAAAAAAAAAATAATTCAACACACACACACACACACACACACACACACATCAGTAGCTCTTACCTTAAAAGGCCAGCCACATCACTCTCAAGTTTTCGTGTTTTTTCTGTGCGGAAGCCGGGCGCCCAAACTCCTCCAGACGCTTTGGGGGAAGTGGATGTGATACCGACCACGTACATACAGCCGTAAAACAAAAATTAATTGACATTTGATCACAGGGGCTCTCCCGGTGCCTCACTTCCTGGCAGGGTTCAGCATCAACAGCGAGCTTTTTAAACGAGTAAGAAATTCAACCGAAAATAAAGTTAGGGTTAGCATTAGCATCATGTATGTACATGCTTACAGTCGGAATATATTCAGACCTCCTTCACTTCACTCATTTTTGATACTACAGTCATTCATATTGTGTTTATGGGGTCCTGAGTGAAGG
Source organism: Silurus lanzhouensis (assembly GCA_039877035.1). Taxonomy (NCBI): domain Eukaryota; kingdom Metazoa; phylum Chordata; class Actinopteri; order Siluriformes; family Siluridae; genus Silurus; species Silurus lanzhouensis. The sequence goes on along the minus strand of JBCEWE010000422.1, from coordinate 3,599,034 downwards.
AAAAATTGTGAAAAAATAATAACGATTGCCGGCGTTTCCACTTTTGGCTACAACACGTAGTGTTGTTTGTCGGTCAGCTTCTGCTTCTGCTCGTCTCGTTCGTTTGCGCCTTGTGCGTTGTTAGATGTGTTAGACGTGAACTGAGTGTGTTAAAGAAATAAGAGATTGGATGACCCATAACTTTCTACTATTAAATTCTGATAAGACAGAGATTTTGCTCATCGGCCCAAAAACCAGTGTGCGGCATCTCGACCTGCATTTAGACGGATGTTCTGTAACCACTAGTTCAACGGCAAAAGACCTGGGAGTTATTTTAGACAGCGAGTTGTCTTTCAAAAAAAACATCAACCAAGTCACAAAAACAGCTTCTTTCACCTTAGAAATATTTCCAAGTTAAGAAACGTTATCTATATCCGATGCAGAGAAGCTTGTCCATGCCCTCATGACCTCCAGAATGGACTATTGTAACGCATTACTGTCCTGCATCATTAATAAACAAGCTTCAGTTGGTTCGGAATGCGGCAGCAAGAGTTCTTACAAGGTCAAGAAAATATGATCATATAACCCCGATCTTCTAACACGCTACAATCCCTCACGCTCCCTGAGATCTCAAACTCTGAACTTCTAGTAGTTCCTAGAATAGCAAAGTCTACTAAAGGTGGTAGAACATTCTCACATTTAGCTCCTAAACTTTGGAACAGTCTTCCTGACGGTGTTCGGGGCTCAGACACGCTCTTATCCACTTCCACACCCTTCTCTCTTGTTCAACCTTTTTTCTTCAGTGTAACCTGCTCAGGGGTTAAATAGTTTGTATTTATTTGAATTGTTTTCCTCGTTGAAATATAGTTCGATTGCTCGAAGGTTTAACCCACAATAAGGCACAGTGCAGGTTTGGTGAGTGTTTATTTATGGGGAAGGAGTCACAAGAACAGAAAGGCACAGTGGTGTGGGTTAAAGTGGTCACGTACAGTAAATGGGAGGTAATCTAACGCTTGCATAAGTTAATACTTGATTGAATGTGTCCACAATGATGTAGGTGCAAACAATGGAAATAAAAATAAAAAGCTGATCACATTACATTCATATTGCATGTCTAGGTTGTACGAGAGGAGTCGACATGCGAGTCAAGAGCTTAAAAACACTAATAGCTGTTTTCACATTTTTTCCACACGTATCAAACATGTGGCATAGGCCGTCCTTGTAATAATATACACGCACCGTGTCTATTTCAGTCACACGCATGGTGCGGCTCAGTGCAAACTTCAAATCTGTGAGTTGCCTGTGAAATTTGGCTCTAAAGTAAATACATTTTGTGTAAAGTTCCTTCAATAAGATTATTCTTGCAAAGATTCGTTACACGGCACGAGTCACACGGCTTCTCGGATCCAGCTCGAGTCGAACGGCAAGCGTGTGCGTCAGGAACCGCACGGATCCAGAGTTTTTTTAGCGGAGGAAATCTTGCTGCCCAGGTCCGGGTGCGTTTCCAGGAAGTCGACCAGCGCTCGTTCCGTTAGAACAGAGGCCAGGATCTGCTCAAAAGTCACCGTCCCGTCCGAAGGCTCCCGGGTATCCTCCGGTTCCCGGTTCTTGTGCGCGGCTTCTCCGATTCTCAGCACCAGCCCGGTGACCGCTCCTACCGCTTGGATGAGTTCGTTCTCATCGGGAGCGTCGTGGCACATCGTGCAGAGGGTCTTGCAGAACTGAATGAACTCGTGCTGTGAAAAAAAAAAATGGGTGTGTGAGAGAACAAAGGCTGGCTAGGCTGAGGTGGTCAGTCTGTGTGCCTGTCTCCCTTTTCTCCACACATAACTGCTGCCTTAACTCACTCACCTGCTTCATGCCAGGCAACAGCTCCTTGCTACGCTCAGCCTTGGCCAACTCCTCCCTGAGCATCTGCTGCAGCAGCTCGCTCGGGCTCCCGCCCTCTCCTGCTCCTCCAGCACTGCACCCACCTGCAAACAAAACAACCCGGTCTCTTCTCCAGCCCCCAAAAACCATAACCCTTTCATTGAAACAACACCATGAAAAGACGCACACACCGAGACTCTCCGTGCTCCGGCTTCCTTCTACAGGGGAAATGTGCAGCCGATACAGGAGGCGCACCTTCTCCGTCAGGTCGTCGCCGTACACCGTATCTAGAGGCGCACACGAACGGACACGTCAACATCTGGTTCCGAGAGCCAATTAACAAAATGCATATCTAGTTCAGGCTCATTTTACAGCTTGCATCAGACAATTCAATCAAGTTTTATTTGTAAAGTGCTTCTCACAACAGACATTATCTAAAAGCAACTTTACACAGAAAACGTGCAGTTACAGAAATACGGTTCAGGCCAAATGTGAGTTTGAAGGAGGTTGAAGCATGGAAGGGTTTAAGGGGTGATCGAGATAAAACATAATAACGTCTTTTATTAAAACTAACAAATGCCGAATCTAAAAGCGGCACATAACAGCAGCAGCAAATCAGTACATGTTTATGCATATATCGTTTAATACCGAATGAAATAAATTCTATATTCTAGCCGTGTCGCAAAAAGCGCAGCGCGAATAAAAAGGAATCGAACCAAACCTATCCATCGTGCAAACCCGTCAAACGAGACAAAGTTCGTTCCTTCGGGGTCCAGCAGGTCGAAGGTTCTCTGAGCCAGGGCTTCGCCCGGCCACGGACTCAACCGGTGGTGAAGGGTCCCAAACTGGACCCTGTCGAGTCGGTATCCTTCGGCGCGAGAGGAACTCTCTCCGTCTCCCCGATACAATCCGGTCAAATGCTCCGTCTGAAAAACACGGCGGCGGTCACGAGGGGCGGTACTCGACGCAGGCGACGGTTCCTTAGCGACACACGCAGCAAACGCACCTTAAAGACTTCGTAGAGTTCCGACAGGTCCTCTCGAGACAGGGACAGTCCGGACGACGCCAGCCGTAACTACGGAAGGTCAAACACCGGTCAATAGTCGTTTTTGGTCGGCGGAAGCACGACCCGGCGAGCGTCTACACTCACCGTGTTCTCTTTAGCCGTGTCCTCGTGGGCCTGAAGCACCCGGATCCTGTGCCTCGATCTCATCTTTTCCAGCCGCTTGACGGTCAGGTCGCCAAACTTCTGCGAAACACACGCGCTCATTAACTTCGTGTACGCCGTTTTACGTACGTGTCCGAGTCGTTTCCGGCCGCACGCACCTCGTAAGCAGAGGCCAGGAGACCGGTCATCTGGATCGGCGCTCGTCCCGCACGCCGGGTCTCCTCCTCTTCTTCGTCGTCGTCTCGGACGCGCTCCAGGAAACTGGGAAAATTAAAAAAATGTCACAGATACTGGCAGCTTTGAGGAAATTTGCTGGTGAACAGAAAAAAGTGCATAACGCATTTAAAATTTATTAAATAAACCATTTGAATGGAACTGTTTAATTTTGTTGGAACATACTTGATAATCAACCAATAGTTTTGAAAAATTAGGATTAACTAACGGCTTCACTATGCAGAGTAAAGCTGCGTTTGCCCAAATAGTCTCAAGTCTAAAATGGCAGAGTATAAATACCCGTCACCTGCACAAGCGTCGTATGAAAAGATGATTATTGTAGAATTCCCGACATTGCAATAAATTTGAGCATTACTGTATAACCGATCGCACAATCTTTGAGGAGGGGGTTAGGGGTCCGATCGGTGAGATTTGATTCGTCACTGCGGAAAGCGCCAAAAGTCTCGCCGATCTCGGAACCTGCGTTTACAGCATAACACAATTTTGTGGCTGCAAAAGTGCATAACTTACATTAGACTCGAGTCAAGTCACACAAAGAAACTAAAATTCTATAAAAGAGCAGGACAAAAAAAAAACCCAAACACAACTAAACAAACCACTATGCCACATCACACTCGACTCAATCAAAATGGGTGTCTGGGACGATTTTGCCGCACGATTGCGAGTGTTTTTTGAAAATGATTCTCTACTGAATCCTCGGTTTAGACCAGGGGTTTTCAACCGGTGGTCCGAGGCCCCCCGGTTGTCCGCGGCGGCATTGCATGTGGTCCGTGACAGCCTACATAATTTCACTATTAAAATCACTTTTTTTCCATAATTTATTTTTCCAAACATTTCCAGAATATTTGCACATTAGTGGGAAAACTGAATTTAATGAAAATATCTAAAATATTCAAACTGACACAAGATAGGCTAGCTTTGCACCTATCAGGCCTATGCTTTGCTAACGTTGTGTTTTGCCTCAGATACGTACACATTCATCTTGCGCGCGAAATAGACCAGCATCTCGGAGTTAAGAAAACACCTTATTTAGGTTTTATTGAATAGACGCTTAATAGTTTTGGTGAATTGAAATTTGGATTGGAGCTGTTAGCTAACGTTTCTAACTAAGGTGAAATTTGCTAGTCAGCACCAGCATGGATCGCTTTTTACAATAGTGGATTACTTGTTAGTCAGAATGGTGGACCCTGGCACAGAACCAGTTGAAAACCCCTGGTTTGGACCATATTCGGTGCTTGTACCTTTTTACGGGACGATCTGCAATAAAATGGCTTGTACCTCCTTTAAATGGGTTCGAGCGCGTAGTGCAGAAACATTGTAATTCTAGGGATGTTTATTATTATTTCGCCGCCATAAAACTGATCGCGCAGACAAAACCGCAAGGCCTAAAGATCTAAACCTTGGCCAGATGGTGGGGCTCCATTTAGGGAGAGGTTCATAAAGTATCATCCCAATTGGCCAAAGGGGGGGGTGCTACAGTCAAAAAGAAATTTCACATGGGTCAAAACTAAGTAAATCCCTGATTTGCTCTACAAAGTCTGTCTTTTCCACAAAATGCAGTCATGTCCAAAACCTACTTTTGCAAAGTAGTGCGAGGTTTTTCGCCCGATCGGAACCGGACGGGTGCAGAAATGTTCCCTGCACAGTGAAGAGTGAGGGGGTGCCGAAACATTTAAAGTACAAGGTCTTTACTAGTGGAAATGTGATAATAAATGTGATAACTGGAAAGTGATCACTCCCACAGAGGTCATCCCAGACCCTCCGTGAGCAGTCAAGGTAGATATCGGCACTGCGTATTGTCAAATCGATCGCCGAATAGGTACCGTGACCTGGGTGAAGATGTGTTTTTGTCCCATCATTTAGCAAACACAAATCATTATTTCCTATAAAAGCTTCCGTTCTTTTTCCTTCGACATCACATCGGTTTTCACATCCCCATAAAGTATTACGACTGTTAAAGTCACCCGTGAGTTTTGGTATTGGTAGTTGTGAAACAAGTTTATCCGTTTCCCGAGGTAAAATACTTTCATACGGGGGAATGTAAATAGAGCATACTGTTATAACTCTGTGAAGAGTAATTTGAACTGCTACTGCTTGGAACTGGGTATCCAATGCTATATGACTGTGAATTATATTTTTCACCAAGACCGCTGTTCCCCCAGAAGGCCGGTGGAGATTTGGACCATACGCACAGTACATTTTGAAATCTTTAAACCTCCAGGCATCTTTTGGAGATAAGTGGGTTTCCTGAATACAATAGACAAGTGGACTCAGATCCGCAGTTAACTGTTGTAATTCCGCAAAGTTAGTTTTTAACCCTCGACAATTCCACCGGATTATTATGGCTACTTATCCCAAAGCGGGAAAGATGGGAGCGAGTCCTTTGTTTTTACACTTAGGGGAGAGACTGCGGCTACGACTAAGCACAGTTTCAGTCATTTCAACGTCTTTTGGATTATCATTTTCCTGAGATCGGCGTATGTCCTGACTTGAATGTTGAGTTACTTTGCTTTGGGATTTTTTTTTCTTTTGAACTGCTTTGTTCCAGTTGTTCATTTTAAACTTGCATGGTCTGAATGTAAACATTCCTTGTTTTTTGGGAATTCAAATTCTTTGTGCTGCTTATGTCTTTGGGTTTATCTGTAGATATCCAAGTTAGAGCCGTCTGACAACTACTGGTACGTGTCTTATATACTGTCTATAACAGGGGTCACCAACTTCTCGGGTACCGTCTAATGTGAAGGGCTACCAGTTTGATACACAATTCTGAAATAACAAATTTGCTCAATTTACTTTAATATGTTATTATTAATAATTCATGATATTCATCTATATCAGAGGGCCAAAACTCAAAGCACACTTTAGGTCGTGGGCCAAACAGGATAAACATTTATTGAACACACTAAAACATTTTTTTTTTAAACATAAACATGAATAAAAACAGACAGGAATATTATTCCAGAATAAATAAACTAAAACTTTAAATAAATATATAAATATCTCCTGTCAAAATGATACAAGTTAGAAATATGAACAAGCTGCGAAAAAACCCTGAACAAATCAATAAAAATTGTGCTTTTAAGTAAACGTTAAAATAACAACAAATCTAAACAATCAGATTTCTTTGCTCTTATGCCATTTTATAAAAAAATAATCTTTAACTTTAAATAACAAAATATTTGGCTCTCCATAAAAATATCTCCAGTCAAACACCAGACGTGTCACAGCTTCATCATGCAGCTCTTCAGAAACTCTCCCTCAGTAAATAACCTGCTGATGAGACCTGCTGATTTCTCCTCTGTCTTCACACCAGCTTCACTTTGGGATTTTGCTCTGCTGAAATGTCAGATTCTTCTTTAACTCTTAGATACTTTCTGTATCTTCTGCTCTGCATTCAGGTTTTTCAGCTTCTTCTGATGTTTTGTCTTGTAGTTACGTCTTAGATTCAATTCCTTAATTACAGTCACATTCGCGCCACTAATAAGACACACGAGTTTACAGGCAGTGTCAGTAAACATCTATTTAGAATCCTATCGGTTTTGAAAGGTTCTGTTTTCAGAATCCATTTTTCTCTTCGCCACTGTGAGGCGCTGTTTCACAATAACTGTACAATAGGGTTAAATACATCAACAGAAGCTCCACTTGATTGACGCTGGAATGTTCTCAGGTAGTCTAGCGTTCGGTGAGACAGCTGAAGCGCTGCATTATGGGATCTGTAGTTTGTGTTTATCGTCGCTTTATATCGCCGGGACATGAATAATAATAATAATAGATCTATATAAAATCACCTCGCGGGCCGGATATAATTGTACGTCGGGCCGGATTTGACACCGAGTTTGACACCCCTGATCCATGTGTAGACACTGATCATGTCAATGATTTCTCACAATAATTATCAACAATCATTTAACAAGGTAGGAAACAGCTATTTTTAGAAAAGGCTTGTGGGCGACTCATGTGGTCCTTATGGGCGACCTGTTGCCCGCGGGCACCACGTTGGTGACCCCTGGTCTATAACAACATCAGAATGAGACTACTACTTCAGGGTAAAAGCAGGGAGTCCTTCAACTAATTTGCGAGCTTCAACATAGCTCACCTTCCTTGTGTGTTTCATTCTTTGTATTTCCTTCTCTTTAATCCACACGGGACAATTTTTTGATGAAGCTGCATGATCTTCAAGGCAGTTTTTGCATTTAGAGGGTTTTGTACAGGTCATTTCATGATGCTCTTCACCACAATTCCGGCAAACCGGCTAATTCCTACATCCTGCAGAACCGTGACCGAACTTCTGACATTTTAAGCATCTCATGTGGATTTGGTATAAATATATCCACGTTTGATTCTTTCTGGTGGTTGAGGTTTGTTAAAAGTCAGATGGCAGGCCTTGCCATTGTACTGTAAATTGTGAAAATAAAAACGTAACATAACATAAAATGAGCAAACCTACAAAGAAAAATGTTTTATGAGTGTTTAAATGTGGAACATGATTGAAAATGCACCTGAGGTTTTGAGTGATTTTTGCCTTTACTTTTCTCCAAAACTCCACAGTAAAATTATGTGAAATGTAAGAGAGTAGTGGACAGGAACACTGTGCGTCTGACGCAGCAAAACCGAACCAATTCCAAATTACAGATGACACTGTGCCTTTCTTGGGAACGAGTTCTTCTGCTCGCTGCCATGTTGTTTGTGTATCTCTATGGCAAATGCGCGGGGGGAGGGGGGAGGGCTGAGTTCATTCGAAACTATGGAAGCCCAGAGGGAAGTATTGGCGGACATTAAAGAGAAACCCGATTTTTATTAAAACAGATCGATTTAAACTACACATTCGAGTTAATCGATAAAATCGATTTATGACCCAGCACTACCCAATTCTGAGGTTATAACAGCTTCATCCATATCCTGCAGTTCTTTGGCACGGATTATGCCTTTGCTATTGTTTAAAGAAGAATGACAGAAGGCTTCCATAGCTATACCAGCCAAGGTATACCACGCAAACCCGTTAGCTTACCGCGCCGCTAAACCCGCTCCGACCCGAACGTCTGACGCGTGAAACCGCTCGGCGCGGCCCGGGGAATCTCCGGAGGACACTCGTTTCGACATCGTGTTTTGCCACATGGGCGGAAACGTGAAAAATAATAAGTCTGAATAAGTCTAATCGAGCGTAGTGTCAGAAAAGGACAAACCGTAACCATAAAAGACATAACGGGTAAAACATATACCTGGTCAGAATCATCAGAGACTGGCCGTCATCGGTGCTGGTGCAAATATCTTCGATGTTCGAGTCGAGCACGGCGAGCCCCAGCTGGAATATTATTTTCGCTCCGTGACAGAAGAAGCAGTCGAGGACGCGCAGGCCGCTGCGGAACGGTACGGAGCTGAGGAACAGGGCGAGGAACCAGGAGAGAGACAGAGACGAGAGAGCCGTAAGGTCCGGTACTCGCTCGGCCAGGTGGGGCAGCCGCTCGCGGATCAGCTCCTCGAACACTGAGCAGTCCACCTGAGCGCCTGAAAGAAAGAAAGACGGGGGAGAAGGGAGGGCTAGAGGCACACGCTCAGGACGCGACCTCGCGGCGCTGAACTGGCAACGCCGAACAAAGCCGCACACAAGAGGCCGCTATAAATTTCAACAAAAAACCCCACAGAACAGTTGTGTTTTTCCTCCCGCACACACTCACCTATGACCCTGCGATCAAAGTAATCGGGCAGCATCCTCTCGCACACCGTGACCAGCAGCCAAAACGCTTCCTCCTCTCTGGTGTACAGCAGCAAGAACGACGCCAAGATGTTCATAGACTGCGCACGCAAACGAACGAGACGACGTGAGATACGGTTTCGCGTCAGCGGACGGACCGCTCGTGCGGGTGCGCGTTTGTACCTGGCAGTAGCCGATCGCAGGGTTGCGGGCGGCGTAGGCGTTGAGCACGCGCCGCAGTGCCGCGATGCCGGTCTCGCTCTGAAACGCGGCGTGTTCGGGCAGCGAGCGCCTCAGGTCTCGCTCGATCTCGTCGCTCGTCTGCTCGTTCGTCCTCGCCGCCAGCAGGTCGGAGTAAGAGGGTGAGCGGTCGTTCAGATAGGAGCGCGCGTCTGCAACGCCAAAAAACAAGTGCACACGCACCCTTCATCATCAGTGTATAAAAAAATTCCCAAAAAACCCACCCAAAAATTTCCACACACACACACACACACACACACACACACACACACACACACACACACACACACACACACACACACACACACACACACACACACACACACACACACACACACAGTAGCTCTTACCTGAAAAGGCCAGCCACATCTCTCCTCGTAGCGACTCTGGGATGCCCGCGGCCACAAGTTTTCGTGTTTTTTCTGTGCGGAAGGCGGGCACACCGCGCCCAAACTCCTCCAGATGCTCCTCCCACAGCTACGACACACGTGAAAGGCCTGATTAGAAGACAAGGCAGGACCGTGGCCCCAAACGCTTACAGGGTTAATACAAAAATATCGTAGCGGTGAAAAGGAGAACCACCGTTGCCCCTTGTTTCTCGTACGCTTCGGGATAAAAAATTTATCAGAATCAGGCTGCAAAAAAATTTAAAGATCGGAGGTTTGAATACCTTTCGAATGCAGTGTTTTATAACTCGGACAGTATTGCATTACATAAATATTCTCACGAAAAAAAAAAAACAGAAAAAGAACATACACATCGGTACTCGTACTTACGCGCCTGCGCTCTGGGGATTCCGATCGGCCGGACAGGAACGTGGCTGTTAACGCTTCCTCGAGAATCACAGGACGGGCCGTCTCGTCCGTGTCGTAGCAAAACGTGTAATACGGGGTAGAGGAAACCTACAAGACAAATGGGCATAAAGGAGACATGGTTATAAGCGATAAAAAGATTTGGCGAGTAAAGAGATCAGCCATGCCGAGGTACGGTACCTGGGTGTTTTTGACGGGCGTGGCTCTGAGACGAGCGTTCAGGTCGTCCACCAGCCGGTCGTGGTGAGCCACTTCGATCAATTGGAAAGCGCGCTTGGAGCGCACGCTGATGATAACGGGGTTTGGCAGAGTGCTGGTGCTCTCCGCTTTCTCCACGGACTGCACCTGAGAGAACGGTATGAAATCGGTCACGACGTTTGTCACGGTACGGTCGCCGTTACGGTTTTTACCCGCCCGAGGCGTGGCTCTTTTTACACACGCGGGGTCACGCTGTTTAAGAAAAACCTGGCTTCGGAGTTCATTAGTTTCCTTCGAGTTCTAAATCAAGCTGTTTTTTTTGCACTTGCTAGACAGAAGCGCTGCTGCGAAGCCTCCACAAGACTAGTTATTTCCTGTTCTCGCTTTCGCCTTTGGTGGGTGAGAAGCTCTATTTAAATCCGTTCTCGGTTTTACTCTCTCTTTTTACAAATTAATTGGGGGTTGCGGGGGAACGCTGGAGACTCCACCCACATAATAATAATCGCACGGCAAACTTCTCGACAAACTCTGGCAGAGGCCCGGCGTGACTAAGAGTCTTGATCGAAGACTTTTCAAAGGCATAGAAATCGTAGATATTTACAATAGTCGCTTCAGGCCGTACCTCAGTGAACGGGATGAGGAGGGTGCAGTGTCCCTCCTGAAGGCTGCTGAAGGCCATGTAATTTTCTGTGACGTAGAGAGTCCCGGCCGTGTGACATCGGGCGTGAGGCGTCCAGGCTGAGCATCGCATGGCTTCCTTCAGCGTCTCGGAACGGGGGAGGCCGAAGAGCGAGAGCACGTACTGGCGCAGAGCCTGCTGCTCCAGGTCCCTGTGGAGCGCAACACACACAGCTCTAGATTAGAGTGCAGGCCTTGACTGCAGCCATTTTATAAACAAACACAGAGTTAATAAAGCTCGAAAGCACATATTATACCACACATTAGCACGCACACACACACACACACACACACACACACACACACACACACACACACACACACACACACACACACACACACACACACACACACACACCCCAGACACGCTGTACAGGAGCTACTTATTCTGTACAGCACTAAAAAGGAGACTCACTGCTTACTTTTTTCTGTTCCTTCTTTGTTGTTTCTCTTCCTTATCTGTACATCCTTCCTTTCATTTAAAGGAAGTGAAGCAAAAACATAACCCGCACACTGAAGAAGCTCGAATTTACACGTTTTTGATTGACACGTTTCGGCAGAGGGGGGTCCGTACCGTTTTGTGACGTCGGAAGCCGGACGGCCGTCGTCAAAGAGCCTGCGCAGCGCCGTGTCTGCCAACTGCGTCATCGCCGTCGTTGCTTCTTCCACGTCGAGGAACATTGAGAACTCGTGCCGCTTTCTCCGAGTTCGGACTCGGACAGCGTCGTTGACGAGGCCGAAGGTCGCGCGCTCCAGAGCCGTGACTTCCGCCCACGGGATCAGCAGCTTTGCTGTTGAAACGGGAGGGGGGGGGGGGGGGGGGGTTAAATTTTTTTACCGTTTTCCCTTAAATTAATTTAGCAAACGACACCGCAAAGTAAAACGCCATCTATTGTGAGTGTTCAAGTCGAGGTTGAAAACGTATTTATTTAGTCAAGCCTTTTATCAGTAGATTTTTTTTCTTAGGTAAAGGCTCAGATCTGGAGGGAGCATGGATATAGGGTGTTTGGTGAACTGGTATATTTGTATGCTGTCGTCCCCTCACATTCACACGGTCACTCAGGTTTGTTGACGGTGGTGTGGTGGGTCGTCTCTTATCCCAGAGATCCCTCATGTCTGTGTTACCTTCTGGTTCTCCCTTTTAGTTATGCTGCCATAGCGAGTCTTGCCGGAGTCCAAACTGCACAGTGACATTAACTTTCATACACCAATAGTTACACTTAATAATCCATATCCTTCTCTTCCCGTCACCCCACTCTCTCTCTCTCTGTCTCTCTCTCTCTCTCTCTCTCTCTCTCTCTCTCTCTCTCTCTCTCTCTCTCTCTCTCTCTCTCTCTCTCTCTCTCTGTCTGTCTGTCTGTCTGTCTGTCTGTCTGTCTGTCTGTCTGTCTGTGTCTCTCTCTCTCTCTCTCTCTCTCTCTCTCTCGCGGTCGAGTTAAACATGCTCCTGAGGCTCCAGTGACCACTGTTCCTGCCCCTCTCCCCTCCGTGGATCTTCACACTTCTGTGCAGCTTGGAACGGTCTCTCCTCAACACCTTGGGTGGTTCCATGTAATTCCGGAGTAGAACGGGTGCTTTGAGGATGGATTGGACTGTAGTTGGTGTCGGCGGTCTGCTGCACTGACTCGGGAGTGCAGTTTGCTTCTGATCATCATCACTGCACCCCGCAACTTTGTATATATGCTTCAAATGGACATTTGGTGCAACCCAGATGAGGATGGGTTTCCTCTTGAGTCTGGTTCCTCTCAAGGTTTCTTCCTTATGCCATCTCGGGGAGTTTTTCCTTGCCACAGTTGCTCATCAGGGACAAACATACTTACAAAGAACATATTTACATTCAATCACCACATTATCTGTGTAAAGCTGCTTTGAGACAATGTTCATTGTTAAAAGCGCTATACAAATAAAAATAAATTGAATTGAATTGAATTTAGCGACCGGAACGGGATCGGACGAGAGAAACAAAATCGCTCACCCTCTTTCCCAAGCATGGACGAGTAGAAAGCCAGGTGATTGGTGGAAAGGTAGAGCCAGCCCTGACGTGGCACTCTGCCTTTCCGGCAGCAGCAAGAATAATGAGCCACCAGTTTTTCTGTCGGCGGCAGGCCGAACCTCTGCTCGAATCGCGCCGTCGCCTCGCGGAAAGGAGTCGGGTCTTCTTCCGGCGACGCCGGGCCAGCCGGCGCCTCCTCGGCGATCAGGCCCTGGGAAACGATGCGGCGTTTGATGAGCGATCGATCGATGGTCTTTCGCCATCGACAAACACATTTATGTAGGTGAGAGTGAGGATTAAAATAAAACCTCGAGTTTAAGGTGGCTTATTAAATGCGGTTTGAACAAAAAAAAAGGATTAATCTGCCATGCGCCTCAGTGTTAAAATACGAATCGGCGAGATAAACCTTGACTTTGCCTTGCGCAAAACTCGCGGCGTCCAGTTTGTTCTCAAACACAGACATGTAGGGCAACAGGTTCTGGTCCAACCAGTTCCAGTGTTTCTGAACTTCTTCAACTGTGGTTCCTACACACACACACACACACACACACACACACACACACACACACACGAAATATCAAATATATAAACAAAGTATCTAAGCCATTATAACAAAAGTTGCATCTGTGTAATGATATTCTATGACACGAGTGTTCAAAGTGTAATGCTTGCAAACGGCTGTGAAAGCTCTTGCCGCTGGCGATGACCCAGCTGTTCTGCGAACCAGGAACTTGCAGTAGGATCCGAAACGGTGCGACTCGTGCGTTCGAGTCCAACACGGTGTCCAGCGCTCCCACCAACATACCTACACACAAATATACACATTTCCATAAGTCTCACAAACAAGCAAGTCATGGGCCATACCGCAAACCATGCCGTAGACAATGCCCTGACTTCCTTTTCCTCATGTTTCACTTTTCTTTTGTGTTACTAAGAGGTGCTGCTCTCCATCTGCACTGAAACCAAAAAAAATACATTTCTACATTTTCTAAACGGAATATATTGAGGTACAGTTTCCAAAAGTCCATGAGACCATCAGAGAGTGACCATGAGAGGGAAACACCACATCTTTGTGGCAAGACGGACAATGGAAAAACACACCAGACTGAGACATTGACAGAATACTTCTAAATATTTCTACAGACAAACCAACCATAATAGAGAATATCAAAAAGAAATGGAGATCACGAGACAGACGGATCATCGGATAGAGAGACTTAGATAGTATCTCAATAATGCAAAGCATGAAAAGAATCCAGTGACGCTAAGCTAGCCCGCAGCCTGGTGGACCACGACACGCCGCGAGACATTTCCCCCGTGTGGTCAGCGATAACTTTAGGGCTGTAACGAATTCGACAACATTTATTTCCTTAATGCTTCATTCAGTCTATTTAAGTAAACACGGAGCACCTCGTTTCCCACTGACCATTTTCATTGACGCACCACCCACTAAACTAAACACAGAAGATGCTGCAGAACAGGAAGGAAACAGTGTCGGTCGAGGAGAAGATTAAGGTCAAAGAAAATGCCAGAAAGTTTCCCAAGTTTGGGATCATTTTAAACTAAAACAAAGAAAACACTACAGTGCGGTTACCATTTTAAAGTCTATTGAAATCGATACTATTATTACAGTGCTTTCAAAAGGTTCCTCCACAGTGGCTGCGAAGAGCAGATAGTGGAGTCATGATCTTTTGGCTACTCCGTCTCCATACCCCTCTGTCCTCTACAGCCGCCTTTTTCAAACTGCATGTCCTCCCTCACCACATCCATAAATCTCCTCTTTTCCTCCTTCCTGGTGCCTCCATCCTCAGCATTCTCCTATTGATATACCCCATGTGCACATGTCCAAACCATCTCAATCTCACCTCCCTCACCTTGTCTCCAAAATGTCCTACATGCGCTGTCCCTCTAATAAACTCATTTCTAATCCTGTCCATCGTCATCACTCCCAACGAACATCTCATGTATGGTATCATCTAGGAAACGAATCGAAAGGCAAAGATTTGCCAATCGTGGGTAGAGCTCTGGGACTCCGGAAAGAACGAGCAGAAAAGCACACCGAATGCATCCGCAAAAGCAGGACAATCGCACGAGTTCTGCAAAGAGAAAAAAGGAGAAAAAAAACCCCACCACAACACGACTCCAGGCTGAAAGTAAGGACGCTAGAAAATGCCACCACCGAGTCTCTGGAGAGTTCATGATCGCTCGCAGGAGGAGACAATAAGAAGAAAGGGATTCTTGCAAACTGCCATTTGGCTTTTCTACCAGCAAAAGGAGGAATGTGAGATGGCGAAGAAAGAAAATCGTTTGTTCTCTTTTTACACTTTTTTTTCCCCCTCGTCATGGAGATTGTGTCTGGGCTGTCCGGGAATGCGCAAAAAACACCCCAAAAAAAGTAGGACAAATGTGTTGCTCAGATAAAAAGCTGTTAACATTAGCCTACAGTTTCACCGCATATCCACCAGACTGTGAGTTTGGTCTCCTGAGGGTCACGGCCCGTTGCTATCTTAAACAAATACACCAGGCCCTTGCTACGACAGGTGCAAGTTCAGCTGCTGGCCGAGACTGAAACAGGAAGGTGGAGAAACCATTTCCCAAATCTGGTTTGAAATAACCGTTCTAAGTCAAGACCTGTAGATTATTAAACTGGTCACAAGTTTGATAGACTTTTGCTTTTCTGTTTTTTATGCGACATACACACTTCCTCCTCACACCCTTCCTGTGTATTCTACAGATTACCAGAAGCTCTGGGGGGATTGTAGACAAGATGGGGTTTTATTATCTGGAAGGAGTTTGAGAAGTTTGGATCCCTGGTTTTATTTTCAGTCGCACAAACTCACTTTTTTCAGCCTGGAAATGAAAAAAGCTGAAACGTGAGACTTTCCAGAATAGAAAAAAAACAACAACACTGAATGTTTAAAAAGCCTCCTAAACCTCGTACTCAGATTCTTAGTATTTTATATACACGGATAATGTGTGTGTTTGTGCGTGTTTGTTTCTGTGTGTGTGTTTGTGATTTGCATATGGAACAAAGACAAAAACAAAGAAAGAAACTGATGTAATTTGTTCCTAAATACAGAAACAGACTTTGCCTACTTGTTTTTTAATCTGTTACAATGTATGCAATTTACACACACACACACACACACACACACACACACACACACACACACACACACACACACACATCAATAAAAACGCTTTTCAGCCTGGTTTTTAATGCGCGTACCTGCGAATCTGCTCCCGGTGTCTCCATGTCCTCTTCTTCTCTGCAGCAGGAAATAGTCGTTGGATTTCTCCGTGATCCAGAGGCTCAGCGCGTTTTTTAGCGACACTTCGGCCGGATTCAGCCACATCTCTTTCCCCGCTCTGTCCCTCTCTACACCCCGGCGCAGCTCTGGAGGAACCCAGCGGCTCGCGTCACGTCACGCCCCGATACCGGAAGCACATTCCCCGCTGTCCCTACATCCCGTGTGCGACACGCTTTTAGTGCGGTTCTGGTGTTTAGCGACCAGTTTCAACTCACAGCTCTTATGCTTTGGGATTGATTAATTTATCTCCACCGTCTCACGTTGTTTGCTCACCAAGAGATCCAGAAACTCATCTTCCCCGATACACTCTCACCCTCACCCCGCCCCGGGCTGGGCTTCCCCATCCTCCAGCTTCTTTTCCTCACTTTACACAAATAAAGGCTGGACTTTGCTTCCGTCAGGAATCTTCTCACCTACAAACTATAAAGGTTTTTAAAACGCTTGCGCACACAATGAACCGTGAACAATGTATACATATGTCTCAAATAAATGAGCGGATACAATAACAGTTATTTCTTGAGTCTCCGACCAGGATTAACTCACGAAAAAACATGGTTTGGAGATACCAGTCCATCTGCAGTCCTAAAACCGAGGAGCGTTTCAGATTATTTGGCAAATTAACGACACCTAGTGTTCAAACCAGGAACTTCACTTTCTTAACTGTAAACCTGCTTTTAGGTCTAAAATACTCGTGTGTCACGGTTTAGGCCTCGACGTAGCACTGAGACGAGATCACTTAACCCTAGAGCATCCTCAGCAGTGTCGAAGAGGGATATCCATAAATTGTCCTGACTCGGTCGAGGTCTTCTTTCTCAACTGAACCCCTGAAGAGGGGGACAAACGAGAATGCAGAACTTAATTTTTTTTAAATACAGGAGGTAACCAAGCACTAGGGATGAACAAAGGGCTAAATCAAGGCTTGGGAAAAGCTAGGAAACTGGACCAAGTATAACAAACAAACAAACAAACATACACTAAAATGTCCAACTCATAGTGACTTTCACTTACTAAGATCTAGTTAAAGAGCTAGATAACTAGAGCAGCAACCAAACAAGGAGCTTAAATAATGTGTAAATTATGTGAATTAAAACCAAGTGCACAATTAACTCGGGAAATGGCCGTGACAGCAAGAGAAACGATTCCCTGCAGGGGAACCGGTATGGCAGTGGGTTTGGTGGTCTGAATGGAAAATATTCACGATTTTCATGACGTTTCATGGTGCATTTTATTTGTTAACTTGGATTTGAGCATTCTCATTGGTTTCCAGGCTCGGCCGCAGTCTTGGCGTCTGAATATAGCCTGAAAAACGTATTTGTTTAGTCACGAGTTTGAAATTTTTTAGTTTACAACTAGGTACTGTGGAGTTTATTTATAAAGTATTATTATTATTATTAATAATAAATATTTTTAGATTATAACGATTTTCTTTTTGCTATTCTACGTCACCCAGACGATGACGGGTTCCTTTTGAGACCGGTTCCTAATACAGCGTTTATGAGATCGCTCTTTTCTGAGCCTGTTTATTCCGACTAGAGTCATATGTTGTATATGCTGTTTAGAGACAGTGGCACTGAGTAAAAGACAGGATGTGGAGCTGGAGGTAGCAGAGCTGAAGATGCTGAGATGTTCTTTGGGTGATGACAATGGACAGGTTTGGAAATGAGTTTATTAGAGGGACAGCGCATGCATGTAGGACGTTTTGAAGACAAGGTGAGGGAGGTGTGATGGAGATGGTTTGAACATGCGCAGAGGAGGGACATGGGGTATATCAGTAGGAGAATGATGAGGATGGAGTCACCAGGAAAAAAGAAAAGAGGAAGGAGGTTTATTGATGTTGTGAGGGAAGACATGCATGTACTTGATTTGAAAGAGGCAGATGTAGAGGACAGAGGGTATGGATGATCCGCTTTGGCGACCCCTAGTGGGAGAGGCCGAAAGAAGATGAAGATTCCGACTGGAACTGGTGTCGTGTGTCTCTGTAAAACCAGAGCGTGATATTCTGTACCAAAGCGAAAGTGAAAGTTGGAATGTGCGGACTGGACAGAGGAACGACAGCTGTGAAATTAAATGGCTTCAGTGTTTTCAGAGGAGGATTTGTCCTGTCCTGTGTGCTGTGAAATCTTCAACGATCCTGTTCTCCTTCTCTGCAGTCACAGTGTGTGTAAAGTGTGTTTGTAAAAGTTCTGGGAGGCCAAAGAAGAAGAATGTCCTGTTTGTAGGAGGAAGTCGTCTATAGACCATCCTCCCTCAAATCTGGTCTTAAAGAACCTGTTTTATACAGGAGAAAAATCTAAAATCTTCATCAGTCTGTAAAACGATCTGCATGACGAGAAACTGAAACTCTTCTGTCTGGACGATCAACAACGTGTTGGGATTCAAAAACACACACCAAACACAAAATCTCCATACCCCTCTGTCCTCTACATCTGCCTCTATCAAACCAACTACCTGCATGTCTTCCCTCACCACATCCATAAACCTCCTCCTTGGTCTTCCTCTTTTCCTCCTTCCCGGTGTCTCCATCCTCAGTATTCTCCTACTGATATACCCCATGTTTCTCCTCTGCACATGTCCAAACCATCTCAATCTCACCTCCCTCACCTTGTCTTCCAAACAGTGCAAACTGTGAAAGAGTGGTATGGTTGATTTAAAGTAATAAACCAATAAACCCCTCACTGAGTCTGAACAAGATTAGTACACCTGCTGATTCTGAACAAAATGCTAACTGAACAAACTGAATTTAGTTATTACATTTTTTCATCCTTTCAACAAAAAGAAAACTGAATGCATTTTTCAAATCACACTTTCTAACCTTAGGGCACTCTTAATAACGTATAATATTAATATAACAAACACTGAAAGAGTCACTGAATGAATCATTTTGGTGAACTGAATGAAATGATTCGAGTCACTGAGTTGAACTGAAATGAAGAGAGATACTATAACAGGTCATGTGGGGTCTCTCTAAATCTCCTCTATTTATAGCAGTGTTAAACCTGAGACCACCGCAGACCTTTTCCAGTGTTCTACTGTGGTGAGTTTATAGAGAATTCTGAGTCTCGTTTCAGCTCCGTGAAAGGAATTAATCACTAAGTGGACCTACAAAATCGTGTATTAACTTTAACAAACCCGCATCAAAGCGTGATTACTTTTTACCAAAGTGAAACTTTGGACTGGAGAGAAGAACAACAACTGTGAAATTAAATGGCTTCTAAGATTTCAAAAGAGGATTTGTCCTGTCACGTGTGCCGTAAAATCTTTAAGAATCCTATAGTTCTCAGCTGCAGTCACACTCTGTGTAAAGTGTGTTTGCGGAAGTTCTGGGAGACCAACGGATCCAAAGAATGTCCTGTTTGTATTAAGAAGCCATCTGTGACTGTCAATCCGTTAAATCTGATGATGAAGAACCTGTGTGAGAGATTCTTACAGGAGAAAAGTCAGAAATCTTCACTAGACTGTGAAATGGTTTGCAGTTTGCACAGTGAAAATCTGAAACTCTTCTGTATGGAAGATCAACAGTTAGTGTGTGTGGTGTGTCGGGATTCAAAAAAACACACTGACCACAAATTCTGCCCTGTTGATGAGGCAGTTACAGATTGTAAGGTAAATAAAATTTCATTTGAGTTCATATACTGTAATAAAGTTTATTCTACATAATAGCTACAGGTTTTATCACAAATACATGGTGGATTCATTAAACAATACATTATAATTGTCTTGTGATAAATTTATTGACATTATAACTACAGAATGTGAGTGTGTTATTGGATCATATTTAAAGTTCTGGTGAAGCTCTAATGAGTTCTTAGAGAAATTCAGCAAAACCTAAACAGAGAATCTTCATGCAGTGTGTTGATTTGTTTCAGGAGGAGCTGAAAACTTCACTGAAGCCCCTACAGGAGAAACTGAAGATCTTTGAAGACTGTAAACGAACCTGGAGTCAGACTGCAGAACATATAAAGGTTAGAGTCAATAAGATGTGTTGATATTAGAATGATATTTTGCATCACTGCATACTGAGATGGATTTCATGTGATTTGCTCTTCACTGCAGTTTCAGGCCCAACACACAGAGCAGCAGATTAAGGAGGAGTTTGAGAAGCTTCACCAGGTTCTACGAGATGAAGAAGCAGCCAGGATAGCTGCACTGAGAGAGGAAGAGGAGCAGAAGAGTCTGGTGATGAAGGAGAAGATTGAGAAGCTGAGCAGAGACATATCATCTCTTTCAGACACGATCGGAGCCGTGAAAGAGGAGATGAGAGCCGAAGACGTCTCGTTCTTACAAGTGAGGGTCGTTTATTCTGTATTTCTACCGTGAGAAAGTAAAACCGGTTTCCGTCGTCAGAAACGTCACATTTCGGTCAGGAAAAACGTCAGTCGGATCCACTGATATGTGCTTTGTTGTTTTACAGAACTACAAGACCACAGTGAAAAGGTGAGTAATGTGCTTCCCCTCTCTCTCGTTCTCTGTGTTTCTGACTCCAAACCCACAGCGGCATTGAATCCTGATGTTCCTGCAGAGCTCAGTGCACACTGCAGCATCCGGAGGAGCTTTCAAGAGCACTGATCCATGTGGCCAAACATCTGACCAACCTGAAGTTCAGAGTCTGGGAGAAGATGCAGGACGCAGTCCAGTACAGTAAGAATCTTTTTCGCTTTCTCTTGTATCAGATTTAGAATCAGGTTTATTGGCCAAGGAATTTGGTTCCAGCTGTTAGTGACTCTCAAAAGTACATGTAACCCTGTTTTTAAACCCAAAAGGTTACAATTTCATATTTTTAACTCAGAAAACCTGGATTCTCGGCAGTTGAATGGTGAATTGGCCAGTAGTATTCTTCTATTTACACCAGTCTCTTATAACAATAAAGAACCCCCAATGAATAAAACACCAGAATACAAATTAGCAAATTAACAACTTATTAATTTAACTTATTGTAGAGTTGTGCTGTTTTAGTTTGCTGTAATTGTAGTTTAAAACAAAAAAGTATGAAACCATTAAGCAGTAGAGGATGAAATATTTAGACAATAGAAACCAAAATACTTATCAAATAGTATGGAAAGTAAAATTAAAGACCTCAAAACAAAGAAATACAATACAATATAACAAAAACCCAGTTCACAATATATTACAGCCTATAAGAAAACTCAGTTCTGTATGCAGTATATAGGAACCAACAACTAGGAGTGTTTTCGTTGGGGCCCAGTTGGTGCACATTCACAATGTGAAGAGTAAATGAAATCCTCTTAAGCAGAAACTTGGAAAACAGAAGCACTTACATCCATCCAAGATGAACCACGAACAGCATCAACTCACGGTTAGCGTAGTGAATAATTCCCTCTGCGTGGAGGGTCAGGCCGATCCGAGCACAGTGTAACCCTGTGATCTTTACAGCAGCAACACAACAAGTCCAGTGGCCAACAATAATACATTTACATTTAACAAATTAATTTACTGGATATAAAACAAACCCATATCTGAACAAAACAATGTGGCATGTAATATTACATTTTGAAATAAAAATAAAATAAATAAATTAACATCATAAAACATTGGAAACAAAGAACATTTTTAAAGGTTCCTACATACAGACATAAATAACACAACACATTTAGCTTGGACTATACAAGACAAAACTGGCTATACAAGACAATATAGACAATGTGAGACAATATGGACAGTACGTGTGTCTATATTGTGCATATATTGTTTTTCCTTTCTTTCTCTCTGTATATACGTGTGTGTGTGTGTGTGTTTGTGTGTGTGTGTGTGTGTGTGTGTGTGTGTGTACTGAGCATTATACATTTTTTTCTGTCACTCAGCACCTGTAACTCTGGACCCCAACACCGCTCATCCCAACCTTATAGTGTCTGATGATCTGACCAGTGTGAGACTCAGAAATGAGAAACAGAAGCTTCCTGATAATCCAGAGAGGTTTGATTTTAGATGGTATGTTCTGGGCTCTGAGGGCTTTAACTCAGGAACACACTGCTGGGATGTTGAAGTAGGAGAATCTACAGAGTGGTTAGTGGGTGTGATGACAGAAGCGACTCAGAGGAAGGAAGATTTAAACTCCAGAAGTGGAATCTGGCGTGTTGGATATCGTAGGGGTGAATATGGAAAACTTTCTACACCACAGTCGTCCACTTCCCTCTCATTGAAACAGAAAATCAGGAGAATCAGAGTTCATCTGGACTGGGACGGAGGAAAGTTGTCTTTCTCTGACCCTCTCACTGACACACACATACACACTTTCACACACACATTTACTGACAAATTACTGCCACTTCTAAATGTTGGTTGTAATAAATCTCCTGTAAAGATCCTCCCACTTCAGTGCTCTGTAAGAGTAAATCAGATCAGTTAGAGCTGAAATGGTTTTATTCCAATTCCATGAAATATTGACGATAAAGAGATTCATATTGTTTGTGAAAGTTTGTTTTTACTTAATCTTTGTGGTCAATTGTATTGGAGTGTGACTCGAAATAAAATCATAATTAGTCCAGATAATCTCACAAAATGTTGATTCATGTTAAATGTTGATTACATAAAATATTCAAAATAAAATGTAGACCTAAAATAAAATCTGTTTAAATGTAGATCTGTATGAATGACGTGATTTAATGTTATTAAATCATTAAATCTGCGATGTCAATCCTGGGTGAAATGTTCAGCTGGTTGTGTGTATTGTGTGTGAAAGTGTACAGTAGAGGAGAATTCTAATTCTGTTTCCCTCCACCAGCAGTTTGTGGTTTTGTAAAGATCAGATGGATTTGTATATTAATCCTGCATTAAATACTGATTTGCAATTTACACTATTGTGTTATTGTATTGAGTGAAATAAAATCACTTCAGTTCAGGCTCTGACCTTCCAGGCTGCTGAACTCCAGGGTGATCACAAAAAAACACCCTTTGAAAACTGTTTTGCTTTCTCCTGAGGAGAAAGAGATTTCTTTTGGATTTTATAGCATCATTATAGCTGTCAGATGCATCATTAATTCTACTACCATGAATTAACAAGGTCTTCGTTGTGCTTCCTACACTGCCATCCATTGGCGTGGAGAAGTATTTCCATTACTTTGCCAATCACTAAATCACTCAACAATGTCTAATTATTTTGAGTAAATAAACAATAATTTTTTGAGCCTATGAGGGTAATTGGATAATATTCAATGGTACACCTGACGACATGTGCACAGTAGTTTTCAATCACTTATCTGCTGCAGGATAATGTATTGTTGTTGAATAGTGCCATTTCTGAGTCTCATGCTGTACTGTTTTCTCATTAAATAAATACAAATATTGTAATTTCTCTGAAATGATACCAACTAAAACGTGTTACAATCTCTGATGTTTTCCGTGTGTTTAGTCACACGGTAGGGGGCGCTATACTATCATAGTAGCTGCTGCCTCAAAACATAATAACTAATCACAGCTGTTCAGATCCAGTCCAGCACTGATCTTTTGGCAGCGCTGAGAGTCTGCTCCTACCTCCACAAAAAAACACCCTTTGGTCATGTCCACACTGATAATCTTTTGTTTTAAAAAGGCGTATTTTTCTCTCCGTTTTATCCTTCCGTCCACACTGAGATGCCGTTTTTAGTCAACAAAAACTTTGCTTTGTGA
The DNA here is from genome assembly GCA_039877035.1 of Silurus lanzhouensis. Lineage (NCBI taxonomy): Eukaryota > Metazoa > Chordata > Actinopteri > Siluriformes > Siluridae > Silurus > Silurus lanzhouensis. The sequence continues at coordinate 3,575,237 of JBCEWE010000422.1, read as the reverse complement.
AAACGCTTTCCAAAGTGGTTAATTTGAAAATTGACATTTTCACGCCACAGTGTGGACTGTGTATAAAAACGAAGGTTTTTAAAAATGAAAAAACTCTCACGTCCTTCTGTCCACACCGAGATGCCGTTTTCAATCAACAAAAATGTAGCTTTTGTAAAAAACTGTGTTTTCCCAGTACTGTGTGGAGTGTGTGTAGAAATGAAGGCTTTTAAAAACGATGGCACATTTTAGATTTTAGAAAACCGAATAGGGCAATAGTATAAAAACACAAATATTTTTCAACACTCAGTGTTCTTTTTTCCATGCTAATCCCTCAAATCACTCAAATCAAATTACATACTTTTTAATACTTTTACCTAAATAGGAACCCTGAACAATGCATTTGAAAAGTAAAAGTCTGAAACTAGACTGGGACCAGCCTTGTTGAGTCTCTATATGTCAAGTCAAGTCAGGTTTATTTGTATAGCGCTTTTCACAACAGACATTGTCTCAAAGCAGCTTTACACAAATCAACAGTGATGGTGAATGGTGTGAATTTGTCCCTGATGAGCAGCCGTGGCGACTGTGGCAAGGAAAAACTCCCTTAGATGTTATGAGGAAGAAACCTTGAGAGGAACCAGACTCAAAAGGGGAACCCATCCTCATTTTGGGTGACATCAAGAGTTTGATCATAAATCTATATAAATCTATATAAAATAAATGTGCTGCTGATTGCAAAATCTGATTTCGTTTCAAAATGACTGGTGGGTATTTTTATCAAAAATTTTGGCACTGAAAAGTACCCAATGTAATATATTTTTTCGACTTAGTTTTCGTATCCTTCTTACACTCTTAATATTACAGTAAGTGTCACTGAAAAAATCTGAATGAATCATTTTGGTGAACTGAATGAGATGATTCGAGTCACTGAGTTGAACTGAAATGAAGAGAGATACTATAACAGGTCATGTGGGGTCTCTCTAAATCTCCTCTATTTATAGCAGTGTTAAACCTGAGACCACCGCAGACCTTTTCCAGTGTTCTACTGTGGTGAGTTTATAGAGAATTCTGAGTCTCGTTTTCAGCTCGGTTGAAAGGAATTAATCACTAAGTGGACCTACAAAATCGTGTATTAACTTTAACAAACCCGCATCAAAGCGTGATTACTTTTTACCAAAGTGAAACTTTGGACTGGAGAGAAGAACAACAACTGTGAAATTAAATGGCTTCTAAGTTTTCAGAGGAGGATTTGTCCTGTCCTGTGTGCTGGGAAATCTTCAAGGATCCTGTTCTCCTTCCCTGCAGTCACAGTGTGTGTAAAGTGTGTTTGCAGACGTTCTGGAAGACCAACGGATCCAAAGAATGTCCTGTTTGTAGGAGGAAGTCGTCCACTGATGACACTTCATCAAATGTGGCCTTAATGAATCTGTGTGAGACTTTCATACAAAAAAGTCAGAGATCTTCATCAGTCTGTGAAACGGTCTGCAGTCTGCATGATGAGAAACTGAAACTCTTCTGTATGGAAGATCAACAGTTAGTGTGTGTGGTGTGTCGGGATTCAAAAAAACACACCGACCACAATTTCTGCCCTGTTGATGAGGCAGTTACAGATTGTAAGGTAAATAAAATTTCATTTAAGTTCATATACTGTAATAAAGTTTATTCTACATATTAATATCTACAGATTTAATTAACAAATACATGGTGAATTCATTAAATAGAATTACATAGAAATTTACTAAAGAACCTGTGTGGGAGTTTCTTACAGGAGAAAAGTCAGAAATCTTCACTAGACTGTGAAATGGTTTGCAGTTTGCACAGTGAAAAGCTGAAACTTTTCTGTATGGAAGATCAACAGTTAGTGTGTGTGGTGTGTCGGGATTCAAAAAAACACACCGACCACAAGTTCTGCCCTGTTGATGAGGCAGTTACAGATTGTAAGGTAAATAAAATTTCATGTGAGTTATTGTAAAGTTTATTCTAAATATCAACAGTTATGTCCATCTACAGGTCCAATTAACAAATACATGGTGAATTCATTAAACAATACCTCAATTGTCTTGTGATAAATGTATTGACATCATAACTACAGAATGTGAGTGTGTTATTGGATCATATTTAAATTGTAAAGCTCTAAAGTTCTGGTGAAGCTCTAATGAGTTCTTAGAGAAATCCATCGAAACTTGAACAGAGAGTCTTCATGCAGTGTGTTGATTTGTTTCAGGAGGAGCTGAAAACTGCACTGAAGCCCCTACAGGAGAAACTGAAGATCTTTGAAGACTGTAAACGAACCTGGAGTCAGACTGCAGAACATATAAAGGTTAGAGTCAATAAGATGGGTTGATATTTTGCATCACTGCATACTGAGATGGATTTCATGTGATTTGCTCTTCACTGCAGTTTCAGGCCCAACACACAGAGCAGCAGATTAAGGAGGAGTTTGAGAAGCTTTACCAGATTCTACGAGATGAAGAAGCAGCCAGGATAGCTGCACTGAGAGAGGAAGAGGAGCAGAAGAGTCTGGTGATGAAGGAGAAGATCGAGAAGCTGAGCAGAGACATATCATCTCTTTCAGACACGATCGGAGCCGTGAAAGAGGAGATGGGAGCCGAAGATGTCTCGTTCTTACAAGTGAGGGTCGTTTATTCTGTATTTCTACCGTGAGAAAGTAAAACCGGTTTCCGTCGTCAGAAACGTCACATTTCGGTCAGGAAAAACGTCAGTCGGATCCACTGATATGCGCTTTGTTGTTTTACAGAACTACAAGACCACAGTGAAAAGGTGAGTAATGTGCTTCCCCTCTCTCTCGTTCTCTGTGTTTCTGACTCCAAACCCACAGCGGCACTGAATCCTGATGTTCCTGCAGAGCTCAGTGCACACTGCAGCATCCGGAGGAGCTTTCAAGAGCACTGATCCATGTGGCCAAACACCTGACCAACCTGAAGTTCAGAGTCTGGGAGAAGATGCAGTGTGCAGTTCGATACAGTAAGAACCTCTTTCTTTGTTAGGTTGTTACTTAATTATTTATTCATTTTTTTTCCCTTTTTCATAGCACCTGTAACTCTGGACCCCAACACTGCTCATCATAAGCTCATTGTGTCCGATGATCTGACCAGTGTGAGATTCAGCAACAAGGAACAGAAGCTTCCTGATAATCCAGAGAGATTTAATCATCATTGTTGCATCCTGGGCTCTGAGGACTTTAACTTAGGCATGCACTGCTGGGACATTGAAGTAGGCGTCTGTACGCAGTGGTCGGTAGGTGTGATGACAGAATCGGCTGAGAAGAAGGGAAGTATGACCTCCAAAACTGAAATGTGGTACGTTGAATGTCGTGGTGGTAAATATGAAGCACGTTCTACAACGCAGCCGTCCACTCCCCTCTCAGTAACGCAGAAACTCAGAAGGATCAGATTGCAGCTGTCACTGGACAGAGGAAAGCTGTCATTCTCCGACCCTCTCACCAACAGCCACATACACACTTTTACACACATATATACTAACAAATTACTGCCTTTTCTAAGAGTTGCTTGTCAAAAATACCCAGTAAAGATCCTCCCACTTCAGTGCTCTGTAAAAGTGCATCAGATCAGTTAGAGCTGAAACTGCTTTATTACAGTTCTGTAATGAATTATTGATGATGGAAAGATTCATTTGTGAAATTCTAGTTTTACTGAAACACTGAATACTTTCACTGTGGAAAATCTACAGTGGAGGAGAATTCTAACTGAGCTTTAGTTTCCCTCCACAACAGTTTGTGGTTTTGCAAAGTTCAGATGAAGTTGTATGGCAATTGTGCATTAGACGCTAATTCACAAAATACAATAGAGTTCAGCGTGAAAAAAAATCGCTCGGTGAAATGTTTCGGCTCTGATCTTACATGCTGCTGGACTCGACTGTTCTACGAACGTAACTTCTCTTAAATGTGTTCATTTTCCAGTGTTCATCTGAAAGCTATATTATAAACTACTCTGAGCTCATCACCGGATCTTGGGGGGAAAAAAACTTTCCTCTGACCAGAATGTTTGCAGTGATTAGTAGTATTGTCTGCAGAAAATGACATGGCCGTGCAGATTTTGAATGTTTTTGTTTTTGTTGCCGTGCAGATTTTGAATGTTTTTATTATCCCTCCTAATGCTAGATTAGTTTACTTTGCTCTCCACCATACACATTAGCATTACCTTTCAATGTTCATTGTTTTGACCTATTAAAAGAGCATTATTACTATCATAATGAAATTGGTTTTATATTCTTTATAAGAATGGTTTTATATTCTCTATTTTATTTTTTATAAGTTGGATCGTACTCGCGATAACCGTCTAACCAACTGATTAACATGGATTTTTAACATGGATACTGGATAGAAAACAAACACACTCCATGTAAAAGAGTACTGAACTTTATGACAAAAAAAAAACAGTACTGAATCATGAAAATGTGCTAAATGAAATTCATATAAATATATTAATTAATAAATCATAAAAAAATTAATATAATGAACAGCATGTGGCGTAATTGATTCGCCCCTAGAGGCCGCTCTCGTAGTGGCAGCGGACTGGAAACAGGAAAAACTATCTGTATGGATTTTTTCTGATAGCCGATAGTTCCAGCGATCTAACTATCGGTGCCTTGACCTTTATTAATAACCAAGAGACATTTATTATCAAATAGTCCAGATTTAAATTGTCGCAGTGGTCAGTATTTATTAAAAGTGCTCCAAGAAAGGAACAGTGGTGAACCAGCGACAGGGTCATGGGTGGCCGAGGCTCATTGATACGCGTGGGGAAGCGAAGGCTGGTCCGTGAGGTCCGATCCAACAGACGAGCTCCTGTAGCTGAAACTGCTGAGGAAGTTCATGCTGTTGGGTCACAACTGTTTTGGCAGGTGGTCGTAATGTTATGCCTGATAGGTGAATGTTTGTATGATACAGCACTGTATATTCAGAATAAATAATGATAAACATAAGTTATGGATAGTGCAATTATTACACAGATTATTATTATTATTATACTTATTATACAATTATTATATAATTATTATACACAGAAATAATTGTTCAGAAATGTGGACTGTTAGGATCCGTTTATGCTTCAGAAGCCGCAATTGATTGATTGATTGGTTGATTAATTGAAACTCATCATTTCCAATGTCACGGAACGCGCCGCTGTGACGCAACAGTAGAGGGCGCTTTATAAAAGCTCGCGAGCAGGGAGGAAGCGTTTCATTGTTCACGTGACATTTTTCCCGCGGCCTTACATGAATAATTTCACGTTAGCTCGCGCTCAGATGAAGAATCTCGCTGTGCCCCCTCTGCTGTTCACGGCCGGAGTTGCAGCTGCTGCAGCCGCGCTGTTTTACTGGATTCACGATGGGAAGAGAAGAGCGGAGGACGGAGTCGGTGTCAGCCCGTCCCCCCGCGCCGTCTCTGAGGTAAACATCAACACTTGTCCTGTTCTGACCGGAGCTAGGTGTTCGCTACGGAGCTCCATTAGCTCAGCTGTTAGCCGGCGTCCTGGGTCGAACCGAGTCTCATTCTCACTCAGGTTCTGACTGGAAACTGCTCCTAAATACTCCTGGATATTTCTTTCTACTGGAGTATTTCATACTGTACCGTATCCAGCTTAGATCCAGCAGGCTGGAGAAAAAGAACTCGAAATGAGAAGAAGCGCTTCAGTCATTTACAAGTTTCCTGAAATTTTATTGAAAAAAATGACTGAATCCAGAGTTTAAGATCGGATAGCAGATGTAGCAGTGCGTTGAAGGTGTCTGAGGAGCTTCACACGATCGACCCGGTCATGACAGTTCAGAACATTGGAGCAGTGAATGATTGTTTCTGTAACCTTTTAGAAAAGCCTGAAGATCTTCTTCAGGATGGTTTTGTCTCTAAATGTGTTTGGTCTTTATGAATGCTTTCAGGATTCTATGAGCGCTTCTGAGGAGGTGAAGAAGAAGAAGAACAAGGTGGACAGCGAGAAGTCCAACCTGGAGAGGAAAGTGAGCGAGATGGAGAAACTGCTCAGCGAGGCACAAAGAGAGTGCGATATCAAAACCGAGGTGAGAGAAAATCCTGGTGGAAACGGTGGTCCAGCAGATCGTTGTGGACGTGAGCGTTAACGACTAACTCGTTTCTCCTCTTCCTCACGGCTGCGTTGTAGGCGTATCAGCAGGAACGAGAAGCTCACAGCATCCTGATGTCCCGGTATGAACAGCTGAGGCAAGCTCTTCACCATGTTGACCAGGTTCTACATGTAGGTTCTCTCTAAGTCAGGACTTTTGGAATACGTTCCTTTTTTTTTAAACTGAATTAAACGCCATTGATCCTTTTCTGGTTTTGCGTTAGGAATGTGAGCAAGAGTCCAAGGATCATATTGTTCTTGAAGAGCATTTCCATCAGATGCAGGACACATTAGCCCACAAGGAAGAGTTACTACAGGTAGGAGTACTTGAGGATCTTCTTGATCCATCTCCTAAACATTTCTGTTGAGTCTTTAGACGTGTCCGAATGTGGCGTGTAGCAGCGGTGTGAGAAAATATCGATGAACGCGAGTATCGCGGTATTCTGTTAAATGTCCACCTGGGGGCGCTGCTGTAAAAACCGATTATAGCTATAATGATATAATCCGTTGGAAGGATTATTTAGAATACAATATTTACATATTTTATTATAAAAATACCTCATGCCTGTTGTTTCTTGCCTGTCTGCATTCTTTACTTTTGAAATGCATATGTTTTGAAAAAGATATTAATTGTGTTTATCTATTGCAATACTTGTATGGGTAGGTTTAAGGGTTTAGTGTTAGCAGTGTGATTTTAGATGTAATTCATGCTAAAGCAGATCCCAGTCTGCTCTGGTTAATTTTAATTTTTGCACATTGTGGTGTGTTTTTAACGACCGTTTTCCTAAAATTATATACTATTTCTAAAATAAGAAATATCCCAAAATATCGGCTTAAATTACGTCAACGCAACGTATCGCAACGCATCGTATCGCGACCCCCGTATCTTCATGCGTATCGTATCGCCAGTTTCTTTCATCGGTAAAGCCAATAAATAAAGCTTGTCCTTTTGTAGAACCTCCAGATCTCCCTGAACGAAGCTGAGAGAAAGTACGAGCAAGTGATAGAGTCTCATGCTGAGATGAAGAATGAGGTCTGCAAACTGGAATTGGACATGGAGTTGCTGCAGCATTTAGCTCAGGAAAAAAAGGACAACCTCAATAAGATTATAATGGTAAGCGAGAAAATCCCTGCAGTTCCTTTAGCTATCATGTGAGAACTTCGAGTGGGCCTCAGTTAAAGATGGGATGTGTGCGATTGATTGCGATTCCATTTATTTATTCGTCGTATCACAAACACTGAATATCCTGTCTAAATGCTTATAAGAACGTTTTCTGAATAAACGCATTTGCATCCGGTTTGCTATTAGGGGTAAAAAGTTCTACTTTGAAATGAGGATTTTTGCGTTTTTGATTAAACGGATGTAAAGTTGCAAACTCTTCTGCTCCATGACTGTGTTTAGAATTTAAAGAAGGACCAGTATTTTCTGTGTATCATGAAATCGAGGTATAAATGGATGAAACAAAAGTTACGCAGAGTAAGTCATGACTTTTATAATACACAATATACAAGATAATATAAAAACAATTTTATAAACCAAAATTAATTTTACTTAGAATTTCCTCATCTTCTGCCCCCTGCCTGTGTTTCAGGAATTTATTCATAAAAATGATCAATATAAAATGCTCAGGCTGCAGCACAAGCGAACACTAGTCAGCTTAAAAAAACACAAGCTGTTATTGAAGGTAAGTGTTTGTGTAATTCTCGCTTTTTTTCTGGACATTTTTCTCCATAAAGCCCCACAAGTCGTTCTGATCATTTGAACCATGAAAAAACGTGTGTAGCAGAAGTAATCAAGTCGTTACTTTTGGGTTGTAGAACGTTCAGGTGGCTCAGGCCCAAACTGAACTAAGATGCGGTATGTTGATGGAGACGAACGCGGAGCTACGCAGAGAGAACTCCGACCTGATATCCGACTCGAACGTCCTGCAAGACCACGTGCACGAGTTGGAGCAAAGGCTCATGGAGATCCAGCGCAAGAATGTGAACTTAACGGAGGTGAGGGAGAACATTTCAACGTGCTGCCACTGCACACGTTTTCCCGAAAGAACAGGTTTCTGACTTTTCCCCTTTTTGCGTTTTTAGGATTGTAAACAAGCAGAGAAGGATTACGGCGTCCTGCATACTTTCTACGAAGAGGCTTTAAACCAGGTCAACCAGGTCAGCTTTTTCTCCCGTGGAGAAAAAGTTTATACACAAGATGCGCCAAAAACCTCCGTGTGGTGTCCAGTGCTCCGTCTCTCCACTGCACTGAAATTCCCTTTTCTATCAATTTCCTTTAGAAGTATGTACAAAAAAAAAGATTTGCTTGTTGAACTTCCAGGAGGAGAAATACGAGGTGCTGCTGTCACAAGTGGCCACGCTGCAGGACTCGGTGCAGAAACTGGAGGCAGCGCTCCAGGAGGCATGCACGGAAACAAATGAGATACGGAAGGTAAGAAAATCCCTGCGTTTCTAAAATAATAATGATAGTGTTCGCTTTTTCTTAACCTGTTTTTGCTTCCTGCTGGTTTAGGAGAAGGTGCTAGATCAGGAGCTTACCAACACATGAGGGAAGCTGGAGCAATGTGTGAGATGTTACTAAAAGTAAGTGGTTCAGGACTGATATAGTGCACTGTGTGTTGGGTCTGGGTCCGAACAGCAAATACACCACCTCATTTATCTTATTATTTTAATCTGACAGAAATGTCGCAGAGCTCCGTGATCCGAGAATCCGACGGTTCTGCACACACAAGAGATTCTGAACCTTCAGTACACCACCATAGCTCAAAGTAACCTTCCATAACGGCAATAGTTCTCCCAGTGAGGGGCCCTGAGATCTCGTCACCAGTAGCTCCAAAAATATAGTTTTTGACAGTTATTTGTGTGTATATTCATATAATTAAGATATATTTTGGTTTATGAGACCGGTACAAAATAGAAAGTGGATAGAGAGAGAGAGAGAGAGCGAGAGAGCGAGATCCATGATAGTGAGCGAGACGCTCTCTCTTCCTGACACTGTAAAACTCTATTCTCTCTGTTCTCCCCCTCACGGTTACAAACACATTATCAGACCTGCTGATCTGAAACGGAGATAAACACATCTCATCACGTCACAACACATCCCGGCGCACAATAGTCTGACCTTCTGAGGAAGGGTTTGTATTCTGGTTTATTCTGCCAGTTCTTTTTCACACTCATCTCAGTAGGTTTTGTTTAGAGAAGTGGATCATCAGCGAGTGAGGAAAGTTCAACACATCACATCATTAGTGAAACACGGTGGTGTCGTACCGGGACATTTCCGGTTCCCAGGGAACAGAACCATGCCGAGTTTGTTTCCTCACAGTCCACTGCAGAGAAGAAGAGTCTCAGGAGTGAATTTGTTTCATCTAATCAGTGATTTTTTATTAAAAATCATGTGCTTATTGTTTTTCTATGCAATATTCTATATACAATGTGAGATTTGATCTATAATCTACAGTAAGATCATTGTGTTACAGCAGAACAGCATATTAGATGAGATTGTTTATTATATTTCAGATTTACTCTCTACTTCAGGAAGGACTTTAATCTTATTGTACACAGATCGTGTGAATAATACCACCCAAACTGCTCTCAATCTGCCAGGACCTTCTCTGATAATACTCTCCTCTGTAAACAAATCCTAATTACACACAAAAGCTCAGAAAAAAAACCACGCAGAGTATAGAATATATAGTTTTTAAAGACTTAAAAAACATTTTATATTATGTAAAGTGACAGAATTTGGGTTTGAAGTGAAAGAAGGGTAACTTTTTATACACAGACCTGACAAAATACAGTGTTTACAGACACTTAGGTTGGAGGTGGGGGGATTCACTAGTAAATAAAAAACAAGTAAAGGAATGAATAAAAATAGTTTTAAAAAAATATATATATTTATGTTAATAAATGACTCTGTCCAAATCACAACCCAAACACATACCTGAGTCAAATCTGCATGTTTGTTCCTGCTGTAGTGGAAGCCTGAGGAGGATATCTCTCCCACCGTGAGTTTTATAAATCATTTTCTTAGATAAATTCATTTCTCAGGAGAAACAAACAAAAAATCCACCTGCATTCAGGTATAAGATGCAGTGTGAGTGTGCGACCACATGGCGGCGACACAAACCACATTAACTTAGAACACTTTACTGCTATGGCCTTCAAACATTAGTGGTCTTGTGTCCAGAAATGAAAGAGCGACTCCAACAGACTACAGGAATAAAAACATTTTTAAAGCAGCCGAGGAAAATTGATCACTAATTATTAATGATGATTTATTTTTTTACTTATTGCTGTTAAATACCATGTAGCCAGTATTTAAACATAAGCATCATTAGCTGTTTCTGATGTCGGTGTTAAACAAGTAAGAACGTGTCTCTGTAAAACTAATCCTATAAGGAAATGGTAGTGTTCTGGTCTGGTGAGTTTAGAGTCTCATTTTTAGCTCTATGAAAGGAAGCGCTCAGTAACTGGACCTACAACTGTTTGAAGAACTGTTTACAGTGTGAGATTCAGTGATGAGAAACAGAGGCTTCCTGAAATTGTTTGTTTTTGCATGGATCATTTTGATTGAAAGTGCTGATGAACCAGAATGTGGCAATTCAATCTGTTATGGCAAAAAAGAGACGCAAACAGACATTTCTAAACAAAAACCCACCAACTTGGAGGTGGACATAAAGCCAGGCCTTTTTTACAGCCTTTCTTGATACATCACATTGAGAGAATCATCTCCACCTATATACATACATAAACATAAACAGTAAATAGAGGTGTTTCCTCACTGCTTCATCCCTCCATCCCTCCCTGCCTTTCCATCACTGTGTACTTTGTCCATCTGAAATATGAATCAGTGCTTCTCTCAGTACAACCCTTCAGATATGTGAAACACTCACCCTGGAGTGGAGGAGGGGCACTAAGGTAGTGGATGATTGTTAATACAAATGATCCAGTTGTTACAAATATACAATTAAAAGAGAAGACGGGACAAAAATCTTTTTATTGGGTACCTCATGTTCAGAGTCTAAGATGTGCAGTAGTTCAGGATGTGCTCAGTCATGAGTAAATGACTAGTCTTGGACATCTCTATTATAGGCACAGATGGTGGTGGGGAATGGAGGAGGGAAAAAAAAAAAAAAAAAGAGTTTGAAGCAAGATCAAATGTATTAGTGTCTACACTCCAGGAAGTTCAGGACCTGCTCACAGCTTGAGCATCTGTCCTGAGTTTAAACTTGCTGCTTTGTCATGGATTTGTATGGAGGTACATGCATGGGTGGCCAGTTACACTGCTGGTGGGCTCATACGCTAACCAGCACGTCAGGTGATTATCTCCTTCAAGAACATGAGGTGACATGCTCAGAGACAGAAGGAGAGATTAGCCAGCTGTCTGAGAGTCTGGCTAAGGGTAGAGAGAACCAGAGGTGGTCAGGAATGACTGATGTTAGATGCTCGACCACTGTTTCCCTAATGATGGTTATGATCTCTATATACAGTGATGGACAAATACACATTTCTCTACATGAGTCTCTACAATACTCTTTTGTTTACTTACAATATTCCAGTAAAAGTTTGTGTAAAATGTTTGGGTAAATACAAGAATTCTTGCTTAAGAATACATTTAAGTATGAAATGTAAAAGTACTTATCTATAAAGATCTATATTTGAATTATTTTTGCATTTTAAAATGTTCTGTTCTTTTATGCCCATCTTATTTAAGTTTTCAGTTCAGAATCAAGAGAATAATTTATAAATGCCAGAAGGAAATTGTTTGGTTGCAGTTGCTGAGAGTAAAAGATCACAGTAAAGAAGTAAAAAGAAATATAAATAAATGTACATATTAAGTGAAATGAAATGTGTAGCAGCAGTGAAAATAGATGGCAGAAAAGTTAGACTGATATAATTTAAAGGTTAAAGGTTATTGCACGTTTTCCCCTTTTGAATCAGAGGAGACGGAAAGCAAGGCACCTTGTTATAATTATTATTATTGCGCTGAGATAATTGCACATAATTGCCCAAGAAATTAACAATGTGTGTGGCATGAAAAACTCATCTAAATTATCAAGTTGTTACAGACTCCAAACAAACTTCTGCAAGAACTTGCGGGTTACGGTTACGATATTGTGAATCCTCGTTTTACACAATTTCAGTCATGGCAACTCTCAGGATAAAGATAGCAAGAGCTAAGTAGTGTGAATGGAGTGGACTGGTGTTGGCACACTGGATCTGCTACGTTGCTGTGAAGCAAACAAACAAACCAGACTCGTTACAAATAATCAGTATTTGATTTGCAGAATTAGAATGGAAAAAAGAACTTGCTGGAGCAAGAGATCAACAGAGAAATCCTTTTTTTACTGAGCAACAGCAGGTAGTGCACTGGAGGGATAATTCTTCCCACATTATAATGAAGGCACATTTTTTAAAGATAAAAATAAGAGTACAAGGACGAATCCTTAAAATTAGCCAGTGCATCAAAAACAAAAACAAAACAAAAAAACACCATAATAGCACCAAATATTATCAAGGTAATTTCTGCGTGAAAACACAAGGTGGCGCCAAAATCTGCGTTTTGCTAGAGAATTGGTCTATGTGTAGGAAACAGAGGAAACAAAGGCAAATGCCCGTGCCTTAAAAATTTAAAGAAGATTTCTCCGAAGCTCATTAAAATAAGCAGTATTAAGTTAAAAATAACATCTGTTGAAGAATAATCATGACTGAAAACTGTTCCACCCTGAATCATGCAGTTTATTGAGTCCATGATACACATGACATTCATCTCAAGGTCTGATTTCTTACGTGGGCTAAGATCTTTGTCATGCTTCTGCTCATCACGGTTGTATAGTGATTATCAGAGTTAACCAGCCTGGGCATTCTCTACTTATCCGCCTCATCAATAAGGACTTTCAGTCTGCAGACTCTTTAAACAAAGGATTGAATTTTTTCCCTGTTGTGCCACTGAGTAAACTCTCGACGTTGTGTAGGAAATTTCCACATGATCAGCGGTTTCCTAAATACGTTTGTGAATTCTTGTGAATTGTCTGTATTTCTGCATAAATTTAACCTGAAATCTAAACAGATCTTCATGTAGCCCAATTAAAGCAACATTAAATATCTTTCTGTGACATAATTTATCACCTATAACTTCCACATAATTTCTTGTAAACAGCGATCAATCCAACATGATGGTTTGGAAGAATTTTTGCTTTTTCCCTCTTTTAACAACTGCTTCAACGCCACTTGCTTTATTTCCTTTCACACAATTTCTCTTGGGTTAAAAGACGAACTTTGACATTCCAAAGTCTTACATTGTCGTTGCTTTTCAGCCATTTCTTTGTAGACTTATGTGTGTACTTATGGTTAGTTTTTAAGCTAATTCACTCTTCTGTTCTTGAGCTGAACTAATACACTGCATCCTAAAGTAGAAACATAAAAAAAACATTCAAACAATCAAGATAAAAGACATTTAAGTCAATGAATTGCTTTAAATTCTTTTTGCGTGCCCTGAAGATCCTTCACTTTGAAGCGCTTCCTGCATTATGTTTCCCTTCTCTTGTTTCCCCGTTAGAATTTCTCCCAGGGCTCTTTAAGGTTTTCTTTGTGAAGGGTCGCAGTATACGTCTACATGCATCAATGACTACAATAAGGACTTCCAACATCTGAACTTGGTAGCAGATCCTGTGTGTGGCAAAAGAAACAACCCCAATTACCCAGAAGTCAATGGCAAATAAATTAAAAAGTCTCTGGGCTTCACACTATGCTAGAAAATGCCAAACGTATCAAGATAGCCAAAAAGAGAAACAAAGGTCTGGGACACTGCCTCAGCCCTTTTCGAGCCTTTCCGCAGCGACCTGATTAGCCTGCACAATATTCAGTGTCTGCTTTTCATCAAGAGCCAAGAAGGACAAGAAGGTTCCTTATTTACACAAGTCTGCGGATCAAAAACACAAACCGTGACCGCCGAGAGGGAGGTGTTGAGCTCGTACAGTGAAGTGTAAATGCCCACCGCTGAAAACGTGACAATAAAGTGAGAAGAGCCTTTAATGAACTCTGATGTGGATTGAGATGGAAAATAGTGATGGTGTGCTCACTTGAAGAATATGAAGATAAAGTTTATAGTTTTGTATCCGATATATATTCGTTTTTGTTTTTTTTGGTTGTGTTACAATGCTAACACACATTTAACATCCAATCCTCCACTTTAATGCGCTTTTCACCTTTTCACTCTTGTGACTAAAAAACAATTCCCTTAAGAGTACAGCACTCATTTCCTCTAACTATGACCTGTCTGTTTTGATTGACATCATATCTAGAGTGCAGTTCTTAACCACTGGTAATAGTTTTTGCAAGGAAGCACAAGCCTCCTCCATCTCGCCCTTTTGCAAACATGAAAACCGTACAAAGACGGATTCTTTTTCTCCAGCGAAAGCATTTTTCCTGACAACAGGCAAAACAAAGAGAGCTAAATCTAATTACCAGCCCTTCTACTATAAGCATGGGGCTTACAGGATACAATGGATCCTTCAAGATTCCAAAAGGTCTGTCAATCTCTGTTCCTTATTCTTCTTTTGGCAGGACCAAGAAGGGTATCTCCATTAGTGTAATTAAAAACTACATGTAATCCACTTGCATTTCAGAATCTTCCTAGTTCAAGTTATTTCTTTTTCACCCAGGACCAGAATGTTCTGTCTATTCTTGTTCAGATCTTTTGAAAGCAAAGAAAAACAAGAGACCACATCACAAGTACTACGTAATTTCTTTTTTAATCACTACTACTGCAGTCTATTATCTATATGAATTGAACAAAGCTACAACCTGCTTGGTGACCACCAAACTAATGGGAGTGACTGAATAAAAAAAGAAAAACAGAAATCAAACATGTAAAAGAGAAACTAATTTTATAATATTCCATTTGTGGTTTAGAAAGTGCAAGCAAATGGACCGGGGCGGAGCCAAACGCGGTCTATTTCAGTGTCCGGAGAATAAATTGGGCTTCGAAAAACACCAAAACAACTTTAACACCAAGACAACAGGAGTCTGTACATCCTGGCAGCATTCCAACGTATCGAATGAAAATTTAAATGTGTTGTGCTGATTTTAATATTTAAAAAAAAAAATGTCGTAGCGCTATCGTCATCGTAAGAGCAAAAAGTCGAACCGAACCATCTGTATTGTGAAACCCACTGATGAATTCTCCATTAACTCTCACCTAGTCTTCTAATCTGGGCAGATTTTGGATATTCAGGGTCATGTGTTTGACCTTCTCGTGTCTAAAGGTGTTGCAGATGAGATTAAAACAGAGATCTGAAAACCTGAAGAGCAGCTGTGTTATTACCTGCTTTCTACTGCACCACCTGCGAGAGAAGGTCTGGGACTGAATTTTAGTCCCATTTGTAAATTCGAATAAGCAGCATTAACGACTTGTTGAAGTTTAATTATGAAATGCACATAAAAAGTAAGTCATGATTGCTGGGTTTATTAATACGTAAGGGCTGTTCTGTTCTTCTGTGTTTACCTCCCGAAGGTCCTTGAGGGCAGACGTTCCTCTACCAATCTGACAGCTTTCTGGTTTAGAAAAACACTTGCACACACACACTTATATCTCAACAGACAAATAGTGGAATGAAAAATAGGTGAAAAGCCTTTTTCCTTGTGGGAAGTAAGAAATAATGGAACAGATGTATCTGTATTTATTTTTAAAGGTTTTCATTAAAATGGGCAGCATTAAATTCTCTGAAGCACAAATATGTTTTAAAGAGATAGCAAGAATGTTTACGCTGCTCTGATGCTTAAAAGCTTGATGTGATATTACCTCCGGCCATAATTCTTCAGCAGAGGTGAAGGAACAGGAGCATTTCAGAAACACACACACACACACACACACACACACACACACACACACACACACACACACACACACACACCCCTGTCTTTTTTTCCCCCATAACACACACAAATGTTTTCTTACTGTTCCCATGAGGACGGTCCAAAAGAAGCCTTTTTGGCTTAATTTAAAAATTAATGCTGTAAATTAGCTTCCATCTGGGGACCAGCCAAATGTCCCTCTACAGGGTCACATTACAGCTACCCAGACATGGTCTCCGTGAATTTCAGCACCCGAGACACATCTTATGAACACGGGTGTTTACAGTCACCATCCTGCTGATTACATGCACCTGGGCCCAATCCCTTTCACACTCCAGGAGGATTCTCCTGATCTACAAAGGCTCATTGTGTGTCTGATGAATGACGGACCTAAAATAAAGCATTTCAACCTGCACTTGGAGCAGTCTCTGATACCTGATAGAAAAAACAGCAATCTGCATGGATCCGTCCAACATGGCAACAAGATTTGACTCTACAAGGTAACAGCTTGCCAAACCTCAAGCTAATCCCCCTCAGTTTAACCACTAGCTGCATCGTAAAGCCACCCTGCTAATTGCTCCCAGTAATGTGAGTATTCTCACAATCCTGCCCTGTGCAAGGGGTTCATGTTAGAGTGTTTCCTTTAATTTCCCAAATCGAACTGATTTGCTGATTATTGGCTGATATCTGCTTTCGTTTTCTGTTTCGTGTTTGTATCCTGCGCCTTGCAATGAAGCAACTTAGATGTCCTGCTATTCTGCTCCCCGAGCACTACAGCTAAGCACTCATTTCTGCCCTGCTGGCAAGACACATGTGCCAGAATGTCGTCGTCCCCCCCCCAGGCAACCTCAAAAGATCTTTAACCACAATTTCAGATATTTCTGTCTACTGTAGGACACGATGGGCTGCTCGATTCACGTCTTGTGTGCTGAGACGTTATAAAGGACCAGCTGTGGGTACTTTATTGCACCACATTTTGCTTTGGGTGTTTGGAATTGTTTGCCAGTTAAATTGAAGAATTTTACCCTGTCCCCACAGCCGTCTCTTTCACCTGCCAACAATAATGCAGACACACACACACACACACACACACACACACACACACACACACACACACACAGCCAAGAAAACAGGCTAGTTTTTTTTAACTCTTGACATTAATGAGGCAGCAGCAGATTCCCCTTCTCTGACAGACTGTTTATTTTCCTGAACAGCACTTACTGCTGCATTGACAACATGGCCCATGTCACCGGAAATCACAAACACAGCACTATAACAGATTGAAAAAAGAAAGACTGCCTGAAAAGATGGCAAAATCTCGACAAAGATTAATCACAATATAACACTTTTGCCTGTTTATTCAAAATGATCTTCCCTGCAGCCAGTTCTTCAAAGAAACTCTTCAGTGCTACAAGGATTTTTTATTTTTCTCAAACATACCGTGAAAATAAAAATCCGATCGGCTGCTAATTAAAATGTCTATAAATATAAAAGAATAAGGAGAAGACGTGCCGTCTGTTTGATTATTTGTTTGCTGACAAAAATGACAAAAATCTTGGAGATCACATTAATCTAAAATAATAAATTACACCTATTTTTTTTGGACATTTATTTCTCAGCTTTTTTCTACTGTATTGGCAGATAATTGTGCTGCTTTGTAGAAACAGCAGGTTCAAGAATTATTATGTTTTTATTTGTAATCTCTTTACTAATAAAATGCTTCTTGAAAGTTCTGCTAAAATTGTACATAATTAAGGAGAAGACCTCCATAATTTATCACAGAAGCTGGCGCTGATCCGGGGTGCACACTGAATAGACTTAAAAAAAAAACAAAAACCACCCACCATTTTTCCAAGAATTACTCGGTACTTCAGCCTCACTAAGTGCATGTTTTGGTTGGTCACCATGGAAACTCTCCAGGTCCGAGCGAGACATTACTCACAGAGGTGTAAAGGCTGAACATGCGCCTGCTTCTTGTGAGTGTATGGGTGATATTCTGCATCTTGCATTCACACATTGTTCGATTCAGGAGACATGAGATACCAAACATTTGCTAGGAAGCAAAACTTGACCAAAAAATTTTAACTAATAAAATGTTTCAATGGTAGTTATAATAATAATAATAATAATAATAATAATAATAATAATAAGTAAATTATTTTGCAAAACGATAGTTATGCATCCATGACCAAGGTTAACCAAGTATGTGCTTCTAATTTGCATTTTAAAACACCTACACAGCTTGAGCTCCTCCTTTTGTTTAACAGAAGAACGTTCTAAAAAAAGGGACAGAGTTTATAAAGCAAAATGTAATAAGCCAATGTAGATACGTATCTTACTGTAATAACCTGTAATAAGACTTATAGTCACTACATGGTCCAAAAAAACATCAGATTGTTCTGGCTTTATGTGCTTCTGTGTCAAACCTGGAGAAAAAGCACATCTTTGGATGATGCAGCATGAAAATTTCCCTTCACTTGAACTAGGAGACCCAAACCTCTTCCAGCATGAAGATGCCCCTGTGTACAAATCCAGCACCAGGAAGATCTGCTTTATGGTTGGAGTGGAAGTTCTCCTGCTATAGAGCTATAAACCCTATTGAACACCACCTCCTCACCTTCTCACCCACATCAACACCTGACTCTACTTTCACGTTCTGCTTGGTTTAGTGTAAAGTGATGAAATAATTAAATTAATGTTTAGGAATAAATTCTGTACATAACTGTAGACTGTGAAATACAGCTAGCGCGTCTAGACTGCCGTGTGAGACATTTTCTTTTTTGTCCCTTAAGGTCTTAATTATGGTTATGAAACAGCTTGCACTTGTATTACACTGATAGAGAAGAATAGAGCACGCAGTCTTTTGAGTCAAACGTTTCATATTTTAATTAGTGTTTCAAAGAAATACACGAATCAAGAAAATAATGATAAAACTTACGAAAACCTGAGTGTTAATGAAGGACATTACAGAGAAAAAATAAATAACTCCATTAACTTGGCTGGTGTTTTTGTAGAACTAAAACAAGAAAGACAGACACAGAACAAGAAGGAAAATATTGGAAAAAGAGGAAGATAAATGAGGGACTGGGCTTTGCCTGTTAATGAGAAAGAGCAAAGGGGAAGCCAAAGTCCTCTCATCACACTGCTAGAGCTTGCTACAGCTTCCAAACCATCTGTGTGATGAACTCTGCAGGAACCTCCTGAGCGCTGTGGGTGTGGTGGATCATGCCGAACTACTGACTGGTCCAAGGTTGAACACAGAGCAACTGTGGGGTGGCACCAGCAATGTGAGATTTAATGCCAAATGATGCCAGAAGTCTGACACATCACACGATCTAGTCTATGCTCCAATAAATCTGAACTATTAATGATCTCACATGATATGGATGTGCTCACAACAGTCACTGTATACGTTCAAGCACAGAAATATGTTATTGAACACTGGTGTACTGTGTTGTGTAGTCCAGCAGCTCTGCACTCTCTCTCATTCTGGTAACAGCAGTTACTGAACTATATATTATAATGTCGGGTTTGTGTAGGTAACATAAGCCACATTATCTGTGTGAAGCTGCTTTGAGACAATGTTCATTGTTAAAAGCGCAATACAAATAAACATGAATTGAATTGAATAAGGGATTATTTTGTGCATGTAGGATTGGCTTCTGTTTTTTCAAGTGTTTGCAGTCAGCACATGTGGTTTTTGTGCATCTTAACCTCACAACAAAGTTTCAAATGTTGCAGTTCTGCATATTAATAAATAATCCTTTTAAGTCTAAGAACATTTACAGTTAAAAATAAGCTTTTAGGGAAATCACATTCCAAAACCACTGGCGTCATTATAGTGTGGGTCCCAATTTACTGTTAACTGTTAAGTGACAGAGAAAATAAAAAGAGGTTCTCGTCAATAGAATGGTCTCCAGTGGTCTTGGTGAAGCCCCACATATTTTTAGCCATATAATATACCAAAATCATGTTTTCTATTATTATCCTTAGATAATGGATGCATATATAGAACATCTTTTAATTGCTATAGATGTACAAATATATATATATATATATGTAATTAAATTAGAAAGCATTTAAAGCTAGGATTAAAATATCAAATTGGTGCACTTATAAACTTTTCCTTCTGGACCAGTAAGAAGTTTTTACACTAAAATCCCAAATCCCAGACATTAACATTAATTGTAACTCAAAAAGTTGGCACTCCTGCAAAGTTCAACCTTCATCATCATATGATTAACACAAGGTACAAGTAGAAAGAAAAGGAAGCCTTAATTAGTCTGAACTGAGAACCGCATGTGCTGACAAATCACTTATCATTCTCACTGTCATAATACAAAAACCCCCTTCAGTCTTACAGTATCTGGGACATTTAAACTCTCCTACATATAAAAAGAATGGAAAGATAAAAACATCCCTTTCACTGCAAAATTGTACAGAGTTCCATAATAACGGCTGAAAACTGTTTTTTTTTTTCACCCAAAAGATTTATGTTCCTGGTTGCTTCTTTATATCTGCCCACTTCTTTTCTTTTTTGTTGGGTTTTCTATAAAAAGGAATAATTTATCATAATGCAGGAAGTGTCTGTGCATGTCAGCACTGTTAGCCCGGTGTGCCTTTGTCCTTTTCTTTACTCTTCCTCCATGGTGTGGGAAAAGGGTAAAGAGAACAAATGAGTAGGAGTGAGGAAAAAATAAAGAGAAATAAGGGCAGCAAAGTTCCTCCTCCACTCAGAGCTCCATCAAAATGTATCTTAAAATAAAATACCAAATCCCTAAACTTTAAGTGTATCAAAATAAACTACAGCAGCCACATCACGTATCAAAATTAACTTCTGTATTTTTGTATTTTAAAAATACTAAAAAATACTTTTACAATGGAGCATGAAATTTCTTTGCAAACCATTCCATCACTCGTCTGTTTGATCTGCTCTTCACATCACAGCGACTCGGTTGATTTAGTAAACAATGTTTGATAGCAGCAGATTTTCTCAGGCGGAGTCACGTAATAAATCTGACACATGCAACCAGTTAACAGATCACGATTTAAGGCACCTGCATTTATTTGATTGTTAATGATAAATATAATAATATATTATGTGTCGGCAGTCGTTCATGCGGCGGTCTGCAAAATCACGATCCTACTAAACAGCTACTTCAATTATGGAACAATATTCAGCAATGAAATATTTATTTATTAGTCATTGGACACGTATTTGAAAGCTGGCAGCCTGCAGGTTTTTGACCTTCACCACCTTCTTCCATATGGATTAATTTCCTGAAATTCCATTTTCTGTTTTCAGAGGCCACCTTTTTTTTTACAAAGTATTTCAAAGTATTTAAAAACTACAAACATACACAACAAAGCTATTTTCATCAACCCACATCAAATTCAAAGGACTAAATCCTATTTTATATTTAGGATACATGTATCATAAAAACTGCACATCCCTGTTCAGGTGCATGGACATGCATGCATGTAAGCAGCTGCCTGTTGGTTTTTGAGAAAAATCCATTGAGAGCACTCAGTTACAGTCCCAGAAGCATGTGTTTGATTGTTGGAGATTGTTTCTGAGTAAGCCAGAGGGGCTGGCACAAGCCTCCATGTCATTGCTCACTGTAATCGCTCCTGCCACTGCTGCTGCCAAAGAAAGTTGCTGTATAGAGCTGGAAATGTCAACATGCAGAAGAAGCCTGACACATCGCTGCTGCTGTCTTTTCAGAGCTTACATGCTCTTCACCAAATGCTCTGACTTGTGTTTGCATTGCAATAAAGGACTCAATGATTATGCTTGGACACTATTTCAAGATTAAAAAATGATTTAAAACCAGAGAAATGGCTGCCTTTAACTTGGGGACTTGAACTTTTAATGCATTGGTTAGAAGCTACAGTTACATACGAGGTGGTGTCTAAAAGTTTCAAGACTAATCTTGTAACTGGTGCTATTGTGTCCACGTTTGATGTGACGCACGTTTGACATACGGCAACCCTGCAACGAGTCATTTGAGGTGTTTTGAGCATCATATGCACTACAAGAGTGGAAGAACATCGCTGGAAGATGACGAGAGACCAGGAAGACCTTCAACGACCACGACCCTTAAAACCATTCAGCAACTCACGCATAATGATTGTTGGAGAACTATCCAAAAAATCTCACTACTACCCACCCTACTCTCCAGATTTGGCTTGTGCGGACTTCACCCTCTTCCCGAAGATAAAGATCCATGTTCCTGATAAAGTCTGGCAGGTTTCGATATTAATGATCTGATATCAAATCAGTATTGCTTGTGTAGTGTAGTGTAGTGTAGTGTAGTGTAGTGTAGTGTAGTGTAGTTTGTGCTGGGTCAATTGTAAAATGTTTATTACTCCTACTTCAACTGACAGAAAAATAACAATTATCTTACATCAGAGCGACTTAACCACTGAGCTGCCACTTCCCCATATACCAAATAATCACGAATGCTGTGTGAATAATAAACGTAGCAGTAAAAGTCCAAGAGAATTGAACGTAAATTATTTCAACTGGTTTTATCACCAAGCCGAACGTATCAGGAGAAAGCTTAAACATTTGCTGAGCATTCGTGATTATTAGCTCTATAAAGCAGCCGGCTACGCAAACGAATGATGGGTTAAGTTTGAATGTAAACAATCAGAAATAATTGGTAAGGTTTATGCTGGATGAAGATTAGAGCTGTTACATATTAATGACAAAGTGAAAAGACCTCAAAGAAAACCAACGAAACAAAGAACCACCATGGAACAAAAATCACCATCATGAGGAGGGAAAAATGTGAGGAAAAGAGTGCTGTGAAAAGAGAGGATATATAAAACTAATCAGAATGACAAGGAACAGGAACAATTAGAGACATGTGACCGAGTCATGTAAGGATGCAGTGAATTGTAGTCTAATTTCAACTGTAATGTATTGTGGGGGTGTATTGTCTTCATTTATTTAGTAATTATATTTTTGCATGTTAAGTGTATTACATTTCAACTAGAAATGCTGAATATAAGGATATAGGGCTAGGGTCAGGGCTAGGGTTATGTTTAGGGCTAGTTTTAGGGTTATGGCTAAGCTCAGTGTCTGCAATATATAACATTGTACAAAAGAAATGGTTTTGCACATCAGACCACATTAGACATTCCACAGAAAATCTGCATATTGAAAAGATCATTTGTGTCGAGTTCAGTAGCATTTGCCTTTTTTGGACCAGATGTTTAATTGACCATATTTTCTGCCCAATATACTTATATAGGTATCATGTGTACTATTTAGAGCTTTCACCTTTCTAACTAGTATCATTGTAATAATAATAATAATAATAATAATAATAATAATAATAATAATAATAATAATCATGACTGCACAAATCAGTGTACAATCAGAAAACTGTGAGCCACAAAAAATAATAAGTAAATGTTTAACAAAAGCCTTTTTAATTTAAAGAACTGGATGAAGTGCATGAGCCCTTAACATTATTGAGCACACAGGTTCTTACCCTGATCTTTAATCGTAGCAGTTAGCATTCTGTTCTAATGGCTTAATAAAGGCCACGCAAGCTGCACATCAAGGAGCAGTGCCAAAACACACACATTTACCACATGTTCAAAGCGATAAAGTAATGTCCTTACAGAGTTCTCCACAGGAGTGTGTGTGTGTGTGTGTGTGTGTGTGTGTGTGTGTGTGTAATTGCACCTAAATATATGAGACTTTTAAGGTCACATTATTTAATGGACCTACTTCATTTTCCAAACATATACCTCAGCTGTCATTGCACTAAAGACTGCTTTGTCCTCTCCACTGCTTTGTCTTTTCGGTTTGAATAGTTTCCAGCTCATTTAAGTCTAAATGCCTTCGTGTCCTAATCGTAGCTATTAAGTCGAACGCTTCCCTGCCATTAGCACACCATTCACCACAAAATGCAAAATGGATGACATTTAGTACATACACTCCAGAATGTGTTTTTTCTGCTGCAGGGTGTAAGGAAATTATCCAAATCCAAAATCATAGCCAATAGAGCTGGAGTGTAATTGTGTAACTGTAATTGCATACCAGATAACCAGCAGGGGTGTTTTTAACACCTGGATAACTTCCCATGCATCAACACTTACATGCTAAAGACCTTAAACAGAGTCAGATGGTGGTGGTATGATGTAGTGCTTTACTTATTTACGTATTATATATAAACACTGTTTCGGTCAGGGGTTTAGAATGACTTTTTCTGCAGTAGCTCTACATACAATCCACTGGAGGTTTTAAAAAACATTTCCATTATGTCTTCTTAAGATTTACTTTGAACACAGGGTCAGTAGAATTGCTCTGTATACAACATAGACATGTATTTAGACACCTGTCTCTTCCAGCCATATGTGATTCTTCAAGAGACACACAATTGAATACACTTGAACTAGGAGGCCTAAACCTGTTCCAGCATGACAATGCACCTGTGCACAAAGCTGTTTTTTTGTCAGTTGGAGTAAAAGATCTGAAGTGTCATGCTCTAGAGCTATAAACTCTATCGATTATGTTTGGAATGAATTAGAATGAACACACTAAAGACATGATCCATCACATTGCTAAAAAGCAAACAAGTAAAGTCCAGACAAACGCAGTTAATTCTGATGATGCCTGCTCAGATCTTTGTGGTCAATAATTCATTCTTGGTTACCTTCATCTCTTCCGAAAAGATAAGTGTACCTCGTAAACCACATGTGATTCAGCATCTACTATAGCAATCATTAATAAACTATAAAAAGAACGTATTCATTAGATAGAATTTTATGCCCCACTTTTATATAATTTAGTTACTTATTTAAAGTTTTATCTCTCACTCTACATGCACAGAGAGAAGGTTCGCTGCAGGAGTGTATGTGTGCACCAGTAGACTCTTTTCCTCCATTAGCATGCATACTTAATTTGACCTTGTCACTCCAATTCTTCACAAAATGATGAATGAAGGGGAACAAGTCATGAAGAATGACAGATGAGGAAATGTTAATGGTAGGGAGGAAGACAGAGGAAAAGAGGGAGAGAAAGACAGAGCTGTGTCATTGCTATTGGTTTTACTGACGGGTTTGACATCTGTACAGTGGGTGGCCTTAGTGAATGAGCGGCAACAGAAAGAACAGACTTTTGTGATTCATCAAAGCCAGATCTCAGATGACACCAAGAGAACGGCTTTGGTGTTGCACGTCATTTTTTTGTTAACTACATCTACTTGCTAAGGGATTATTCCACAATGGACCAGAACCTGTAACATTATGGTACGTGAAACTTCACTGATATAACGTGAACACCGAAGTGTTTTCTTCACATCGCCTGCCATCAGAAAAATATCGGCGAGGGCCTGAGAAGTTGCTGAACTTTATGCTAATACACATCCAGGGGCCAGAGTTGGCCTTCCCTCTGACACTTTTTATCTACACTCAATGGGCCTCCTGCAGTGCTTTGGATCAGTCCTGCAGCTCCTGCAATTAGAGCCTGAATTTGACTTGAATTTGACACAAATGCCACAGCTGAAACATCCTGCTAATCATAAATGACCTGCTAATAAAAGACCATATAACAATGACTACTATTGAGAAAAATAAATCCATGAATATAACAAAATAATGTTATTTATTTATTTATTTATTTATTAATTTTCTCCAGGTTTCCTGTAGAGATTGTGTTCGTTAGGGAGCCAGTTTAATAAATGTCTATGTGCCACGGTGAAATGGACATGAGCCTAATCAGTTCCATTTGTAATCAGATGCCAGCTGTTAGAGTGTTTTTGAGACAACTGTGGCATCCCAGTTCCTTTGCCGTCTTTTATTAGAGAACATTTAATAGCACTTTAATCGCTGCTACACAATCACTGATTACACACACCCACGTATTTAGAAATCGAAAGGTTTCAAGATAAAAAAAAAAGGTCTTATTCGTGTTTCTTTGCAATTGGGCTGCCACCAGAAAGAGGAGGAGAGATTTTGTTCTCTTTCTTTTTAACAATAGGTCTTTGCTTCGGCACAAAAGAACATGAAAGAAACCCGAGGTGAAAGGAACACCATCCACATACACAACACTGGATGTTTATTCATTATATATCAAATCATTAGTGAGGTTACCAAATGTTCTCTGATGTTCACGAGTGCAAAAATGTTCATATTATTTGCATTATTGCGATCCATTTTAGTCTATTTCAGTAATTTGTCAGTATAGATGTTTGCAGCCCAGAGTATGACCTTCAGGTCCACTCAAAGTAGCACACTAATTCAAAAAAGGATCAATAACCAGACGTGCCCATAGTCTGTCAAGTACAGCTGTGCTGAGCAGCAGGAATAGAAACATCTATTGATAATACAAAATCGATTCTTTATTTTAATGGTACAAAATGGAAAATTACATTAAAAACAGGCAGATTGAAGGCTCTCGAGTGCTCCGTGATGCCACCTGAGCTACAACAGCTCATGTACAGAACTTAGAATGTCCTGAATTCTTGTGTGGCCGTAAACGGTGTCAGGTTTCATTACAATTGCAAATTAATACATTAATTAGCTTCTCTGTTCTGGCACCAAGGTCCTGGATGTCCGTACAGTGGAGTCCCTGGCTATCTTCAAGCGACAGTTAAAGACCTACCTACCTCCTGAAACACTGAAATTAGCACTTTTCAAGTTTGCTTATAGAATTCAAGAGTTTTATTTATATTAAGTTTGTAATCTTGCGTACCAGTGTAGATTTATTTATTGCTAGAGACTCAAAGCACTTTTGTACATCGATCTGGATAAGGGCGTCTGCTAAATGCTGCAAATGCAAATGTACTTAAAAGATCCGGTTTCATGCTGCTGATGTACGAGAAATGAGGAATGTGAGCATGGGAGTGGGGAAGTGTGGGAGAATGTCATATGCAATTTGCTGATGTAAATGTAGAACATACTGTACATACATTGGTTTATATATTAATGCACCGTTTTGCATTTCAGAACAGCAACAGTTACACCATTAGCCTCCAAACTTTTTTAATAGCACCTCGTAACTTTTACAAATAGTATAAAATTAATAGAAAAGTTCAGGTTACCGTTAACACCATTTCATATGACTCCTACATAAATTAAAACAAACCCCAGGGATATCAGCTTTTTTTTTCTTTTTTTTTATCATCTCTAGAATTTCTATGAAGGTCTGGTTGAATACTCATATTTCACATATCACAAGAGATTCATAGGACAATTTATAGATTTCTGAATACACGTGTATGTTGTGAATGATATTTTGTGCAGTTTCGCTCATTGAATGTTTTGATACAGTGTGTGCTCTATCATTTAATGAGATCAAACTTTACTAATTAGACTCTGAATGCAAACTTGCTCAGGTCTGTAGAAATGGTGGGAGGGTGAATGGCTTTTGTAAAGCAAAGGTTTGTGGGCACCTGATCATTAGTCTCCATGAACCTCCTTCTAATAATCTTGTCCTGATAGAAAAAAGTAAGTGCTCTATCACCCCATTATCACAATTTTGTCTAATGCAATGCATTAAAAGATCTTATTGCTGAGTGCACAGCAAATGGAGACTATAAAAAAGAGAAAGTGAAAATGGTTCTGAAACCAGACTGCTGTCCTGACGAATGAAGTAACCCACGCTTCTAGAAATAGCAGAAGGAAATGTATGTGGTTTACATGCAATACCAAATAGCAGTTTGATTGCATTTCTGCTATGTAATGAGTCAGCGATGCACAGTGTATAGGGAAATAATCTGAGAATGAAAAGGGAATTACTACAAATGTAAATAATTAGAATTGAATTCTGAATGCTGGGATGATGTAATGAAGTAACTGGTGATTAGTGTTGATGAAGTGAAGTTCAAGAGCGAAAGCGTGCTCTCGTTAGAATCAGAGAAACCAAAAATAAAAGCACACTACAGAATTATGCAAAGCATCTTGGTATGATGGATGACAACATTCATGAAGACAGAATGCATACTGCTGATGTCTGCTGAATCAGTTCCCCAAAATACCTGTAAATAAATGAAAAAATAAAATGCACAATATGTTTAAGTCAAGCAGCGTTTAAGTGTGACTGCAAGCCAAGCATTAAATGTGTGCACCTCCCTCAGTCTGATGTCTAGATCTAGTTCACTTCTATATTTACTGCACAATTTGTGAGAGAGAAACAAGAAGGGACTGGTGAGAAGAAGATTCCTTTATATGTGCATATTTCAAATACTGGTTAAATAGGGACAGCTTTTTGAGCCTTCCTTAAACTGTTACCACAAAGTCTGAGGCACACAATTGTACAGGACGTGTTTGGATGCTGGAGCATGAAATCTTTCCTTTATTTTGAGACCCAAACCTGTTCCAGCATGGCAATGTTCCTGTGCACAAAGCCAGCACCATGAAGATCTGATGAGTGAATATCATCAGCTTCAACTGCATAGTTATTGTGATGATTAAAATGAATAAGGAAAATTATTTAACGTGTCGGCATAGAAAAACATTCAGACGTGTCTATGATAAAGTATCTGTGCCATTTAATTAAAACTAATAGATATAAGTACACGTTTATCGTTTTTGGAGTCTGTGAAGATTAGGCCAACGTGTCTGCATTCCTATCTTGTGTTCTAAGATTCCCTTCTTCTTCTCCTTGATTTTCTGTTTTGTGGAATTATATGCAGAGGAGAGGCACATGATTTAAGGGGTTTACAAGAAGTGCATCAGTATTTGACTAATTGAATTTAATACAATTGAATTGTAACAAAATTTACCGTTTTTATTAAATGAACAGTCAGACAATGCTTCTAATTACAAATAAGCATTTGCATGAATTTCATCTTTGTGTATACAAGTGCATTTTCATGAGTGGAAAGATAATGAGGCACGAAACATGAATGCAGTGACATTTCATGCCAAAATCCATACCATATCAAGCTGGATCTAATTTATTGTAAAAAAAAAAAAAAAAAAAGTTAGCACTGGCGCACACACTTTTATTTGCAGATCAATGTTCAGTGACAGTGATGTATTTCATTAATTATTACCTTCATCCTTACATCATGAAAACAGGCTGATGGTTGAAAATGTACAGTTATCCAGCATTTATCTTGTTTAAATGGTTTTAGATCCACCGTTGTTCATTTGTGTTTGCTACAGTGGATGTGCTACAGAAAAGAAATGAACACAGCATTCATGAGGATAAAGCATGTATTATAAAGCATGCACAAGGATAAAGCATGCATGAGGATAGTTCAAGAGTGTTCCCAAATGCATTAATGGATTCAATAAACAACTAATTAAACAAGTTATAAAGGTAGTGTTACTTTTGATTTCTCAGAAATGTCTCTCTTCTCTGCAGACAGCAGGAAAAGTAACATATTGCAGTCAGCACAAAAAAACAGGCAAAGAAGTTTCACTTTCATAAAACTAGGAGCTACTAACCATAAAGACTTTTTAAGACTGCAGAAAGAACATCACTTATAATCTTATACTCCAGTACTCATGTTAGTTCTCACTCTCCAGTGTTCTGTATTGTTGGAAAAATTTTTGATCAAACTCTTGATGTCACCCAGATGAGGATGGGTTTCCCTTTTGAGTCTGGTTCCTCTCAAGGTTTCTTCCTCATAACATCTAAGGGAGTTTTTCCTTGCCACTGTCGCCACGGCTGCTCATCAGGGACAAATTCACACCATTCACCATCACTGTTGATTTGTGTAAAGCTGCTTTGAGACAATGTCTGTTGTGAAAAGCGCTATACAAATAAACTTGACTTGACTTGACTTGACTTTCGATTTCCCAGAAATCCCACCCTCTTCTGCATGCACTATAGAAGAGGACCAGAGCAGATGAAAGGAGGAAACACAGGACACTCAGGATATCAGACAGAGAAGACACACAGGCAATCACACAAGGTAAGTGCTTATTGTTCAGAGAGCTTCTAAAAATATGCAAAACAGATTATTTCTCTCTCTCATGTACACACACACACACACACACACACACACACACTCGATTAGTTCTATTAAATACATTACGACACTTTAATCACTGACTGCATCACTGTGCAGTATTGACTTTCAGATAACAGAATTTTCCTCAGTAAGTGTCAGTGTTTATTACAGTTACAACACGATGCTGTGCTTATCATCACTTTTACTTTCTGTTCAGTTTTCCTGCGTTTCCTTCCTCCTTTATACAGTTACATCATTTAACACTAACATTGTAACTGATAACAGTTTCTTATAATGTTTCTTTAATACAGATTCAAACGTGGCAAGAAGCATGTACGAACCAGGTATGTAGCACAAACTGACTGACTTTAATATTACAGTAATGCTGAATGGGACTGTAGTGCACTAGGCAGCGTCTACAATGTATCTTTATTTATCATGTGCACTGTTACTGTAGATAAAAATGGTAATATCAAGCAAAACTGTCAGCAGAATTCAGACATTAGACAACAAGACTCAAGAACAATGCATATAACAGTGCAAAAGAAATTTGCAAATCCACCATGTGACAGATATGAAGAGCTGAAATGAAATATCCAGTTTGTTCAGGACTGAGAGATTAATAATGTGTGTAACACATATGGATGATATGATGACTGACAGCTCTGAAAGTGCAGCACTTATAAATGTAAAGCAGGGAATATATTTATGGTGAGTTTTTATGAGGCTGATAGAAAAAAAAACTGGAAAGAAACTGTTCCTGTGTCTGGTAGTTTTGGTGAACCGAGTTTTGTAGCACCAGCAGAAGGGAGGAGCTGAAAGATGTTGTATTCAGGGAGTGAAGGGTCAGTAGTGTTTTTTCCTGCCCGGTTTCTGGTTCTTGTATGGTACAAATCCTGGAGAGTGGGCAGAGGAGCACTAATGATTTTTTCTGCTGTTTTAACTGTGCTGCAGTCCGTTTCTGTCCTGTTTTGTTGCTGCTCCAAACCAGATAGTGATTGATGAGCACAGGACAGAATCACTGACTGCAGTGAAGAACTGCATCAACAGCTCCTGTGCCAGACCGTACTACCTTAATTAGCGTAGAAAGAACATCCTCTGCTGTCAGGGGCGCGAGAGGAAGGACCCAAATGCAGGACGTGGGAAAAATTCAAAAGGCAGTCTTTAATTAGGGAAAAAACAAAGAGGCAAAAAACAGTCCGAAAACTAAAGCACTTCCCTTAACAAGAGCACAAAAAAAAAAAAAAAAGCAGAAAAGGGCAAAAAACAAAAACAACAAACCAGGAGCAGGGCAGAAGAGACCGGAAGAACACAGAAAACAATAACAAACAAACGTCCAAAAACCGGCAGAAAAAACAGGAAAAAAGAGACATACAAAGTGAAAGCAAAAAAAACGGCAAAAAAGTCCCAAAAAAACATACACGAAGCCAAAAGACAATCTGGCAAGGATAACAGGAGCCGGCATCTATTTATACACACAAAAGGAACATGCCCTGACAGGCCAGAGCCGGGAAACGTGGAACGTAGGATGGACCCGAAGGGCCCTGGGCAGTCTGAGGCGCACGGAAGGTTAATGACCTTGGAGATGGGGAATGGTCCCAGAAATCGCGGGGCGAGCTTGCGACACACAGCCTTGAGAGGAAGGTCCCGAGTGGAAAGCCACACCTTTTGACCAACCCTGTAATGGGGTGCAGGACAGCGCCTCCGGTTGGCCCAGCGAGCATAGCTTTGGGAAGCTCTAAGAAGTGCAGTGCGGGCCAATGCAGATGGGACGGAAGCCTCAGCCTCCTGGGTAGAAAATAGAGGGGGTTGATAACCATAAACCGTCTGAAAGGGAGATAATCCAGTGGCGGCAGTAGGTAACGAATTATGGGCGTACTCAACCCACAACAGCTTGGAGGACCATGAGGAGGCATCTTGTGCGCAAAGGACACGGAGTCCTGTCTCTAGCTCCTGATTAAGCCTCTCAGTCTGGCCATTGGTTTGCGGGTGGAACCCAGAGGAGAGGCTGAACGAAACCCCTAGGAGGCGAAAAAACTCCTTCCAAAATCTGGCTGTGAACTGAGGGCCCCGGTCAGAGAGGATGTTATGAGGAAGACCGTGCAGGCGGAAAACGTGCAGGAGAAGGAGCGCAGCGGTCTCCTTAGCAGAGGGCAGTTTGGCCAGGGGAATAAAATGTACCATTTTCGAAAACCGGTCCACAACGGTAAGAATGACTGTGCTTCCGGCGGAGGGGGGGGAGACTGGTAACAAAATCCAGGGCAATTTGAGACCAGGGGCGTTTAGGCACAGGAAGTGGACGTAGTAACCCCACCAAACGGCCCTTCGGATTCTTGTGTTGCGTGCAGGTGGGACAGGCGGCAACAAATTCACGGACATCTTTCCGGACAGTGGGCCACCAGAACCGCTGCCGGAGGACGGACAGAGTTAGAGGAAAACCGGGATGACAAAACAGAGGTGAGCCGTGACACCACTGGAGGACTTGGGACCGCAGCTGCTCGGAAACAAAGAGTCTGTTAAGTAGGGCAACCCTCGGGAACCGGCCGGTCCATAGTGGCAAATTTAACCCTAGCCTCGAGGTCAAGGTCCAGAGCACGCACGGTAACTGAAGGAGGAAGTATGGATGTGAAGATGGATTCTTCTTCCTCCACAGGGGAGTGTAACCTGGAAAGAGCGTCAGGCTTCCCATTCTTGGATCTCGGGCGGTAGGAGAGAGAGAAATTGATCAGTCCAGACCAAGAAAGGGGTCTCAGCCCCCTCTAACCAGTGTCGCCATTCTTTTAGGGCAAGCTTGACGGCCAGGAGCTCACGCTCACCAATGGGGTAATTACGTTCAGCTTGGTTAAGTCGGCGGGAGAAGAAGGCGCAAGGGTGCAACTTGTTATCAGTAGCACCCCTCTGGGACAGTACAGTGCCTACCTCTAGGACAGAGGCATCGACTTCCACAATGAACTGGCGAAAGGGATCGGGAAAAACCAGGACCGGGGCAGAGGTAAAGAGGTCTTTGAGTCTGACGAAAACTCGCTCCGCCTTGGGAGGCCATGAAAAGGACTGGCGGGAGGAGGTCAGTTGATGAAGAGGGGCAGTAACTGAACTGTAGCCTCTAATAAATCTCTGGAAAAAGTTGGAGAACCCCAGGAACCTCTGCAGCTGCTTCCTAGAGGAGGGTGTGGGTCATTCCTTGACAGCTCTGATCCTGGCAGGATCCATACTTATGCTCCCCATGGCAAGAGTGAATCCCAGGAAGGAGGTGCTAGAGACATGGAACTCACATTTCTCCGCTTTGACGTACAGACCATTCTGGAGGAGGCGCTGGAGTACCAAACGAACGTGGCCGACATGCTCATCCAGAGATCGGGAGAACACTAAGATGTCATCCAGATACACAAAAACATAACGGTTCAACATATAACGCAGCACGTCATTAATAAGAGCCTGGAAAACCGCTGGCGCATTGGTGAGGCCAAACGGCATGACCAAATACTCATAGTGACCCGACGGGGTGTTGAAAGCCGTCTTCCACTCATCTCCTTCCCGGATGCGAACGAGATGGTATGCGTTTCTAAGGTCCAGTTTAGTGAAAATGGAAGCTCCTTGGAGCTGTTCGAACGCCGTGTCCATTAAGGGGAGCGGATAGCGGTTCTTGATGGTGATGCTATTGAGACCACGATAATCGATGCAGGGGCGTAAAGTCCCATCCTTATTCTCAACAAAAAAGAACCCCGCACCGGCAGGGGAGGAGGAAGGGCGAATAAGGCCAGTAGCAAGTGAGTCCTGAATGTACTGCGTCATGGCTTTTTGCTCGGGGCCCGACAGGTGATACAAACGTCCCCGGGGGGGCGAGGACCCGGGTAGGAGGTCGATGGCGCAGTCATATGGCCGATGAGCAGGTAAGGAGGAAGCTCGGGCCTTGCTAAATACCTGACCTAGGTCGTGATACACAGAGGGAATTGAGTCAAGGTCCAAGGTCTCAAAAGAACCAGAGGCTGATGGCTGGACTAAACAGTAGGAATGGCAGAAGGTTCCCCACTCTAAGACTTCACCCGTGGACCAATCCAGGTGGGGGTTGTGTTTCTGGAGCCAGGGAAAACCGAGCATGACCAGGGTGTGAGGGGAAGAAATGACCAAAAAGGATAGCCACTCCTGATGTTGATCGGCAATGGTGACCTGTATGGGCTTTGTGCAACAGGTTGCCTGATAAAGGGGATGGCTGTCGGGGGCTTGAACTTGAAGGGTGGCTGGCAAGGATTCAGTCTCAATCCTCAACTGCTGAACTAGATCCTGATCCAGAAACTCTGAGTCTGCCCCTGAATCCACAAAAGCTGCAAGCTGGTGCTCCTGTCCCCCAGAGAGGATGCGGATGTCTAGGAGTGGTTTGGAGAGGGCAGGAAGGATTTGGCTCGGCGAGGACCTCTCCATCAGCGACGAGCCCGGTCTTTTACTGGGCAGGAAACCGCCATGTGTCCAGCCTCCCCACAGTAGAGACACAAGCCTCTGGAGCGACGCCTCTCCTTTTCATTTAGGGATAGGTGTCGGCGGCCAATTTCCATAGGACAGGGTGGAGAGTGGGGTTCTGGTACAGTAGTGTCACAAGGGAGTGTTCGACGTCAGTATTGCGGTGGAGAGCAGTGACGATCGGAGAGCCGAGAAGTGTGATCCAAACGCCGCTCCTGCAGGTGTCTGTCAATTCGCGTAGCGAGGGCAATGAGGCCATCTAAGCCCGATGAAAGTTCCAGGGCGGCTAACTCATCTTTAACTTCAGCAGCCAAACCACGATAGAAGGCATCATAGAGGGCAGTGGGGTTCCATCCGCTATCCGTAGCAGCGGTGCGGAACTCAGCGGCAAATTCAGCCACCGAACGCCTACCTTGAGTGGCAGAAAACAGCAAGCGAGCCGCATCGTGACGAGGAAAGCCGGAGTCGAAAATTTTCCGGAGTTTGCCCGAGAAGGAGGAGAAAGACATGCAGTGGGTGGTCTGGTTCTCCCACTCAGCGGTGGCCCACTGGAGAGTGGGACCTGATAGCAGGGAAATCACATAGGCCACCTTGGCTACTTCGGTGGGAAAAGAAGAGGGTTGAAGTTGAAAGATAATGCCGCACTGAGTGAGGAAGGGGCGGCAGTGTCCTGGTTTCCCGGAGAAACGTGTCGGTGGTGTTAGGTGAGGTTCACGGGAACTAACCACGACCGGAGCAGGTTTCATCTCGGTTGATGGTGCAGGTGAGGCTCGGGTGTGGCTACAGCCGAGGTACTGGGATTTTGAGCTGCGCGCTGCATGAAATCTTGACTTGCCGAACCAATCTCACGTAGCTGCCGATCATGGGTGATGCAGATTTGCTTCAAAGAGTCTATACTCGCCCCTAAATCCTGTGCATCCGCGGGGTCCATAGTTGGCCAGATTGTTCTGTCAGGGGCGCGAAAGAAAGGACCCAAATGCAGGACGCGGGAAAAATTCAAAAGGCAGTCTTTAATTAGGGAAAAAACAAAGAGGCAAAAAACAGTCCGAAAACTAAAGCACTTCCCTTAACAAGAGCATGAAAAAAAACCCAAAGAGCAGAAAAGGGCAAAAAACTAAAACAACAAACCAGGAGCAGGGCAGAAGAGATCGGAAGAACACAGAAAATAATAACAAACAAACGTCCAAAAACCGGCAGAAAAACCGGGGAAAAAAGAGACATACAAAGTGAAAACAAAATGATCCACAGAGAAAAAACGGCAAGAAAGTCCCAAAAAAACATACATGAAGCCAAAAGACAATCTGGCAAGGGATAACAGGAGCCGGCGTCTATTTATACACACAAAAGATGGCCGCCGCGTCGTGCCGGCACCGCACCGGAAGCGGAAGTTGGATTACCGGAAGTGCACGCACCGTTGTCTGACATCTGCTGGGCCTTTTTCAGAATGAATACATGAATATAAACTAGGAAATTTACCATCAGTGTGTTTTTTGTAACATGTTTTTCTGATGATCTATTTAACAGGACTTTTCAATTTTCCGTTGTTGGCCATACCAGGTATGTAACACAAACTGACTTACTTTAATATTACAGTAATGCTGAATGAGACTGTAGTGCACTAGGCAGCGTCTACATGCAAATGTATCTTTATTTATGATGTGTACTGTTACTGTAGATATAAATGGTAAAATATCAAGTAAATCTGTCAGCAGAATTCAGACATTAGACAACAAGAGTCAAGAACAATGCATATAACAGTGCAAAAGAAATTAGCAAATCCACCATGTGACAGATATGAAGAGGTGAAATGAAACATCCAGTTTGTTCAGGACTGAGAGATTTGCTCGGCATGTACATGAATATAAACTAGGAAATTTACCATTAGTGTGTTTTTTATAACGTTTTTTTGATTATATTTTTAACAGGTTTTGACACTGTTCTGGCTGATAAAAATGTTACAAGTGGAGAAACAGTTATTCTTCGATGTGAGGCAAACACAGAAAAAGTAACGGCAACGTGGGTAAAAGACGGCAGTAAACTGTTATGTGTGGAGGGCAAACACAAAGTAAAAACTACAGGTACAACATTTACTTTGGAAATTACAAATGCTGAGGAGACTGATGAAGGGAAATACAATTTAACCCTCAGCAACACATCGAGATTTGCATCATGTTCCGCTTTCGTCAGAGTCGGTAAGTAACATTATATTATTTAACTATAACATTTTGTCAGGGTGGCGAACATGACGCGGAAGCAGAAATAACTCAATCATTGTTTATTAAACCCACAACATACACACTAGTCATGCAGAGCCATAAACTGAAACATATCCGTTTGGGACACGTAATCCAACAAGTAAAGCAACATCCAGAAACGAAAGTAAACTCCACCGGCTAAGAGTAATCAACAAAGGAGACGAGTCAGGATAGGGAACCAGCGTGGAAGGCTGGCGGTCGAGGAAACACGGGATGACCAGCATGACATTCACGTACCGGCAGCCTGTGACTTGAGAACGTGAGTTTATATAATCATCTCCTTAACGAGTCACAGCTGTTGGAAATCAACGCCGGCGCGGCATAACGAGGCATTGTGACTGCTACTGAGGGGGGCGTGGCAGGTGGATCCCTGACACATACACATAAATACTGATCATGTAAATATTATAATACTGCAAATGGAAACCTCATGAAATAAAACAACAATAATATTGTATTAATAACGTGTATTTATTCATTACAGAAATTAAGCAATGGAGAAAAGTGCAATGGCAAAGGTATCATTATCCTTCCATCCTGATTTTTATCTTCTAACACATTCACTGTTTTTATTGTAATAGTTATAACTGATACAGCGGGGAAAATAAGTATTTGACACATCAGCATTTTTATCAGTAAGGGGATTTCTAAGTGGGCTATTGACACAAAAATTCCACCAGATGTAGCATCAAGCCAAATATTGAATTCATACAAAGAAATCAGAACATTTAAGTATAGAAGTTGAGTCATAATAAATAAAGTGAAATGACACAGGGAATAAGTATTGAACACATGAAGATAACAAGGTGCAAAAGGGCATAGAAGGCCAAGAGATCACCTGAAATCTGTCAGTATTGAGAGAGAAACCCTGCCCCCTATCAGTACTAATTGATATAAGCTGTTTTAGTCCTAATTGATGGCCTATAAAGGCTTCTCATTACCCAGGAGGAACACAGGAAAGACTTCATGATGGGTAAAAGCAAAGAACTCTCTCAAGATCTCCGTAATCTTATCCTTGAAAAGCATTTTGATGGGAATGGTTATAGGCACATTTCCAGAATGCGTGGGGGCCATTATCCGGAAATGGAAAGAGGCCATAAACCAGCCACGATCAGGTGCTCCATGTAAGATCCCTGTCCGAGGAGTCCAAAGAATAACCAGGAGAGTTTGCCAAGAGCCAAGAACCACTCGGGCAGAACTTCAGGAAGACCTTGCATCAGCAGGTACTGTTGTTTCAAAGAAAACTACAAGCAATGCACTGAACCGCCATGGCATCCATTCACGCTCACCACGCAAGACTCCATTGGTGAACAAAAAGCATGTTGAGGTTAAAGTTTGGGAAAGAGCATTTGGAGAAGCCTGTGGATTATTGGGAGACTATAGTATAGTCAGATGAAAGCAAAATTAAACTGTTTGGCAGTCATTCTACACACAATGTTTGGAGAAGAAATGGCACTGCCCACCACTCCAAGAACACAATACCAACAGTTAAGTTTGTGGGTGGAAGCATCATGGATTGGGGCTGCTTTTCAGCGAGGGGTACCGGCAGACTTCATATTATTGAAGGCAGGATGAATGGAGAAATGTTCCAGGACATTCTGGATAAAAATCTGCTGCCATCTACCAGAAAGCTGAAAATAAAAAGAGGGTGGACATTTCAGCAAGACAACGATCCTAAACACAAGGCCAAGGAAACAATGAAGTGGTTTCAAAGAAAGAAAATCAAGTTGCTTGAAAGGCCCAGTCAATCACCTGACCTACATCCCATAGAAAATCTATGGAGAGAACTGAAGATCAAAGGTTATAAAAGAGGCCCAATTAACCTTCAAGATTTAAAGACCATTTGTGTGGAAGAATGGGCCAGAATCACTCCTGAGCAATGCAGACGACTGGTCCCTCCATACAAGAGAAGCTGTAATCACCAACAAAGGCTTTTCTACAAAGTATTAAATAAAGTATGTTCAATACTTATTCCCTGTGTCATTTCACTTTATTTGTTATGACTCAACTTGAATGCTTAATACTTAAATGTTCTGCTTTCTTTGTCTGAATTTAATATTTGGCTTGATGCTACATCCGGTGGAAATTTTGTGTCAGTAGCCCACTTAGAAATCCCCTTACTGATAAAA
Organism: Silurus lanzhouensis; assembly: GCA_039877035.1. Lineage (NCBI taxonomy): Eukaryota > Metazoa > Chordata > Actinopteri > Siluriformes > Siluridae > Silurus > Silurus lanzhouensis. The sequence goes on along the minus strand of JBCEWE010000422.1, from coordinate 3,536,523 downwards.
ATGCTGATGTGTCAAATACTTATTTTGCCCGCTGTATATAAAATAACAAACTGATAGATTTTACATTTTCTTTTCTCAGTCAAGCTGAAATGTTAAATAATATCAAGACATTAAACATTTGTAATGAAGTTGAAGAGCTCCACTTCCTCTTGTATGGACCAGTTGGAGCAGGAAAATCCAGCACCATAAACACCATCAGAAGCATCTTTGAAGGACGTCTGTTTGTAAACTGCCTGGCTGCTGCAGAATCTACTACGAGTCACACTCTCTCTGTGAGTCCATAATATACTGTGTGTGTGTGCGTGTGTGTGTGTGTGTGTGTGTGTGTGTGTGTGTGTGTGGTACATTTATCAAAATAAATGTTTAAAAACAATGTTTTTCCTCAACATCTTCCAGTTTCAAAGTTTCAGACTTGAAGATGAAGAAGGATCGTTTCCTTTTGCCTTCTATGATGTAATGGGTGCAGAAGCAGGAGCAGAAGCTGGTGTGAACACTCAAGACATCATCAGTGCTTTAAAAGGTCACATGAAAGAGGGCTACAAGGTAAAGTGTTCACATTACTGTGTTCAGCTCTTATCACTCAATCACACTGTATGGAACTCAGTAGGAAACACGTGTCTCTATAAAATAATTGTACTATTTGTAACTAATAATTATATTCAATATTTTGATTATTTTATTTAATGAACAATTTTCTGAGCAGTCGATCAGGTTTACATTTCACTGCAGGTTGTGTTCTGTATAAAACTGTGTTTGTGACAAATCAAATCTTGAATCTTGTATCTGGAAAATCATCCAAATGAGTGAAATGTTATATGAACAAACAAACACTTAAATATTCTTTTAAATATCTTTTCTTCAGTTCATCTCTAATGCGCCGTTGTCTGAAAGCGACAGTTGTTACAATCGAAATCCCAGCCTGGGTGATCAGATGCACTGCCTGGTGAACGTCATAGCAGCTGACAAGATTTCACTGATGAGCGATGAATTTATCAAAAAATGGAAGACTATCAGAGAAACAGCGAGCAGTATGGGTGAGTCAGTTCACAATAATCATCCTGTTCACAACATCATCAGTTCACAATATTCATCAGTTCACAATAATCATCCTGTTATAGAAATACTGTTCTTTAAAATGTCCAAAAACACTCCATCTAAATCATTAATCAGACTGCAGAACTATATCATAAAATTATAGTGTTTACTTGTGTGTTTATCTCTGTGTGTACTTAGGTGTTTATTTGTGTTTATCTGTGTGTTTGTGTGTGTGTATCGGTGAGTTAATGTGTGTGTTAATGTGTGTGTATCTGTGAGTTTATATGTGTGTATCTGTGTGTTTATCTGTCTGCGCTACAGGAATCCCTCAGGTGGTTTTCATGACGAGAGCAGACTGTGAATGTAAAATAACAAAGGAGAATTTGCAAAACATCTACAAAAGCAAAAAGATCCGAGATAAAGTGAGTTATTTTGGTGACTGTAATGTGCATCACTGCAACGATTCCCAACTACAATTTGAAACAAAATAACGTGTGTGTGTGTTTTTCTGTGTGTATCCAGATAATTCAGACCAGTAATCTACTGGGTGTACCAGTGAACCTTGTCTTCCCTGTCGTGAACTATCATCAGGAGACCAACTTGAACACAGATATAAACTGCCTGATGCTGGATGCCTTGAAAAATATTGTCCCCTGGGTGAATGATTACGTGAAGAAACGTTCCAAAAACCAAAATTCACATCAGCAATCAAACTAGGTATAAAGAAATTTCACAGAAAATATGAAACGCAGTGTAACACACAATCTATATATGCATCTCCTGAACATGTGAAATCCAGTAGGCTTTAGACTGTAAAACCAGAAGAGAATTGTTTCCTGTTGTGGGCAGAGAAGTTTGAGACAATACTTTCAGTCCTTATTCAACAAGATTCTCATCAAAATGCACAATAAAGCATAAAGAAGAAGCTACTAAGTTCATGAAATTTCAGAATCCAGAAGTGAAATGTAAACCTGATCGGCTGCTCAGACACTGTGTGTTAGGTAAAAATTAATGACATTATCGCAGCTTTAAAAGGTCACATGTGTCAGGAATCCACCTGCCATGCCCCCTTTGGTGGCTGCATGCCCTCACTCTCTCTGGAGCTCCCGGCTTAATCACGCACACCTGGGGCTCATTATCACTCAGCCCCACTCCTACATAAGCCCCTCACTCACACTCACTTCCTTGTCCGTTATTGTATATGTTTGCGGTATGTCAAGTCGCTTTTATTGTCATTTCAACCATATATAGCTGATGCAGTACACAGTGAAATGAAACAACGTTCCTCCTGAACCCAGGTGCTACATACAACAACATAAAACAACAGTCACAGAACAGAGAAACACAAGGCCAAAAACTTTGATCCTCACCACATGAAGTGCATGTGTGCAACTGGTGCAAACAGTGCAAAAGACACCACAGGACAGTGCAGGACAATACACAATACACAAAATCTAAAAATAAAAACAGCAATAGCTCCGCCAGTAAAACCTGTCGTGACAGAATAAAGTGCACAGTAGTAGAAAAATGTAAACAGAATTGTGCAATTCAACAATAGCAGCAATCAAAATAAACTGAACAGTGACCAAAGGATTTGGACAGAATATTGTTCAAAAGAACAAGTCCCGGAAGATTAGCAACAAACGACATGTAAACATTTTGTGATAATAAAAAATGTGAATGGTGCTGAAACCTGGGTGTGCGACGTGTATGAATTGTGTAGAGACCGGTTTGTACAGATCAGTCACACAGTTGTGTGTAAGTGTGTGTGTGTGAGTGTGTGTGTGACGGGTGTGTGTGGTCATCCACAATGCTGTGTGCTTTCAGATGCAGCGTGTGGTGTAAATGTCCATGATAGAGGGGAGAGAGATTTCGATGATCTTCTCAGCCGTCCTCACTATTCTCTGTAGGGTCTTGCGATCCGAGACGGTGCAGTTCCCAAACCAGGCAGTGATTCAGCTACCCAGGATGCTCTCAATGGTCCCTCTGTAGAACATGGTCAGGATGGGGGGAGGGAGATGAGCTTTCCTCAGCCTTCTCAGGAAGTAGAGATGCTGCTGGGCTTACTTGGTGATGGAACTGGTGTTAAGTGACCAGGTGAGGTTGTCCGCCAGATGAACAACAAGGAATTTGGTGTTCTTGACGATCTCCACTGAGGATCTCTGTTCTCCTGAAGTCAACAACCATCTCTTTAGTTTTTTTTAGCCCCTGAGGGGCTCCAGTGCTCAGTGTGGTGGTGCTGGAGATGATGTTTCCGATCCGGACTGACTAAGGTCTTCCAGTCAGGAAGTCCAGGATCCAGTTGCAGAGGAAGGTGTTCAGGCCCAGTAGGCTCAGCTTCTCGATCAGGTGCTGAGGAATGATTGTGTTGAATGCTGAACTAAAGTCTATGAACAGCATCCTTACATAAGAGTCCTTGTTATCCAGATGGGTGAGGGCCAGATGAAGGGTTGTGGAGATAACATTGTCCATGGAGCGGTTTGGACGATACACATGCACATAACTGCACATAACTACATACAAAATGTGTTATGTGTTACGTATCCTTATGCGTTCCTTTCCTTCCGGACTCTACACTCTATCCACTCATTCCTAAAGACTGCCGTGTGTGTGTGTGTGTGTGTGTGCTTGTGTGTGTGTGTCTCTCTCTCTCTCTCTCTCTCTCTCTCTCTCTCTCTCTCTCTCTCTCTCTCTCTCTCTCTCTCTCTCATTATTAAACCCGAGCAAGCTGTAATCCGGCTTTCGCTTTCCATTCATTCGCTCCTTGAACAGAATAACGGACCCCTAAAAAGGAATAAAAGAAAAAAAAGAAAAAAAAAAAGGACATGATTGGGTTACCGCCGTGGTACCACCGCTCCGTTCCGCTCCAGAGTTTAAACAAGCGCTCCGCTCCACTCCAGAGTGTCCAGGAGAGCTTCGCTCCACTCCAGGGTTTCCATAAGCGCTCCGCCCCAGGGTTTCCACGAGCGCTCCGCTCCGCCCCAGGGTTCCCGTAGGCGCGCCACTTCATCTCAGAGCGTCTACGCGTGCCGCTCTGCTCCAGAGTTTCCACAAGCACGCCGCCCTGTTCTGGATTTCCCTTAGACGCCCCGCGCCGCGCCGTCCACTCCACTTCAGGGCCCCTCAGAGCGCTCCACTCGCCACCTGACCGCAAAAATTAGGGTGTACCGCCACCGGGCCGTGTCTCAGACAGAATGTCACCAAAAAACCCTTCCAAAAGGCCAGTCTCGCCTCCAGGCTCCTCAAAAGGCGGCGTCTGCTGTCAAAGTAACCTGAAAGTCAGAGTCATGCCGGCAGGTTCCTTACAGGGCGATGGCTCACCTCCAAATTCCCCGGAAGGCGTCATCTCACCTCTGGGCTCCTCCGGAGACAACGTCTCGCTCCCGAGCTTTCCTGAAGGCGACGTCTCACTCCCGAGCTCCCCTGAAGGCGACGTCTCGCCTCTGAGCTCCTATGATGGCGACGTCTTGCCTCTGAGCTCCTCCGATGTCGACATCTCGCCTCTGAGCTCCTCCGATGACGACGTCTCGCTCCTGAGCTTCCCTGAAGGCGACGTCTCGATCCCGAGCTCCCCTGAAGGTGACATTTTGCTTCAAAGCTCATCCGACGGCGACTTCTCGCTCCCGAGCTCCTCCAAAAAGGACGTCTCAGCCCCAAGTCTCCCAGAAGGCGACAGCTCGCCTCCACATTTCACACAAGGCGACAGCTCGCGTCCAAGTCTATCTAAAGGCGAAGCCACACCTCCAAGTCCATCTGAAGGTGAAGCCATGCCTCCCATTCCATCTAAAGGCGAAGTCACGCCTCAGTGTTCCTCTCCAGGTGACATCTTGCCTCTGGGTTCCTCTCCGGGTGATGGCTCGTCTCTCCTCCAGGTCCCTCAGAGAATGAGAAAGCACTCCCGAGTTCCTCTAAAGGTGTCACTGTGTCCCAGATGTCCCCCGTGGGCATCGCACGTCCTCTGAACTCTGATGTGGTCGTCGCACACACTTTGAACTACGCCATGGGCATCGCACGGCCTCTGGATTCTGCCATGGGTGTCGTTTGGCATCTGAACACCACTGCAAGGAGCGTTGCTCGGCCTCCGATCTCCGCTGCGGACGTAGCTTTGCTCCTGACCTCCGTGGTGGGCACCCCTTCGTTCCGGATCTCCACCACAGGCGTCGCTCCATTCCGGGTCTCCATGGTGGACATCACTCCGCCCCTGATCACTGCCGAGGGCGTCGCTCAGTCTCTGGACTCCGCTACGGGCGCAGCTTGGTCCCTGTCCTACGCCAGATGTGTCTCTCCGCCTCTGGTCTCCGCTGAAGGCGTCTCTCCATCCCCAGTCTCTGCTGAGGGCGGCTCTCAGTCCCTGGTCGCTGCTGATGCCGTCCCCCCGTCCCCGGTCTCCGCTGAAGGCGGCTCTCCGTCTCCAGCCTTCTCGCTGTCTGCGCCGGGGGTTTCGCCTCGTTCTTGGCCTCTGCGGGGAGCTGCGCGCCATTTCAGGCACCTGCTGAGGGCGTGGTTTCGTCCCAGGTCTTCGGGACGGGCATCATATGTGTTACGTATCCTTATGCGTTCCTTTCCTTCCAGAATCTGCACTCTCTCCGCGGCTGCGCTGTCTCCCCAAAGCGAACCCCGGATTACCTCATTCTTAAAGACTGCCACGTGTGTGGGCGTGTGTGTGTGTGTGTGTGTGCTTGTGCTTGTATGTATCTCTTTCTCTCTCACTCTCGTTATTAAATCCGAGCGAGCTGTACTCTGGCTTCGGCCTTCTATTCATTCGCTCCCTGACAATATGAAAGTCGGTTACACGGTAAGATAAAATACACTTTGTTGACAATGCAACTGAAATTATACGTATAGAAAAAATATAGCCAGGATTCTAATTTTATATTTATTACTACTTTATTATTAATAAAAAAGGTACAGAATTTATCTAAATCTACATACATACATATGCATATATAAATGTCTGACTTAGTAACAAAGCAACCAACTGTAACCAAAGATTCCATATTATCCCATATAAACACTTTTTCACACAGGATCATGTAGTTTTGGATTTAGTTTTCCCTCATTTTACTGCATGTTGTGTTCACTTGTGTTATCTTTTACTTATATTTAAATTTTATATTTAAAAATCAGGAAGGGGTCCAACACTTTTACACCAATGTATGCGTTTATTTTTTAAATACTGGTAAAATAGGGACAGCTTTTATGAACCTTCCTTAAAGGCACACAATTGTACAGGATGTATTTGGATGCTGGAGCATTAAATTTCCCGTCATTTTCCGACCCAAACCTGTTCCAGCATGATACAAAGCATGATACAAATTGTACAAAGCCAAAATTTACCGTTTTTATTAAATGAACAGTCAAACAATGCTTCTAATAACAAATAAGCATTTGCATGAATTTCATCTTTGCGTATAAAAGTGCATTTTCATGGGTGGAAATATAATGAGGCACGTACATGAATGCAGTGACATTTCATGCCAAAGTAGCTACCGTATCAAGCTGGATCTAATTTATTGTAAAGCACTGTCACACACGCTTATATTTGCAGATCAATGTCCAGTGACAGTGATGTATTTTATTAATTATTACCTTCATCCTTACATCATGAAAAGGGTTAAAAATGTACAGTTATCTAGCATTGTCTTGTTTAAATTGTTTTAGACCTTTGTTCATTTGTGTTTGCTACAGTGGATGTGCTACAGAAAAGAAATGAACACAGCATTCATGAGGATGAAGCATGTATTATAAAGCATGCACAAGGATAAAGCATGCATGAGGATAGTTTAAGAGTGTTCTCAAATGCATGAATGGATGCAATAAACAAGCAATTAAACATGTTATAAAGGTAAAGTAGTTTTACTTTTAATTTCTCAGAAATGTCTCTCTTCTCTGCAGACAGCAGGAAAAGACATTAAACAAACTGTAATGACCACAAAAAACCTGCAGAGAATTTTTACTTTCGATTTCCCACAAATCCCACCCTCTTCTGCACGCACTTTAGCAGAGGACCAGAGCAGATAAAAGGAGGAAACACAGGACACTCAGGATATCAGACAGAGAAGACACACGAGCAATCACACAAGGTAAGTGCTTAATGTTCAGAGAGCTTCTAAAATATACAAAAATTATTTCTCTCTCTCTCTCATGTACACACACACACACACACTCGCTTAGTTCTATTAAATACATTATGACAGTTTCATCACTGACTGCATCGTTGTGCAGTATTTACTTTCAGATAACAGAATTTTCCTCAGTAAGTGCCAGTGTTTATTACAGTTACAACACGATGCTGTGCTTATCATCACTTTTACTTTCTGTTCAGTTTTCCTGCTTTCCTTTCTCCTCTATACAGTTACATCATTTAACACTAACTCTGTAACTGATAACAGTTTCTTATAATGTTTCTTTAATACAGATTCAAACATGGGAAATGTGGTCAAACCAGGTATGTAGCACAAACTGACTTACTTTAATATTACAGTAATGCTGAATGGGACTGTAGTGCACTAGGCAGCGTCTACATGCAAATGTATCTTTATTTATCATGTGTACTGTTACTGTAGATAAAAATGGTAAAATATCAAGTAAAACTTTCAGCAGAGTTCAGACATTAGACAACAAAACTCAAGAACAATGCATATAACAGTGCAAAAGAAATTTGCAAATCCACCATGTGACAGATATGAAGAGGTGAAATGAAATATCCAGTTTGTTCAGGACTGAGAGATTTGCTCGGCATGTACACAAATATAAACTAGGAAATTTACCATCAGTGTGTGTTTTGTAACATGTTTTTCTGATGTTTTATTTAACAGAATTTGTCACAGTTCTGGCTGATAAAAATGTTACAACTGGAGAAACAGTTATTCTTCAATGTGAGGCAAACACAGAAGAAGTAACGGCAACGTGGGAAAAAGACAACAGTAAATTGTTATGTGTAGCGGGCAAACACAAAGTGAAAGCATTAGGTACAAAATTTGCTTTGGAAATTTCAAATGCTGATGAGGCTGATGAAGGGAAATACACGTTAACCCTGAACAACACATCGGGATCTGCATCATGTTCCGCCCTCGTCAGAGTCGGTAAGTAACATTATATTATTACCTGATTTAACTATAACATACACATAAATACTGATCATGTAAATATGATAATATTCAACACTGCAAATGGAAACCTCATGAAATAAAACAGAACTAAACTTTAGTATAAAATAGACACAATAATAATATTGTATTAATAATGTGTATTTATTCATTACAGAAATTAAGCAATGGAGAGAATTGCGATGGCAAAGGTATCATTATCCTTCAATCCTGATTTTTATCTTCTAACACATTCACTGTTTTTACTGTAACAGTTATAACTGATATATAAACTAACAAACTGATAGATTTTACATTTTCTTTTCTCAGTCAAGCTGAAATGTTAAATAATATCAAGACATTAACATTTGTAATGAAGTTGAAGAGCTCCACTTCCTCTTGTATGGACCAGTTGGAGCAGGAAAATCCAGCACCATAAACACCATCAGAAGCATCTTTGAAGGACGTCTGTTTGTAAACTGCCTGGCTGCTGCAGGATCTACTACGAGTCACACTCTCTCTGTGAGTCCATAATATACCGTGTGTGTGTGTTTATGTGTGTGTGTGTGTGTGTGTGTGTGTGGTACATTTATCAAAGTAAATGTTGAAAAACAATGTTTTTTCTCAACATCTCCCAGTATGAAAGTTACAGACTTGAAGATGAAGAAGGATCGTTTCCTTTTGCCTTCTATGATGTAATGGGTGCAGAAGCAGAAGAAAAAGCTGGTGTGAACACTCAAGACATCATCAGTGCTTTAAAAGGTCACATGAAAGAGGGCTACAAGGTAAAGTGTTCACATTACTGTGTTCAGCTCTTATCACTCAATCACACTGTATGGAACTCAGTAGGAAACACGTGTCTATAAAATAATTGTACTATTTGTAACTAATAATTATATTCAATATTTTGATTATTTTATTTAATGCACAATTTTCTGAGAGGTCGATCAGGTTTACATTTCACTGCAGGTTGTGTTCTGTATAAAACTGTTTTTGTGACAAATCAAATCTTGAATCTTGTATCTGGAAAATCATCCAAATGAGTGAAATGTTATATGAACAAACAAACACTTAAATATTCTTTTAAATATCTTTTCTTCAGTTCATCTCTAATGCGCCGTTGTCTGAAAGGGACAGTTTTTACAATCGAAATCCCAGCCTGGGTGATCAGATGCACTGCCTGGTGAACGTCATAGCAGCTGACAAGATTTCACTGATGAGCGATGAATTTATCAAAAAATGGAAGACTATCAGAGAAACAGCGAGCAGTATGGGTGAGTCAGTTCACAATAATCATCCTGTTCACAACATCATCAGTTCACAATATTCATCAGTTCACAATAATCATCCTGTTATAGAAATACTGTTCTTTAAAATGTCCAAAAACACTCCATCTAAATCATTAATCAGACTGCAGAACTATATCATAAAATTATAGTGTTTATGTGTGTGTTTTTGTCTGTGTGTATATCTGTGTGTATCTTTTTGTATCTGTGTGTTAATGTGTGTTAATGTGTGTGTGTATCTGTGTGTGTATCTGTGTGTTTATCTGTCTGCGCTACAGGAATCCCTCAGGTGGTTTTCATGACGAGAGCAGACTGTGAATGTAAAATAACAAAGGAGAATTTGCAAAACATCTACAAAAGCAAAAAGATCCGAGAAAAAGTGAGTTATTTTGGTGACTGTAATGTGCATCACTGCAACGATTCCCAACTACAATTTGAAAAAAAATAACGTGTGTGTGTTTTTTGTGTGTATCCAGATAATTCAGACCAGTAATCTACTGGGTGTACCAGTGAACCTCGTCTTCCCTGTAGTGAACTATAATAAGGAGACCAACGTGAACACGGATATAAACTGCCTGATGCTGGATGCCTTGAAAAATATTGTCTTCTGGGCGAATGATTACGTGAAGAAACGTTCCAATTCACATCAGCAACCCAAAATAGAATAAAGAACTTTCACAGAAAATATGAAAACCAGTGCGACACACAATCTGAAAATTCTAATGGAATTAAAAAATAACTTTTTAATCGAGTAAATATGATTTTTTTAAAGATAAAGAAGTTTAATAATACACATATACAGATATCATTCCTGCCTTATATGTAGATGTAAAATTCTGTCCTGAAGATTTAAAGTTTTTACATTGTATTTGTACAGAGTTACGGAGTTGATTTATTGTAAAACATCATGGAAACAGACTGAAGATTTTCATGTTCTAGATGTAGATTCAGATATTTTTCAGACAGTTTATTGATCATGTTTTTCATAAAACAAAACAAAAAATGTTCATGTTTAAATAAAAGTATAAAAAGCACCTAAATGTTTGATTTATTTTGTTTTAAACATTTTTTCAAATTAATAGATTTGAGTGAAATCATGAAACTGGATAAAACATTACAATGAAGAGTAGAAAACACATTTCCTGCTGCAGATGTTACAGCAGATTTGAAATGAATGAATGAAAATAACTGTTCGTCTCTGCAACACTTTTGCTGAATTAAAACAATTCTTCAGTTGACTAATGAACTCTCGGTTTGAGACAAATGTGCAGACTGAATACGAAAATGAGAAACAATGAAAAACAATGAACCACAACCTGTTACATGTAAATGTGGATAAATTTAGACTAATATTAGTTTTTAGTAGTTATTCCTCTGAAAAACTACATTTTAGCAAACGGTACATCAGATTACAATTCTTAAGTTTCTTCTGCTACCTCGTCGACTTAAAAGCCCCCATGTGCCTTCAGTAAGAAACAACTTTTTAATGTATATTCACTAAGAGGAAGAAACATCATAAAAGCTTTGGCCTCTGTTTTTACTGTGAAAACAAAGTGGACCTTTGAACAGTTTGCACCGATGTGAACTGAAAACTAGGAATAAAGTCAGTTGAAGAATCGTGTTTTAATTGAAAATAAATGTATTTCCCAGACAGTAAAGTTATTGTGGTTATTGTGGTGATTTTTCTGCTCTAATATTTCCATACAGACAGAACAAACCAAATCAGAAGTTATTCAACACAACACTCGAGATAAACCAAAGTTACCTTGAAGCACTTCAGTGCAACATTAAGAGGCTCTCAGCTGCACAACATGACCACCTTCTAGTGCTTTACACAGTCAGCATAATCACCATCACTGAAATCAGTGAATCCTGGTGATCTCAGAACCATCCACATCATATAAAGGAAATTTGCCATGTGTCATGAGTGAATATTGAGGTAGAATTACTGTTTCACCTGATAGAATGAGACTGGACCAAACATCCAACCACTTTTTCTTTTCCAATGACAACCATTGCATAGACAGCACACAAATGACTCCAACAAGGAGACTCTACTAGGAAGAGTAAGCAGGTTTGTGTGAAGTGTGTTGGAAAGTGGTTCACATCTTCAATATCATTTCTGGGTAAAAGCACCACTGTCAGGACAGCAAGGCTTTAAACCTTTCTGCTATCCTGCAGTAATGTTGGGGAACCAGTCTTGGGGCTCAGGGTATTAACTGGATAAAGTGTATTTTTTCGCTGCTTATTCCAACCATTACACTGTAATTAATAGAATATCTAAGAGAATACGGAAGGGCTACAGTAGTACATGTTTGAAGAATGCAAAAATCAACCCTGAAAATAAAGTAAATGATTTATGATTCTTTATATTTGTCTTTGAATTTATCACAGAAATCGCTGCAGTGATGTAAATATCAGTAATGTGGAGGTAAAATTGTATCATGGTGTTTCGAGTGAACCTGCCATACTGTGAAGAATATTTATATTTACAATATTTCTTTTGCCAGACGATTTTGTCAGTTGAGGAACACAACAAGCAATTTATCATCAGATTGCAATAAACACGAGACGCACCAATTATACAAGGTTTCAGTCATCGTTTAAAATAGTTAAAGCTTCGGGATAAAGGACAATAAGAATCAGTTAGTTGTTCATGGAAGAGGTTAGTTTTCAGTTGTTTCTTGAAGATTATACTATAAAGTAGAAAATAAGCCTGATACTTTATTTCACTGTATATGATGTATACCAGAGGAGGAAAGTAATCAAGTTAAAATACTTTATTACTTTACTTATTAGATTTTTCTCGTATCAGGATTTTACTCCACTATTTACTTTTTTACTTTACTTTTCACTTACTTTCACTCATTTTACACAAATATCTGTATTTTCTACTTCTTACATTTTCAAAACAGACTCGTTACTTTAGTTTTAATCTATTCATTTGGTATCATCAATATTTTTTTTCCTACACATTGTGCACAGATTTCGGCCCATCAACATATTTCCTGTAATTGTGCTGCTTTTTCAGTCTCCCACTGGTGCATCATTTCCTGTAGACGAGTTTATGAAGCTCACAATGAGCAGGCAGAAGGCAGTGAGAAGTCTGTTGTTAACGTGGATGAGACAGAGGGATTCAGTGATGAGAACAGAAACATTCCTGATCACCTGATTATCATCATCTTTTCACTGCTTGTGTTCTATATGGTGGATCTTCAGCCTGGATACTTTCATTAGAGAACAACATTAAAAATTCGTTTTGTATATATATATATATATATATCTCTGTGGTCATTAAAAAATCCCAAGATGTCTTTCGATAACGAGTAGGGGTGTGCCCCCGCATCCTGGCCAAACTTGCCCGCTGGCCTACTAATCATCCCCTCATATTAATTGGCTATATCACTCTATCTCAGTGGCGGCTACTGGTCTGTGAGGGGAAGCTCATTTTCGGCCTACATCATAAAATTGTCTATTTATTTAAAAGTAAATTCTGCCCTACGTTCCTTTTCAAGAAAATGGTCTGTGACCCTGTCGTACCAACTAGGAGTCTTTTCAAGTGACTTGACCAGTGTCCTCTCAATGGCCAGCAGAGCTAGGCTGCTTAAACGGCCTTGGCCCATTGTGTTTCGGGTGTAGGACTTGAGTCGCTTTAAACAGGAGAAGCTCCTTTCTACACCTGCAGATGTAGCTCCAATTGTTGCCATTAATGAGAACAGTTTGTAAAGCTGAGGCATTGCACTGTCCAACTCCATGTCTTTAAGGAACACCAAGTAATCACACAGCTTTCCCCTGTTACCCTGCAAGTCCTGATCTGAATACAGGACTTGAAGTTCTGACCTCAGTCTTCCTGAATCAAAGTGATGGCCATAACTTTTCAGGACACTTTGGAAGGCCTCCTCTGGAAATACCTGTCTCATGTCATCAAATTTCCCTGGATTGACTAATTCTAAGAAGAGCATGCTTTCCAAATTTGAAAAACGTCGAGGAATCTGCTCCAAGATGTTATCAAGGATGGCCAAGTACTAACGTTATATGAATGAATGAATGAATGAATGAATGAATGAATGAACGATCTAAAAAAAAAATTAAACTCTGTAAAACTGAAACAAGGAATGTGGTGTATAATTGTGTGAAATGTATGATGAAAATCAAGCAATTTCGCCAAGCAAATATCAAAGAAATAGGTTGCAGCAGTTTTTATTTCGACTGAACTTGAGAAATCCGCGATGGGACTGAGCGCGAAGAGCTTCAGTGATTCCTTATAGTACAGAATCGCTGTCAGTCAAAAGGAGATGCAGTCTTTCGACAGACCCTCCAATCATCACGCAGAAGCTCGGAGTCCGGGCCAGCCCACTCCCCATTCACCCCCCAGAGACGCTGAGCGTCCGTGGGCGGGACATAAACGCAGCGTTTATCCAATGAGCGTCTAGTTTCGAAGCGCTGAAAAAAACCGTTCAAAGCAGCTCCATTGAAGTGAATGGACGCTGGGCTTCAATAGGGGAATGCACTGTGACGCTGCGGGAATGGATGAGAAGGAAATCGAGTCAGCCGACCTGCTATATGTAACTGATTCTGAACCAACTCGTCTTTCAGATGAACGTTTTCTAACGCATTTTTAGTCAATAAAATGTTAATACAATAGTACATATTTGACCATTAATTTTGAGACATTATAAGGGAAGCCGAGCTTCCCTTGCAGTCTTAAAGAAATCGCCTCTGCTCTATCTCCTCTCCACTAATATGCTGGTGTGTGGTGGGCGTTCTGGCGCAATATGGCTGCCGTCGCATCATCCAGGTGGATGCTGCACATTGGTGGTGGTTGAGGAGAATCCCCCCTTTCATATGTAAAGCGCTTTGAGTGCTGCAGAAAAGCGCTATATAAATGTAACCAATTATTATTATTATTATTATTAGGGCTGTCAAAATTCAAACCCAAACACATTTTAACGGAACTAAATTGTATTATCAATGCAGCGCACATTTCTGTTTGACCTATTTTATTAAAAATATAAATACATAAATAAATAACTAAATATAAAAGAGGCAAAATTAAAACTTCAATGCAACATACATTTATTCATGACTTCCTTTTAGATATGAAATAAATAAATAAACTTTACCGGAACATATTGTTAATGATCAGAGGAGGGAAGTAACAGAGTATAAATACTTCGTTACTGTACTTAAGTAGATTTTTCTGGTATCAGTTTATTATAACTTTTTACTTTTAATCATTACATTTGAACACAAATATCTGTACTTTTTACTTCTAACATTTTCAAAACAGACTCGTTACTTTAGTTTTAATACGTTAATTTGGTTAAATCTTTACATTTTTTTTTTTTACTGCGCGCCGATTTCAGCCGAACAACCGATTCCCTGTTACCGCGCGTCTTTTTCAATCCGCTGGTGTATAAAGTCCTGACCCTCACTCTTTACGAAGATAAGAATCAGCAGGCAGAAGGCAGTAAGAAGTTTGGGGTTAATGTGGATGAGACAGAGGGAGTCAGTGATGAGAACATGACTGAGAACAGACACATTCCTGATCATCATCATCTTTTCTCTGCTTGTGTTCTATATGGTGGATCTTCAGCCTGGACACATTCATTAGATAACAACATTTTTTATTAGTTTTGTATTTATATATATATATTTTAATTTGGCTGTCAAAATGATTGTAAACGGCACTAAATGTTATTAACGCGCTATCAATTCAGCGCTCATTTCTGTTTTTACCATTTTTATAAAAAATGTAAATACATAAATAAATATCTAAATAGAATTTATCCACGACATTCTTTCTTTATGTAGATATAAAATAAATTAAAAAACTCCAGTTAAAAATATTTGTAATCAGTAAACTTTTGTTCTATTCCTGCACCAAGTCTTAATTCAAACACCAAATCCGCCATGTTTTACACAATTTAACCTCTAGGTGGCGTTTTGTGGGTTTTTCCCTCATAATGGCAACACAAACTTAAATTACTGTCTTTATTGATCGTACAGGTAAAAACAATTCATCATTCAAATCTGTAAAATGTCTTTAATTATATATATAAAAGCTTCTTGACTTGACTTAAATAGGTGCAGTTTCTCCGGTATCACCTCATTAACTGTCCGTGTGGAAACATAGCAAAGGCTCTTATCATGATGATGTCCACACGTCTCTGCACTGTTATAGCCTTTATATTTAATCACTGTACACATGCTTATATATATATATATATATATATCACATGCTGTAAATATGCTACATATTTATCTTCACTATTTGCATGATTGCTACCTTTTGCACTTCTGGTAGATGCCAAACTGCATTTCGTTGCTGTGTACCCATACAATACAATCAATCGATCAATCTTTATTGTCATTGTATTGTAATAACTACTTTTTACTTAAGTACATGTCAGAGCCAAAACCTCTTTACTTTCACTTAAGTAAAAAAGGTCAATCAGTACTTCAACTTTCACCCGAGTATTTTGAAACATGAGTATCTGTACTTCTACTTAAGTAAAGGATGTGTGTACTTTTGCCACCTCTGCTAATCAGTAAATATGATGCACCAAGTCTCAAATCAAACACCAAAATCTGCCATGATTTACACAATTAATCCTCTGGGGGGCGACAAATGCACCGGAGCGTATTGGCATTTTTCCTCATAACGTTGAAACGAACTTAAATGACTCTTTTTTGATCATACAGATAAAAGAAATTTATCATTCTAATTTGTAAAGGATTTACTTTTATTGTATTTACTCATAATAATAAAACGCTGTTCTTTTGTAAAATAAAGAAAACAGACATGGGGTGCTCTCTGCCATCTCAATCATCTCCCTTCACAAACTCACAATTAAAAAAATGTGTATCTCGGGGAGTTTTTGCCTCACAGACATAATTAATATATTCATATTAAACTCAAAATTAAATAAAACTTAACCCATAACCCTCTACAATTCAAAGTTTTTTCCAAGCCTCCGAGCCCCACTGGGGTGGTGCCTGGCCACTGAAGCCCACTTAGGGGCTCCGCCCCAATGCTTCTTTAGAGATCCCAGTGCCTGACGTGGCTTTCACACCCATTGTGCCTCTACATTTGAGCTACTACTGTCCTCATGCTTGACCAATTGACCAACGATCGCCTACATCAACTTCCATTTAGCAGACGTCCTTATCCAGAGCAACGGACAAATGCCTCTGTATACTGATTCCCACCTTACTAGAAACCTAGCCCACTTCCTTGTTGGGTTAAGGACATGGCTCTGGTCTCTTCCACCTGTGCCTAATTTTTCTGCTTTGTCCTTATTGGACTCTAAAATAACAATAGATTTTCCAGCATTTACGAAGTTTGTCTCTCGATTTGGTTTCACAAACCTCGTCTTGGCAGACTGCTAGAGCACCTACTTCTCCTGCAGTCGACCCCAGTAAGAGCCCAGTATCATTTCAGTATCAAAACTGATAAAGAGTAAAAGCTGTCAAATCGGCAGTGAGTCGTTTCCTGTTGTTGAAGAACAGCGAAGAGCAGATCAGAGTGGTGTACAAGATAAAACATGAACATTCTTCTAAGTTTCAGTTACAGGTATGTGGACAGAAAACATAATGCATGCACGAGCAGGTCAGTGTAATGTACATGTCGTCAGGATAACATTAGGCCTGCATGAAGCTTAATAACCATGCTGATTCTAAAGCCTCCTCCTTTTTTCAGTCCTGACCACATTTGAGCTTCACTGTAAATGTTTTTGGTCTTCACATCTGACCAATGACAAAGACCCATGACAAATATGAAAAAGCCCTTTGTATCATGAACTAAGGGAAAGGCAAGACAACAGAACTTCCTTTAACTAGCCAACTAACACTGAGCCAAGAATTCACAGTTCCAAAAGGGGGTGAGATCCCCCTACTCAAGACCTCTCCAGGGTGGGAGACTTTTCAAAGGACCACACCTTCCAGTCACAATCTCACCCTGGATCCTGAATTAGAACTGAGAATTGGGGAAAAAAAAAAATAAAAAAAATCTACATCACCCCAATCGGCCCTCCAAGCACTGTCTCGACTGCTGATTCCAACCAACTTCCCCGTTGCCTAATCCTACAGCTACATGGTGCTTTCCATCTCCACAGCCATTGGGGTACGCACTGAACCTTGCCTTACCCTATTCCTGTTTGAAAAAATCAATGAAGTAAAAAGGTCAATAAACAGGTGCATTGCTGCTCTTCTCTGCACCGTCAAGCGGAACCATCGGAAATGTGGGACTCAATCAGAGAGAATGCTAAATCCTCACTAAGCTCAACCCTCAGCCTGAGAAACCAAGGGCTGAGAGAAGCTAGAAGCTAATGCAAATAGCCCATCATGATCCACCTGCCTTCTGACCACCATGATCCACCTGCCTTCTGACCACCATGATCCACCTACTAGCAGACCTTCATGACTGTTGGCTGATGATGTTCTCCTTCATTAGAAACTTCCTCAACCAAAATCGTCTGCGTAGGTAATTTATTATTATTCATCTGTATTAACACAAGTTACAGTTTAAAAGGCTTATGTCCCGGTATATTCATGTATCTCTGCTTTAATGCTCTCTTTTTTTTCATGCTTAATATCAAAATGATCTGCTCTCTATTCCTCAAATAATGGTGCATGTTATATGATCATGAAATTTACTGTACTGTTTATAATACACTTTGGGTTAAACTTTACAAGTTTTCCAAACCAACCATAAACATGTAAGCACAAAACGAAGACAAAAAGTTTCTTGCTCTGAAAGTTCATGCATGGCATTGGGCATTCCACCAAAGATGGATGTGGCTAGGGGACCTTTAAATGTCCTGAACCCCCACCAATCATGGCTCATGGCAGTAAAGATTAAATAGCAGTAAAAGCAGATGATTGGCTGATTGGATAAATACATGGTTTAGCAGATGTACAGGTGTCCAGCAAGTGTATATACACATTATGTCATAAAATATAATAGTTTTCTACATGAATTTTTTAACTCTAGAAATGTCTAGTGATTTACCATATTATTGTTTTTACAGTCAGAAGCAGCTGCTCAATAATCTAAAGGAATTTAAAATATTTAATAAAATCACAAAACTCCACTTTCTGCTGTATGGCCCAGTTGGAGGAGAAAAGTCCAGCACCATAAACACCATCAGAACCATCTTTGAAGGACGTCAGCTGGTGGAATGTCTGGCTGCTGCACTGTCTGAGACGAGTCACACGAAATGTGCGAGTTCTGTTTGTTTAATTTCATTTTTTCATCATTTGATTTTGTGGCAGTGGACTGAGCACACAGCCCTGAGAGGCTCCAGTGCTCAGTGTGGTGGTGCTGGAGATAATGTTTCCAAACCGGACTGACTGAGGTCTTCCAGTCAGGAAGTCCAGGATCCAGTTGCTGAGGAAGGTGTTTAGGCCCAGTAGGCTCAGCTTCTCGATCAGGTGCTGAGGAATGATTGTGTTGAATGCTGAACTGAAGTCTATGAACAGCATCCTTACATAAGAGTCACTGTTATCCAGATGGGTGAGGGCCAGATGAAGGGTTGTGGAGATAGAATCGTCCGTGGAGCGATTTGGACAATACACAAACTGCACATAACTACATACAAAATGTGTTATGTTTTACGTATCCTTGTGTGTTCCTTTCCTTCCGGACTCTACACTCTCTCCGCGGCTGCGCTGTCTCCCCAAAGCGCACCCCGGATTACCTCATTCCTAAAGACTGCCATGTGTGTGTGTGTGTGTGTGTGTGTGTGCTTGTGTGTGTGTGTCTCTCTCTCTCTCTCTCTCTCTCTCTCTCTCTCTCTCTCTCTCTCTCTCTCTCTCTCTCTCTCACTCTCGTTATTAAAACCGAGCGAGCTGTAATCTGGCTTCCGCCTTTCAATTATTTGCTCCCTGACAGAATAACGGACCCCTGAAAAGGAATCCTCCAGGCTCCTCAAAAGGCGGCATCAAAAGGCGGTGTCAAAGTAACCTGGAAGTCAGAGTTATGCCGCCAGGTTCCTCACAGGGCGATGGCTCGCCTCCAAATTCCCCGGAAGGCGACACATCTGAGCTTCTTCTGAGACAACGTTTTGCTCCCGAGCTCCCGAGCTCCCGACATCTCGCCTCTGGGCTCCTCCGGAGATGATGTCTCGCTCCCGAGTTCCCCTGAAGGCGACGTCTCGCCTCTGAGCTCCTCTTATGGCGACGTCTCGCCTCTGAGCTCCTCCGATGTCGACATCTCGTCTCTGAGCTCCTCCGATGACGATGTCTCTCTCCCGAGCTTCC
Organism: Silurus lanzhouensis; assembly: GCA_039877035.1. Taxonomy (NCBI): domain Eukaryota; kingdom Metazoa; phylum Chordata; class Actinopteri; order Siluriformes; family Siluridae; genus Silurus; species Silurus lanzhouensis. The sequence continues at coordinate 3,516,851 of JBCEWE010000422.1, read as the reverse complement.
CTGAAGGCGACATCTCGCTCCTGAGCTCCCCTGAAGTCAATGTCTCACTTCCGAGCTCCCCTGAAGGCGACGTCTCGCTCCCGAGCTCCTCCGACGAGGACGTCTCAGCCCCAAGTCTCCCTGAAGGTGACAGCTTGCCTCCACATTTCACACAAGGTAACGGCTCGCGTCCAAGTCTATCTGAAGGTGAAGCCACGCCTCCAAGTCCATCTGAAGGTGAAGCCACGCCTCCCATTCCATCTAAAGGCGAAGTCACACCTCAGTGTTCCTCTCCAGGCGACGTCTCGCCTCCGGGTGACGGCTCGTCTCTCCTCCAGGTCCCTCAGAGGATGACAAAGCACTCCCGAGTTCCTCTGAGGGCGTCACTGTGAAGGTGTCATTGTGTCCCTGATCTCTGCTGTGGGCATCGCACATCCTCTGAACTCCGCTGCGGGTGTCGCACAGACTTTGAACTACGCCGTGGGAATCGCATGGCCCCTGGATTCCGCCATGGGTGCCACTTGGCCTCTGGACACCACTGCGAAGAGCGTCGCTCGGTCTCCGATCTCCGCTGCGGACGTAGCTTTGGTCCTGACCTCCATAGTGGGCACCCCTTCGTTCCGGATCTTCACCACAGGTGTCGCTTCGTTCCAGGTCTTCGTGGTGGACATCACTCTGCCCTTGATCACCGCCGAGGGCGTCGCTCAGTCTCTGGACTCTGCTACGGGTGCAGCTTGGTCCCTGTCCTACACCAGATGTGTCTATCCACCTCTGGTCTCCGCTGAAGGCGTCTCTCCATCCCCGGTCTCCGCTGAGGGCGTCTCTCAGTCCCTGTTCACCGCTGATGGCGTCCCCCCGTCCCCGGTCTCCACTGAAGGCGGCTCTCCGTCTCCGGCCTTCTCGCTGTCGGCACCGGGGGTTTCGCCTTGTTCTTGGCCTCCGCGGGGAGCTGCGCGCCATTTCGGACACCTGCTGAGGGCGTGGTTTCGTCCCAGGTCTTCGGGACGGGCATCATATGTGTTACGTATCCTTATGCGTTCCTTTCCTTCCAGAATCCGCACTCTCTGCGGCTGCGCTGTCTCCCCAAAGCGAACCCCAGATTACCTCATTCTTAAAGACTGCCGTGTGTGTGTGTGTGTGTGTGTGTGTGTGTGTGTGTGTGTGTGTGTGTGTGTGTGTTTGTGTGTATCTTTTTATCAATATGAAAGTCGGTTACACGGTAAGATAAAATACACTTTGTTGACAATGCAACTGAAATTATACGTATAGAAAAAATATAGCCAGGATTCTAATTTTATATTTATTACTACTTTATTATTAATAAAAAAGGTACAGAATTTATCTAAATCTACATACATACATATGCATATATAAATGTCTGACTTAGTAACAAAGCAACCAACTGTAACCAAAGATTCCATATTATCCCATATAAACACTTTTTTTACACAGGGTCATGTAGTTTTGGATTTAGTTTTCCCTCATTTTACTGCATGTTGTGTTCACTTGTGTTATCTTTTACTTATATTTAAATTAGTTTGATGATCTGAAACATTAAAGTGTGAGAAACATTAAACAAAATCAGGAAGGGGTCCAACACTTTTACACCAATGTATTCGTTTATATTTAAAATACTGATAACATAGGGACAGCTTTTATGAACCTTCCGTAAAGGAACACAATTGTACAGGATGTGTTTGGATGCTGGAGCATGACATTTCCCGTCATATCGAGACTCAAACCTGTTCGAGCATGATGAAGCCCCTGTGCACAAAGCCAGCACCATGATGATCTGTTTTACATGGTTGTAGTGTAAGATCTTCTGCTAAAGAGCTCAAACCCTATTGAACACTTTTGGGATGAATGTAAACGCTGACTGCACCCCAGGAACCTCCTCACCTTCTCTCCTACATCACTACCTGACTTTACTAACAGCTTGTGGAACATTTTCCCAAAAGAGTGGAAGTTATTATTACAGAAAATGATGAAGGCCAATAATAATAATGCTAAGATTTATTTTAATTAATTAATATAATTAAGATTTAATTAAATATAGTAAAAAATAAATAAAATAAATAAGTACTGATAACAGGTTTGTATACATAAAAAGGTTAGAAATAATTTTCTTTTTTAGGTGCTATTTATTTTTAAGTCAAGAAGCTTTTATTGTCATTTTAATACCCATATATAACTGACGCAGTAGAGTGTGAAATGAGATAACATTCCTCCAGAACCCTGGTGCAACATAAAACAGCATAAAACAACACAGAGCTGCATAACAGAAAATAGAGTTCAGGACTAAAGTAAGTGTCACCACATAAAGTGCATCATGTGCAACTTGGTGCAAACAGTGCAAGACAAGACCAGTGTGGGACAAATACACAAAACACAAAACAGCACCGCCAGGAAACCTGCTGTATGTTATACAGTACAATGTGCAAAGGAGAGAACTGTATACAGGAGTGTACTTGTAAATAAACACAAAATCTGTGCAAAACAGCAATAGCAGCAGTCAGATGCATGTGCAAAAAACAGCATTTGAACAGTTATAGTTAAAATAAAAGAATAATATTAATGGGTGGTGCTGAAGTGTGAAATGAGTATGAGTGTGTGTTTGACTGTCAGATTCTTAACAGCTCAGTAACACACAGTTGAGAGAGTGTGTGCGTGTGAGTTTCAGTTCCTGTTTATTTATTCTGAAAGGTATTTATCCTTTTTGGAGTCTGTGAAGATTAGGCCAATGTGTCTGCATTCCTATCTTGTGTTCCAAGATTCCCTTCTTCTCCTCCATGATTTTCTATTTTGTGGAATTATATGCAGAGGAGAGGCACGTGGTTTAATGTGTTTACAATTAGTGCGTCAGTATTCCTATTTTCAGAGGTTTATTTGACTGATTGAATTGAATACAATTGAATTGTAACAAAATTTACCATTTTTATTCAATTAACAGTCAGACAATGCTTCTAATAACAAATAAGCATTTGCATGAATTTCATCTTTGCGTATAAAAGTGCATTTTCATGGGTGGAAATATAATGAGGCACGAACATGAATGCAGTGACATTTCATGCCAAAATCCGTACCATATCAAGCTGGATCTAATTTATTGTAAAGCACTGTCACACACGCTTATATTTGCAGATCAATGTCCAGTGACAGTGATGTATTTCATTAATTATTCATCCTTACATCATGAAAAGGGTTAAAAATGTACAGTTATCCAGCATTTATCTTGTTTAAATGGTTTTAGACCTTTGTTCATTTGTGTTTGCTACAGTGGATGTGCTACAGAAAAGAAATGAACACAGCATTCATGAGGATGAAGCATGTATTATAAAGCATGCACAAGGATAAAGCATGCATGAGGATAGTTTAAGAGTGTTCTCAAATGCATGAATGGATTCAATAAACAAGCAATTAAACAAGTTATAAAGGTAAAGTAGTTTTACTTTCAATTTCTCAGAAATGTCTCTCTTCTCTGCAGACAGCAGGAAAAGACATTAAACAAACTGTAATGACCACAAAAAACCTGCAGAGAATTTTTACTTTCGATTTACCACAAATCCCACCCTCTTCTAGATGCATTGTAGAAGAGGACCAGAGCAGATAAAAGGAGGACGAACAGGACACTCAGGATATCAGACAGAGAAGACACACGAGCAATCACACAAGGTAAGTGCTTAATGTTCAGAGAGCTTCAAAAATATACAAAGAGATTATTTCTCTCTCATGTACACACACACACACACACACACACACACACACACACACACACACACACACACACACACACACACACACACACACTCGCTTAGTTCTATTAAATACATTACGACACTTTAATCACTGACTGCATCGTTGTGCAGTATTTACTTTCAGATAACAGAATTTTCCTCAGTAAGTGCCAGTGTTTATTACAGTTACAACACGATGCTGTGCTTATCATCACTTTTACTTTCTGTTCAGTTTTCCTGCTTTCCTTCCTCCTCTATACAGTTACATCATCTAACACTAACTCTGTAACTGATAACAGTTTCTTATAATGTTTCTTTAATACAGATTCAAACATGGCATTTTTGGTACCAGGTATGTAGCACAAACTGACTGACTTTAATATTACAGTAATGCTGAATGGGACTGTAGTGCACTAGGCAGCGTCTACATGCAAATGTATCTTTATTTATCATGTGTACTGTTACTGTAGATAAAAATGGTAATATCAACCAAAACTGTCAGCAGAATTCAGACATTAGACAACAAGACTCAAAAACAATGCATATAACAGTGCAAAAGAAATGAAATGAAACATCCAGTTTGTTCAGGACTGAGAGATTAATAATGTGTGTAACACATATGGATGATATGATGACTGACAGCTCTGAAAGTGCAGCACTTATAGATGTGAAGCAGGGAATATATTTATGGTGAGTTTTTATGAGGCTGATAGAAAAAAAAACTGGAAAGAAACTGTTCCTGTGTCTGGTAGTTTTGGTGAACAGAGTTTTGTAGCACCAGCAGAAGGGAGGAGCTGAAAGATGTTGTATTCAGGGAGTGAAGGGTCAGTAGTGATTTTTCCTGCCCGGTTTCTGGTTCTTGTTTGGTACATATCCTGGAGAGTGGGCAGAGGAGCACTAATGATTTTTTCTGCTGTTTTAACTGTGCTGCAGTCTGTTTCTGTCCTGTTTTGTTGCTGCTCCAAACCAGATAGTGATTGATGAGCACAGGACAGAATCACTGACTGCAGTGTAGAACTGCATCAACAGCTCCTGTGCCAGACCGTACTACCTTAATTAGCGGAGAAAGAACATCCTCTGCTGGGCCTTTTTCAGAATGAATACATGAATATAAACTAGGAAATTTACCATCAGTGTGTTTTTTTGTAACATGTTTTTCTGATGATCTATTCAACAGGACTTCTCAAACTTCTGTTTCCAGCCAAACCAGGTATGTAACACAAACTGACTTACTTTAATATTACAGTAATGCTGAATGGGACTGTAGTGCACTAGGCAGCGTCTACATTTATCATGTGTACTGTTACTGTAGATAAAAATGGTAAAATATCAAGCAAAACGTTCAGCAGAATTCAGACATTAGACAACAAGACTCAAGAACAATGCATATAACAGTGCAAAAGAAATTTACAAATCCACCATGTGACAGAAATGAAATATCCAGTTTGTTCAGGACTGAGAGATTTGCTCGGCATGTACATGGATATAAACTAGGAAATTTACCATCAGTGTGTGTTTTGTAACATGTTTTTCTGATGATCTATTTAACAGAATTTGTCACAGTTCTGGCTGATAAAATTGTTACAAGTGGAGGAACAGTTATTCTTCAATGTGAGGCAAACACAGAAGAAGTAACGGCAACGTGGGAAAAAGACGGCAGTAAATTTGATTGTGTAGCGGGCAGACATAAAGTGAATACAACAGGTAAAATATTTGCTTTGGAAATTTCAAATGCTGATGAGACTGATGAAGGGAAATACACTTTAACCCTGAAAAACATATCGGGATCTGCATCATGTTCCGCCCTCGTCAGAGTCGGTAAGTAACATTATATTATTACCTGATTTAACTATAACATACACATAAATACTGATCATGTAAATATTATAATATTCAACACTGCAAATGGAAACCTCATGAAATAAAACAGAACTAAACTTTAGTATAAAATAGACACAATAATAATATTGTATTAATAACGTGTATTTATTCATTACAGAAATTAAGCAATGGAGAGAAGTGCGATGGCAAAGGTATCATTATCCTTCAATCCTGATTTTTATCTTCTAACACATTCACTGTTTTTACTGTAACAGTTATAACTGATATATAAACTAACAAACTGATAGATTTTACATTTTCTTTTCTCAGTCAAGCTGAAATGTTAAATAATATCAAGACATTAAACATTTGTAATGAAGTTGAAGAGCTCCACTTCCTCTTGTATGGACCAGTTGGAGCAGGAAAATCCAGCACCATAAACACCATCAGAAGCATCTTTGAAGGACGTCTGTTTGTAAACTGCCTGGCTGCTGCAGAATCTACTACGAGTCACACTCTCTCTGTGAGTCCATAATATACTGTGTGTGTGTGTGTGTGTGTGTGTGTGTGTGTGTGTGTGTGTGTGTGTGTGTTTATGTGTGTGTGTGTGTGTGTGTGTGTGTGTGTTTATGTGTGTTTATGTGTGTGTGTGTGTGTGTGTGTGTGTGTGTGTGTGTGTGTGTGTGTGTGTGTGTGGTACATTTATCAAAGTAAATGTTGAAAAACAATGTTTTTTCTCAACATCTCCCAGTATGAAAGTTTCAGACTTGAAGATGAAGAAGGATCGTTTCCTTTTGCCTTCTATGATGTAATGGGTGCAGAAGCAGAAGCAAAAGCTGGTGTGAACACTCAAGACATCATCAGTGCTTTAAAAGGTCACATGAAAGAGGGCTACAAGGTAAAGTGTTCACATTACTGTGTTCAGCTCTTATCACTCAATCACACTGTATGGAACTCAGTAGGAAACACGTGTCTATAAAATAATTGTACTATTTGTAACTAACTTAAATTTAGACTAATATTAGTTTTTAGTAGTTATTCCTCTGAAAAACTACGTTTCAGCAAACTGTACATCAGATTACAATTCTTACGTTTCTTCTGCTACCTCGTCGACTTAAAAGCCCCCATGTGCCTTCAGTAAGAAACAACTTTTTAATGTATATTCACTAAGAGGAAGAAACATCATAAAAGCTTTGGCCTCTGTTTTTACTGTGAAAACAAAGTGGACCTTTGAACAGTTTGCACCGATGTGAACTGAAAACTAGGAATAAAGTCAGTTGAAGAATCGTGTTTTAATTGAAAATAAATGTATTTCCCAGACAGTAAAGTTATTGTGGTTATTGTGGTGATTTTTCTGCTCTAATATTTTCATACAGACAGAACAAACCAAATCAGAAGTTATTCAACACAACACTCGAGATAAACCAAAGTTACCTTGAAGCACTTCAGTGCAACATTAAGAGGCTCTCAGCTGCACAAGATGACCACCTTCTAGTGCCTTAAACAGTCAACATAACAGTCACCATCACTGAGAAATTAAATTCACCTGATAGAATGAGACTGGACCAAACATCCAACCACTTTTGTTTTCCAATGACAACCATTACAGAGACAGCACACAAATGACTCCAGGAGACTCTACTAGGAAGAGTAAGCAGGTTTGTGTGAAGTGTGTTTGGAAAGTGGTTCACATCTTCAATATAATTTCTGGGTAAAAGCCCCACTGACAGGACAGCAAGGCTTTAAACCTGCAGTAATGTTGGGGAACCAGTCTTGGGGCTCAGGGTATTAACTGGATAAAGTGTATTTTTTTTTTGCTGCTTATTCCAACCATTACACTGCGATTAATAGAATATCTGAGAGAATACAGAAGGGCTACAGTAGTACATGTTTGGAGAATGCAAAAATCAACCTGAAAATTACTGAAAATAAAGTAAATGATTTATGATTCTTTATATTTGTCTTTGGATTTATCACAGAAATCGCTGCAGTGATGTAAATATCAGTAATGTGGAGGTAAAATTGTATCATGGTGTTTCGAGTGAACCTGCCATACTGTGAAGAATATTTATATTTACATTATTTCTTTTGCCAGACGATTTTGTCAGTTGAGGAACACAACAAGCAATTTATCATCAGATTGCAATAAACACGAGACGCACCAATTATACAAGGTTTCAGTCATCGTTTAAAATAGTTAAAGCTTCGGGATAAAGGACAATAAGAATCAGTTAGTTGTTCATGGAAGAGGTTAGTTTTCAGTTGTTTCTTGAAGATTATACTATAAAGTAGAAAAAAAGCCTGATACTTTATTTCACTGTATATGATGTATATACCAGCGGAGGGAAGTAATGAAGTACAAATACTTTGTTACTGTACTTAAGTAGATTTTTCTGGGATCAGTATTTTACTCCACTATTTACTTTAATTTTTACTTTTACTCATTACATTTTTACACAAATATCTGTACTTTTTACTTCTTACATTTTCAAAACCGGCTCGTGACTTTAGTTTTAATCCATTAATTTGGTGAAATTAATTTTTTTTATTATCACTGCAGCCGAACAACCGATTTCCTGTTACTGTGTGTCTTTTTCAATCCGCTGGTGTATAAAGTCCTGACTCTCACTCACCACAGATGAAGACTAGTTTACGAAGATAAGAATCAGCAGGCAGGAGGCAGTAAGAAGTTTGGGGTTAATGTGGATGAGACAGAGGGAGTCAGTGATGAGAACATGACTGAGAACAGACACATTCCTGATCATCATCATCTTTTCTCTGCTTGTGTTCTATATAGTGGATCTTCAGCCTGGACACATTCATTAGATAACAACATTTTTTATTAGTTTTGTATTAATATATACATTTAAATTTGGCTGTCAAAATGATTGTAAACGGCACTAAATGTTATTAAAGCTATCAATTCAGTGTGCATTTCCGTTTTTACCATTTTTATAAAAATGTAAATACATAAATAAATATCTAAATATAAAAGAGGCGACATTAAAACTTTCGGCAAAAATAAATTTATCCACGACGTCCTTTCTTTACTTAGATATTTATTTTATATCTAAGTAAAGAAAGGACGTCGTGGATAAATGTATTTTTTGCATTTATAAATACATTTTTTCGGCAACCCCCTAGGACATCGACATAACCGGGTTCCACTGTATATATATATATATAATTATAGACAGTGGAACCCGGTTATGTCGATGTCCTAGGGGGTCGCCAAAAAAGCGTCGAGGTAACCGATGATCGAGATAAACGAAAATCAATATGGCGGCAATATATTAACGTGCTTGAAATTTCTTTATGTACATGATGTGCGTTAATAAATGAGAATGTGCATGCACGTGTTTTTGGAGGGTTTTTACACAACAGCGTTGCCGCGATTTGTTTGATGAAGGCATGCTATAAAAATACATACAGTATGTTTGTTAACTGTCAGGAATCCACCTGCCACGCCCTCTTCAGCCCCCTTCAGCGTGTCAGGTGATTTCTCGGCCACTTTCTCTGAAGCTCCCGGCTTAATACTGCACCCTAAATTAAACTTCACAATCAAAATATTGCAGTTTAAGTAAATTACAAACTATGCATGTCCTGTAACTGTGAAAATCGTGAAAAAACGTGCAGAAAAAGCAGAAAAGGTGTCAGTCTCCAATTATTGTTTTAAATACCATGGTATGACATCATATTTGGGTTTTTACTTTCGGTTTCATCATCAAAAAAACCAAAAAAAAGAACACCGTTTGTTTGACAGTTTCTTCCACTCTCTATTTTCTGCAGCATTTGTTACAGGTTTATTTAATTTATACCTAGTATAAAAAAATATTCAACAATTTTGCTGTTTAAAAAACTTCGAAAATATGCAAATCATTTCAGTTTCAAAACTAATAAAGAGTAAAAGCTGTGAAATCGGCAGTGAGTCCTTTCCTGTTGTTGAAGAACAGCGAAGAGCAGGTCAGAGTGGTGTACAAGATAAAATATGAACATTCTCCTAAGTTTCAGTTACAGGTATGTGGACAGAAAACATAAGGGATGCAGGACGAGGTCAGTATAATGTACAGAAGGTCAGTATAATGTACAGAAGGTCAGTATAATGCACAGGAGGTCAGTATAATGCACAGGAGGTCAGTATAATGTACAGAAGGTCAGTATAATGCACAGGAGGTCAGTATAATGCCCAGAAGGTCAGTATAATGCACAGGAGGTCAGTATATTGCACAGGAGGTCAGTATAATGTACAGGAGGTCAGTATAATGTACAGGAGGTCAGTATAATGTAAAGGAGGTCAGTATAATGCACAGGAGGTCAGTATAATGTACAGAAGGTCAGTATAATGCACAGGAGGTCAGTATAATGCACAGGAGGTCAGTATAATGCACAGAAGGTCAGTATAATGCACAGGAGGTCAGTATATTGCACAGGAGGTCAGTATAATGTACAGGAGGTCAGTATAATGTAAAGGAGGTCAGTATAATGTACAGGAGGTCAGTATAATGTACAGAAGGTCAGTATAATGTACAGAAGGTCAGTATAATGCACAGGAGGTCAGTATAATGCACAGAAGGTCAGTATAATGCACAGGAGGTCAGTATATTGCACAGGAGGTCAGTATAATGTACAGGAGGTCAGTATAATGTACAGGAGGTCAGTATAATGTAAAGGAGGTCAGTATAATGCACAGGAGGTCAGTATAATGTACAGGAGGTCAGTATAATGTACAGAAGGTCAGTATAATGCACAGGAGGTCAGTATAATGCACAGAAGGTCAGTATAATGCACAGGAGGTCAGTATATTGCACAGGAGGTCAGTATAATGTACAGAAGGTCAGTATAATGTACAGGAGATCAGTATAAAGTACAGGAGATCAGTATAAAGTACAGGAGATCAGTATAAAGTACAGGAGGTCAGTATAATGCACAGGAGGTCAGTATAATGCACAGGAGGTCAGTATAATGTAAAGGAGGTCAGTATAATGCACAGGAGGTCAGTATAATGTAAAGGAGTTCAGTATAATGTAAAGGAGGTCAGTATAATGCACAGGAGGTCAGTATATTGTACAGGAGGTCAGTATAATGTACAGAAGGTCAGTATAATGTACAGGAGATCAGTATAAAGTACAGGAGGTCAGTATAATGCACAGGAGGTCAGTATAATGTAGAGGAGGTCAGTATAATGTACAGGAGGTCAGTATAATGTAAAGGAGGTCAGTATAATGCACAGGAGGTCAGTATATTGTACAGGAGGTCAGTATAATGTACAGAAGGTCAGTATAATGTACAGGAGATCAGTATAAAGTACAGGAGGTCAGTATAATGTACAGGAGGTCAGTATAATGTAAAGGAGGTCAGTATAATGTACAGGAGGTCAGTATAATGCACAGGAGGTCAGTATAAAGTACAGGAGGTCAGTATTAAGTACAGGAGGTCAGTATAATGTACAGGAGGTCAGTATAATGTAAAGGAGGTCAGTATAATGCACAGGAGGTCAGTATAATGTACAGGAGGTCAGTATAATGTACAGGAGATCAGTATAATGTACAGGAGGTCAGTATAATGTACAGAAGGTCAGTATATTGCACAGGAGGTCAGTATAATGCACAGAAGGTCAGTATAATGCACAGGAGGTCAGTATATTGCACAGGAGGTCAGTATAATGTACAGAAGGTCAGTATAATGTACAGGAGATCAGTATAATGTACAGGAGATCAGTATAAAGTACAGGAGGTCAGTATAATGCACAGGAGGTCAGTATAAAGTACAGGAGGTCAGTATTAAGTACAAGAGGTCAGTATAATGTACAGGAGGTCAGTATAATGTAAAGGAGGTCAGTATAATGCACAGGAGGTCAGTATAATGTACAGGAGGTCAGTATAATGTACAGAAGGTCAGTATAATGCACAGGAGGTCAGTATAATGTACAGGAGGTCAGTATAATGTAAAGGAGGTCAGTATAATGCACAGGAGGTCAGTATAATGTACAGGAGGTCAGTATAATGTACAGGAGATCAGTATAATGTACAGAAGGTCAGTATAATGCACAGGAGGTCAGTATAATGCACAGGAGGTCAGTATAATGCACAGAAGGTCAGTATAATGCACAGGAGGTCAGTATATTGCACAGGAGGTCAGTATAATGTACAGAAGGTCAGTATAATGTTCAGGAGATCAGTATAAAGTACAGGAGATCAGTATAAAGTACAGGAGGTCAGTATAATGCACAGGAGGTCAGTATAATGCACAGGAGGTCAGTATAATGTAAAGGAGTCAGTATAATGCACAGGAGGTCAGTATAATGTACAGGAGGTCAGTATAATGTACAGGAGGTCAGTATAATGTAAAGGAGATCAGTATAATGTAAAGGAGGTCAGTATAATGTACAGGAGGTCAGTATAATGTAAAGGAGGTCAGTATAATGTAAAGGAGGTCAGTATAATGCACAGGAGGTCAGTATAATGCACAGGAGGTCAGTATAATGCACAGAAGGTCAGTATAATGCACAGGAGGTCAGTATATTGCACAGGAGGTCAGTATAATGTACAGAAGGTCAGTATAATGTTCAGGAGATCAGTATAAAGTACAGGAGATCAGTATAAAGTACAGGAGGTCAGTATAATGCACAGGAGGTCAGTATAATGTAAAGGAGGTCAGTATAATGCACAGGAGGTCAGTATAATGTACAGGAGGTCAGTATAATGTACAGGAGGTCAGTATAATGTACAGGAGGTCAGTATAATGTACAGGAGATCAGTATAATGTAAAGGAGGTCAGTATAATGCACAGGAGGTCAGTATATTGTACAGGAGGTCAGTATAATGCACAGGAGGTCAGTTTAATGCACAGGAGGTCAGTATAATGCACAGGAGGTCAGTATAATGCACAGGAGCTCAGTATAAAGTACAGGAGGTCAGTATAATGTACAGGAGGTCAGTATAATGCACAGGAGGTCAGTATAATGTACAGCAGAATTTGGCTTATTACTCCTGCATGAATCTTAATAACCATGCTGATTCTAAAGGCTCCTCCTTTCTTCAGTCCTGACAACATTTGAGCTTCACTGTAAATGTTTTTGGTCTTCACATTTGATATCCAGGTGCATTGTTTAGAAGGTCAGTTAAAGCTATCGAATCAAACTTTATCTATTGTTAAATAATGTTTTATGCAGCACCGTGATCCTTGAGGACTATTTTTTTTATTTTTAACATGAAAAATCCACAAGACCTTAAAAATGGGTGATGAAACAGATATGGAGAGTCTGTTTGAATGTACACACACATACACATATGCAAATCCTCCAATGAAAATGCTCCTCCCCATGGTGTTTATGGTACTTAAAAGACCCATGGAAGGCAGAAAAATGTAAAAAACAAACCTTCGTATCATGAACTAAGGAAAGGCACACAAGAGAACTTCCTTAACTAGCCGACTAACACCCCCCCAGCCAAGAATCCACAGTTAAAAAGGGGGTGAGAACCCTCTACTCAAGACCTCTCCAGGGTGGGAGACTTCTCAAGGACTGCACCCTCCAGTCACAATCTCACCCTGGATCCTGAATTAGAACTGAGAATTGAGAAGGGGGTGTCAAAAAATCAACATCACCCCAATCGGCCCTCCAAGCACTGTCTCGACTGCAGATCCCAACCAACTTCCCTGTTGCCTGATCCTACAGCTACATGGTGCTTTCTATCTCCACAGCCATCGGAGTACGCACTGAACCTTGACCATACCCTATTCCTTAAGTAGACTTTAGACGAAAAACCAGAAAAGAATTGTTTCATGTTGTGGGCAGAGAAGTTTGAGACATTTCCGGTACTTATTCAACAAGATTCTTAACAAAAAAGCACCATGCACTACTAAGTTCATGAAATCCCATAAAAACACTTTTTTACACAGGGTCATGTAGTTTTGGGTTTTGTTTTACATCAATAATAAAACCCTTTATTTAAAAACTGCATGTTGCGTTCACTTCTGTTATCTTTGACTAATATTTTAATTAGTTTTGATGTTGTGAAACTTTAAAGTGTGACAAACATGCAAAAAAATAAGAAATCAGGAAGGGGTCCAACACTTTCACACCAATGTACAGTATGTGTTTATATTTAAGTACTGGTAAACTAGGGGCAGCTTTTATGAACCTTCCTTAAAGGCACACAATTGTACAGGATGTGTTTGGATGCTGGAGCATGAATTTTCCCTTCTTTTCGAGACCAAACCTGTTCCAGCATGACCATTTTCCTGTTCACAAAGCCAGCACCATGAAGATGTGGCCCCTGGCTTAAAATGTCTAGAAAGGCCCTGATCTGTGAATATCATCAGCTTCAACCGCGTAGTTATTGTGATGATTGAAATTAATAAAAAAAATAATTTAACATGTCGACATACACAAAACATCCAGCTGTGTCTATGATAAAAATGTATCTGTGCCATTTAAATAAAAGGTTTTTTTTTTTTCTTTACGGACATTACTTTCCTTACAGAATATACTCCCCACTAATGGATTACGAATTCCTGAAGGATTCTACCCGCATTACGAACCAAACTCGCATTACGGTTCATAATTCTCCCTAACTTGTGTTAGTGTTTTTTAACTTATAGTAATAAACATGATAGAGTTACTTCTGCTTCTGACTCGTGCTTGCAACCCTGTCAGAAGGTCCGACCAGAACAGAAGAAAGAGAAATCGCTTTTTTCGGTTCTTTACCGCAAAGAATCTACAGACTCTGGATCATGCAAACGCGGCGGTTCCTCCGTGAACGCAATGCCATTTCCGGCTCGTTTCTCGAGCGATATGGCCAAATGGAGCGGCTTCCTGTTAAGCACCTGTGGATATATCGGGACACAGTCATCCCAATTCCCCACCTAACAAGCCAAGATCGCGTTTTTCATTTCTCTCCTGTATGGGGACGCTTTCTCTCGGGCCAGTAAGACGTGGAGCGCGAATGGAAGCAATACGCCATTTTCATCATACGCCATTTTTATCACGCAATTCATGAGACTGTTCGGGATGACCTCAGACCTCCACTTCGGCCGCTTCAGTTCCGCCGAGCGTGCCGCTCCATTCCAGGGTTCCGCCGAGAGCGCCGCTTCGCTCCAGTGTTTCGCTGAACACGCCGCTCCGGTCCGGTGTTCCCCCGAACACGCCGCTCCGCTCCAGTGTTCCTCTGAGCGTGCCGCTCTGCTCCAAAGTCCCGCCGAGCGTGCCGCTCCATTCCAGGGTTCCGTCGGGAGCACCGCTCCACTTTGTTCTAGTGTTCTGCCTTGCACGGCGCCTCTCTCCAGAGTTCCGCCAAGCCTGCCGCTTTGCCTAATGGATGCGAAAAAGACGTTGTACCGGCACCTGGTCGTGAAAGTGATGCCTTACTGCCGGCAGGACCACAACAGGAACGGAACATGTGTCCAAGATTATCTAAAGGCGACGTCACGTCTCCAAGTCCTTTTTGAAAGAGACGTCACGCCTCCAAGTCCCTCTCAAGGCAACGTCGCGGTCCCAAGGTTCTCCAAGGTCGCCAAAATCTCTCTAAGGGCGACCGCACGGTACAATGACGTCACGTTACAAGGTCTCACCGAAAGCGACACCTTGTCTCAAAGTTCCTCCAAAAGCACCGTCGTGCCTCCGGAAGTGCAGTCACTCTCCAAAGTCTCTATGAAGGCGATGTCCCAGTCCAATGTTCCTCCAAAGGCGCTCTCACATTTTACAGTTCCTCTGAAGTCGACGTCGCGCTCCAAACAGCCACAGTGGGTGCCGCCATTCTGCAAACATCCACAGCGTCATGCTCCAGAGTTCCGCTGTGGACGTCGTGGGGTTTGCTTGTAGTCGGCGTGGCCCCAGATGATCTCCACCGAGGGCGTCGCTTAGCCCCTGATCTCTGCCGAGTGTGTCGCTTAGTCCCTGATCTTCACAGAAGGCGTTGCTTTACCTCAGACCTCCGTAGAGGGCGTTGCTCCACCTCTGGTCCTTTCCGACCTTCCCCTGTTCCTTGGCAATGCAAACTGGGCCTCCTCCTTCGACTCTGGGCGGATGGCGAGGCCCTCCTCGGAGTGCCCTGGCCCGCCTGAGGTGTGTTTGTAGCGTCAGGTGCCACCCCTGGCGGGCGGGGAGGTAATGTCAGGGATCTGTCAGGATTCTTCCTGTCCTACGGATTACCCTAACTTTCCGGATTACCCGTTTGCTTACAGACATTACTTTTCTTACAGACATTACTTTCATTACGGATTATACTCCCCCTAACATATTACGCCTTCCTGAAGGATTCTACCCGCATTACAGACCAAACCTGCAGTACGGTTCGTAACTCTCTATGACTTGTGTTAGTGTTTCTGAACTTATAGCAATAAACATGATAGAGTTACTTCCGCTTCCGACTCGTGCTTGCAACCCTGACATTCATGAATTTCAGCTTTGCGTATACAAGTGCATTTTAATGGGTGAAAACATACACAAATGCAGTGACATTTCATGCCAAAGTCCGTACCATATCAAGCTGGATCTAATTTATTGTAAAAAATACAAGTTAGCACTGCCGCGCACACTTTTATTTGCAGATCAATGTTCAGTGACAGTGATGTATTTCATTAAGTATTACCTTCATCCTTACATCATGAAAACAGGCTGAGGGTTGAAAAAGTACAGTTATCCAGCATTTAGCTTGTTTAAATGATTTTAAATCCAACTTTATTCATTTGTGTTTGCTACAGTGGATGTGCTACAAAAAGAAATGAACACAGCATTCATGAGGATAAAGAGGTCCCCTGGTGGTCTAGTGGTTAAGATGCAGCGCTCTCACTGCTGCGACCCGGCTTCGATTCCCGGTCAGGGAACCATCCCCAGCCACTCTCAGTGCCGGTCCCAAGCCCGGATAAAATGGGGAGGGTTGCGTTAGGAAGGGCATCCAGCGTAAAACATGTGCCAAATCAAAACGTGCGGAGGATCCGCTGTGGCGACCCCTAACGGGAGAAGCCGAAAGAAAGTTTATTCATGAGGATAAAGCATGTATTATAAAGCATGCACAAAGATAAACATGCATTAGGATAAAGCACGTATTATTAAAGCATGCACAAGGATAAAGCATGTAATATAAAGCATGCATGAGGAGTGTTCCCAAATGCATGAATAGATGCAATAAACAGTAGTTTTACTTTCGATTTCTCAGAAATGTCTCTCTTCTCTGCAGACAGCAGGAAAAGACATTAAACAAACTGTAATATGCACAAAGAAACATGCAGAGAATTTGTCTTTCGATTTACCAGAAATACCACCCTCTTTTGCATTCACCAGAAAAGGTTAAAGGAAGACACACAGGACACTCAGGATATCAAACAGAGAAGACACACAAGCAATCACACAAGGTAAGTGCTTAATGTTCAGAGAGCTTAACAAAATATACAAAACAGATTATTTCTCTCTCTCTCATGTACACACACACACACACACACACACACACTCGCTTAGTTCTATTAAATACATTACTACAGTTTCATCACTGACTGCATCGTTGTACAGTTTTTCAGATAACAGAATTTTCCTCAGTAAGTGCCAGTGTTTATTACAGTTACAACACGATGCTGTGCTTATCATCACTTTTACTTTCTGTTCAGTTTTCCTGCGTTTCCTTCCTCCTCTATACAGTTACATCATCTCACACTAACTCTGTAACTGATAACAGTTTCTTATAATGTTTCTTTAATACAGATTCAAACATGGGAAATGTGGTCAAACCAGGTATGTAGCACAAACTGACTTACTTTAATATTACAGTAATGCTGAATGGGACTGTAGTGCACTAGGCAGCGTCTACATTTATGATGTGCACTGTTACTGTAGATAAAAATGGTAAAATATCAAGTAAAACTGTCAGCAGAATTCAGACATTAGGCAACAAGACTCAAGAACAATGCATATAATAGTGCAAAAGAAATTTGCAAATACACCATGTGACAGATACACTGGAGATCATAATTAAAGAACAATTTATAAACAATTGAACAATTCTGAAATAATGTCATCTTCACTGCTCAACAGTTGAAGGAGTTTTTGTCCTGTCTATACCATGCTACCAGAACACCTTTTCCACAAAATAACTAAGGCATTTAAAAAAAAAACCCATTATTTTTCAGAAAACACACTGATCAAAATTAGAGAACAACAATGACTGTAGCATGGAAAAAGATTACAACAAAATGTTCTGAAGGTTACAACAGTCAGCACTTAGTAGGAAGTGTCCAGGCCTCTGCTCTGAATGACTTCAGCACATTGGCAGCCACAGGACAGCACTCGTCTCTCACACTGCTCTGGTGTGATTTTGGTCCACTCTTCTTCCAGTCTCCTCTACAGTTCGGTGACTGTGGTGGGTTTCTTGGCCATACCTTGGTCGCCAAGGATTTTCCAGAGGTTCTCTATTGGGTTGAGATCAGGACTATAGGCAGGCCATGTCATTATTATGTTTTCAGTTTCAAGGAACTGCTTTAACCATTTTGCTGTGTGACATGGAGCGTTGTCCTGCATGAACACTGCAGGCACCAGGTACCAGATTAACACCAATAACTGGGAGGTATCTGAAAGTTTTCTCTAATTTTGATCAGTGTGTTTTCTGCAAAATATTGTTGTTTTTTTTAATTCCTTAGTTATTTTGTGGAAAAGGTGTTCTGGTAGCATGGTATAGACAGGACAAAAACTCCTTCAACTGTTGAGCAGTGAAGATGACATTATTTCAGAATTGTTCAATTGTTTATAAATTGTTCTCTAATTTTGATCTCCAGTGTATGAAGAGGTGAAATGAAATATCCAGTTTGTTCAGGACTGAGTTGTACATGAATATAAACTAGGAAATTTACCATCAGTGTGTGTTTTGTAACATGTTTTTCTGATGATCTATTTAACAGAATGTGTCAGAATTCTGGCTGATAAAATTGTTACAAGTGGAGAAACAGTTATTCTTCTATGTGAGGCAAACACAGAAGAAGTAACGGCAACGTGGGAAAAGACGGCAGTAAATTGTTATGTGTGGAGGGCAAACACAAAGTGACCAGAACAGATACAACATTTACTTTGGAAATTTCAAATGCTGATGAGACTGATGAAGGGAAATACACTTTAACCCTGAGCAATGATCATGGTTCTGCATCATGTTCCGCCCTCGTCAGAGTCGGTAAGTAACATTATATTATTACCTGATTTAACTATAACATACACATAAATACTGATCATGTAAATATTATAATATTCAACACTGCAAATGGAAACCTCATGAAATAAAACAGAACTAAACTTTAGTATAAAATAGACACAATAATAATATTGTATTAATAACGTGTATTTATTCATTACAGAAATGAAGCAATGGAGAGAATTGCGATGGCAAAGGTATCATTATCCTTCAATCCTGATTTTTATCTTCTAACACATTCACTGTTTTTACTGTAACAGTTATAACTGATATATAAACTAACAAACTGATAGATTTTACATTTTCTTTTCTCAGTCAAGCTGAAATGTTAAATAATATCAAGACATTTAACATTTGCAATAAAGTTGAAGAGCTCCACTTCCTCTTGTATGGACCAGTTGGAGCAGGAAAATCCAGCACCATAAACACCATCAGAAGCATCTTTGAAGGACGTCTGTTTGTAAACTGCCTGGCTGCTGCAGAAACTTCTACGAGTCACACTCTCTTTGTGAGTCCATAATATACCATGTAGAATAGAATAGTCTTTATTTGTCACATATACATTACAGCAAATTGAAATCCATTCTTCGCATATCCAAGCTTGCTCAGAAACGGGTCAGAACGCAGGGTCGGCCATGATACAGTGCCCCTGGATCATTGCTTAAGGGCCCAAGAGTGGCAGCTTGGCGGTACCGAAGCTTGATCCCCCGACCTTCTGATCAGTAACTCAGCACCTTAACCACTGCAGCTACCACTTCCACTGTCCCTCATGTGTGTGTGTGTGTGTGTGTGTGTGTGTGTGTGTGTGTGTGTGTGTGTGTGTGTGTGTGTGGTACATTTATCAAAGTAAATGTTTAAAAACTAACATTTTTTTTTCTCAACTTCTTCCAGTTTGAAAGTTTCAGACTTGAAAATGATGAAGGATCGTTTCCTTTTGCCTTCTATGATGTAATGGGTGCAGAAGCAGAAGCAAAAGCTGGTGTGAACACTCAAGACATCATCAGTGCTTTAAAAGGTCACATGAAAGAGGGCTACAAGGTAAAGTGTTCACATTACTGTGTTCAGCTCTTATCACTCAATCACACTGTATGGAACATGTAGAAAACATGTGTCTATAAAACAATTTTACTATTTTTAACTACGGTAAAACCCCATTGGACGAGCATAATTTGTTCTTGAAAATTGCTCGTAGGTCCATGTGCTCGTACGATAGAACTAATATTCCCCATTAGAATGAATGTAAATGTGATTTAATCCGTTTGATCGGTTATTTCTGCACCTAAAAAATATTTGTAGCCTATTTTAACACACAAACACACCGCAAATTACCGTAATGTAAACATGATTTAACACTTCCCCATGTGGTAGTGGTTGATTGCGAGTGTAAGACGTGCACCATGCTCGTAACCTTTATGGTTTCCATGGAAATTCTATTTACTTTCGTTCCCACAGCACCATCACAGATTTTCTTGGGAGACATTTTTCAAGATTTCTAGTGAAATAAAAATATAACACTACAAAAAAAGTTATGTTTTTGCTGCACTGAACAACGAGAGCGACCGAGTGATACGTCATTAACTAAGTGACTGATGCTGCCTTCCACCGAAAACGTGAACCTGCAGTGTGGGTTTGCCCGTGCCTTCAAATTTGCTCGTGAAATAGTTTTGGGAGTAAGGTTGCTCGTATCTTTGTTTGCTTGTACTATTAGTTGCTCATACAACAGGATTTTACTGTACTAATTATCTTTAATATTTTGATCCTTTTATTTAATGCACAATTTTCTGAGCAGTCGATCAGGTTTACATTTCACTGCAGGTTGTGTTCTGTATAAAACTGTGTTTGTGACAAATCAAATCTTGAATCTTGTATCTGGAAAATCATCCAAATGAGTGAAATGTTATATGAACAAACAAACACTTAAATATTCTTTTAAATATCTTTTCTTCAGTTCACCTCTAATGCGCCGTTGTCTGAAAACGACAGTTGTTACAATCGAAATCCCAGCCTGGGTGATCAGATGCACTGCCTGGTGAACGTCATAGCAGCTGACAAGATTTCACTGATGAGCGATGAATTTATCAAAAATGGAAGACTATCAGAGAAACAGCGAGCAGTATGGGTGAGTCAGTTCACAATAATCATCCTGTTCACAACATCATCAGTTCACAATAATCATCAGTTCACAATAATCATCCTGTTATAGAAATACTGTTCTTTAAAATGTCCAAAAACACTCCATCTAAATCATTAATCAGACTGCATCATTAAATTATAGTGTTTATCTGTGTGTGTGTATCTGTGAGTTTATATGTGTGTATCTGTGTGTGTATCTGTGTGTTTATCTGTTTGCGCTACAGGAATCACTCAGGTGGTTTTCATGACGAGAGCAGACTGTGACTGTAAAATAACAAAGGAGAATTTGCAAAACATCTACAAAAGCAAAAAGATCCGAGATAAAGTGAGTTATTTTGGTGACTGTAATGTGCATCACTGCTTTTCAGACAAAATTGTTGCTGCAATCAACAAAAAAATGTGTGTCTTTTCTGTGTGTATCCAGATAAAACAGTGCAGTAATCTACTGGGTGTACCAGAGAACCTCGTCTTTCCTGTCGTGAACTATAATAAGGAGACCGACGTGAACACGGATATAAACTGCCTGATGCTGGATGCCTTCAAAAATATTGTCTTCTGGGCGAATGATAACGTGAAGAAATGTTCCAACAACCAAAATTCACATAAGCAACACAAATTGGAATAAAGAAATTTCACAGAAAATATGAAAAGCAGTGTAACACACAATCTGAAAATTTTAATGGATATTTATTACTCAAATCCATTAACTTTTTAATTGAGTAAATATGATTTTTTTTTTAAAGATAAAGAAGTTTAAATATACAGGATTTTTTTGATGAGTTTGATTAGTTTAAATGATATACAGATATCATTCCTGCTTTATATGTAGATGTAAAATTGTATTTGTACAGAGTTACAGAGTTGATTTATTGTAGAACATCATGGAAACAGACTGAAGATTTTCATGTTCTAGATGTTTAATTGTGTGATGTTGATATGAAGCTGCAAAATTTTATTGATCATGTTTTTCATTAAAACAAAACAAAAAGTGTTCATGTTTAAATAAAACTACAAAAAGCACCTAAATGTTTGATGTATTTTGTCTTAAACATATTTTTTAAATTAATAGATTTGAGTGAAATCATGAAACTGGATAAAACATTACAATAAAGAGTAGAAAACACATTTCCTGCTGCAGATGTTACAGCAGATTTGAAATGAATGAACGAAATTAAATGTTTGTCTCTGCACCACTTTTGCTGAATTAAAACAATTCTTTAGTTGACTAATGAACTCTCGGTTTGAGACAAATGTGCAGACTGAATACAAAAATGAGAAAACATTGAGCCACAAACTGTTTCATGTAAATGTGTATAAAATTAGACTAATTCTAGTTTTTAGTAGTTATTCCTCTGAAAAACGTCTCTAGGTTACGAATGTAACCCTAGTTCCCCGAGAGAATGAGACTCTACGTCGTAACGCTTTGGGAACGCCCCTGCGTTGTCTGCGCTCTGAACCACGTGAAATGTGACCAGTAGAAGAGTCGTGACGTCATTGGCAGGTGACGTTGCCTAAACCAGGAAGCTACAAATAACTGGAAGATGGTAGCGACGCTAGCTTATGCAAGAGAGAAGGTAAGCACCGCAGGGATGCAGGGAGTGTGGCACTGAGATGCAGCATCTCATTCCCTCGGGGAACTAGGGTTACATTCTTAACCTAGAGACGTTCCCCATTCGGGAACTCGAAGTGGCTCTAAAGTCAAGGTCATACAGTGCCCTCCACAATTATTGGCACCCCTGTTTAAGATGTGGTCGTGGACTTCTAAAAATTCTCCTTTTTTTTTAAAACAACATAGAACCCAAATGCAAAAAAAGAGAAAAATCCAACCTTTCATTTAAGTACATTACTTTGGTGGTAAAAAAATCACACATTTAGAAAAAAAAAAAAACTTGAAATCATGTGTGCCACAATTATTGGCACCCCTAACATTTCCTCTGAAAAGTTTAATTGTTTTTTTTTTTTTTATATATTTTTCTGTAGTTGCTAAGGTTGGTCAGGGTATCTAGGGACTTTTAATTAGTAATTCATGATTTCCTGTTTCCCTGGGGTATAAATATGACGTGACACAGAGGCCTAATTCTCTTACCCATTTGTCAACATGGCAAAGACAAGAGAACACACCATTCAAGTAAGGCAGATGTGTGTCGACCTTCATAAGTCAGGCAATGGCTACAAGAAAATAGCCACTCGCCTTAACTTGCCGGTATCTACAGTCAGAGGAATCATTAAGAAGTTTAAAACAACTGGAACAGTGACATACAAGGCTGGAAGAGGTCCCAAGTCTATCTTGCCACAACGCACAGTGAGGAGGATGGTAAGAGAAGTAAAAAAATTTCCCAAGCTCACCGTCACAGAATTGCATCAAAGAGTGACATCTTGGGGTCACAGAGTCTCCAAAACAACCATCAGACGCTCTCTACATGCCAACAAGCTGTTTGGGAGGCATGCAAGGAAAAAGCCTTTTCTCACTAACACTCACAAACGTAAACGTCTGGAGTTTGCTAAGCGGTACTGGGACTTCAACTGGGATTGTGTGCTTTGGTCAGATGAGACTAAATTGAGCTTTTTGGCAAAAAACACTCTAAGTGGGTCTGGCGTAAAACAAAAGATGAGTATGCCGAAAAGCACCTCATGCCCACCGTGAAGTATGGTGGAGGATCTGTGATGCTGTGGGCCTGTTTCTCTTCCAAAGGCCCTGGGAACCTTGTTAGGGTGCATGGCATTATGAACGCTTTGAAGTACCAGGATATTTTAAATAAAAACCTGATGGCCTCTGCCAGAAAGCTGAAGATGGGTCGTCATTGGGTCTTTCAGCAGGATAATGATCCAAAACATGTGGCAAAATCTACACAAAAGTGGTTCAGCAGTCACAAACTCAAGGTCCTCCCATAGCCATCTCAGTCCCCAGACCTCAACCCAATCAAAAACCTGTGGGGCGAGCTAAAGAGAAGAGTGCATAAGAGAGGACCCAGGACACTGGATGATCTAGAAAGATTGTGCAAAGAAGAATCGTCAAAAATCCCTCTCTCTGTGTTCTCCAATCTTGTGAAATGTTATAGGAGGAGATTAAGTGCTGTCTTGTTGGCAAAAGGAGGTTGTACAAAGTATTAACATCAGGGGTGCCAATAATTGTGGCACACATGATTTCAAGTTTTTTTTTTTTTTCTAAATGTGTGATTTTTTTTTACCACCAAAGTAATGTAATTAAATAAAAGGTTGGATTTTTCTCTTTTTTTGCATTTGGGTTCTATGTTGTTTTAAAAAAAAGGAGAATTTTTAGAAGTCCACGACCACATCTTAAACAGGGGTGCCAATAATTGTGGAGGGCACTGTAAAACCGGACAAAGGTCAGCGGGGTGGACCAACCCGCAGCGTCACAGATGTCCTGGAGTGACACTCCAGCGGACCAGGCCGTGGAGGCCGCCACACTCCGGGTGGATTGAGCTCTGACCCCGAGTGGTGCGGGGAGGCCAGAGGACTCGTAAGTCAACATGATAGCAGCCACTACCCATCTGCTTAATGTCTGCTTATTGGAAGCCCTTCCTATTAAAACCATAGCAAACTAACAGCTGCTCCGACTTCCTCCATAGACTCGTCCTGTTGAGGTAAGTGTCCAGTGCTCACACTGGACACAGTCGGTTCTGTCGCTACTGGTCGGGGCTATGAACGAAGGAGGGCAGAATGCATGTAACAGGACAGGTCGTGTGGGAGCCGTAGACACCTTAGGTATGTACCCAGGTTTCGAGGATAGAAACACTCTGGCCATGCCATTCCAGGCGGGATGGGGCTACGGACATATATATGCCGTGATGGTGGACACGTTAACCTTCAGGGTTGAAGGGGTTAACCCTGCGGCAAACTGTTCCTGTAAAAACTCCAGAACTGAACCGTACGGGCAGTTAACTGTGTCCAAGTCACGGTGCTTACACCATGACGTGAACAGTCACCACAGTGCAGCATACGACCTCCTCGTGGAGGGAGCTCTGGAGTGGAGAAGGGTCTCTACCACCTCGCTAGAGAGACCGGCTACTACGAACTGTGCCCCCTCAAAGGCCACAGCTTTCACAACTCAGGGTGGGGGTGAACCAGGGTTCTGCCCGCCTGCGAGAGGAGATCACTCCTGGGAGGAATTTCCCATGGAGGGCCGTCTAGTAGGGATACCAGGTCTGCAAACAATGGCTTGCCTGGCCATCGAGGTGCTACCAGGAGGAGACAGACTCCTTCCTGGCGAACTCTCTCCAGAACTCGCGAGAGCAAAGTGATCAGGGAAAGGCGTACCGGCGTAGCCTCGGCCACAACTGTACCATGGCATCCAGCCCTAATGGGGCTGGGTGAGAGAGAGAGAACCAGAGGGGAAAATGCGAAGTCTCCCGGGTCGCAAAAAAGATCCACCTGGGCTCTGTAGAACCTCCGCCATACCTGCTCCACTACCTCGGGGTGGAGTCTCCATACCCCAGGCCTCGGCCATTGTCTTAACAGGGAGTCTGCTCTAACATTCAACCGTCCCAGGATGTAAATGGCTTTTAATGACAGGAGTTTGTCCTGGGACCACAAGAGGACATCTCGCGCCAGTTTGTATAAGGGGCGAAAACGGAGGCCCACCTGGTGGTTGATGTACGAGACCCCTGCAGTATTGTCCGTGCGGACCAACACATGGTGGTCCCTCAGGTCTGGGAGGAAGTGTTTCAACCCCAAAAACACTGCCATCATCTCCAGGCAATTTATGTGCCAAGAAAGATGTGGGCTGCTCCACAGACCTTGGGCAGAGTGGCCACTCATGACCACTCCTAACCCAGTGAGGGAAGCATCCATCGTTAGCCTCGGAACAGAAATGTTGGGTGCTTCCATAAATCCAAGGCTCGAAGAGCACGCCACGATACCTTGATAGTACCACCACTAGAGGGGCCTCATGTGGAGGAGGCCGACTGGAATTACACTGGACCTGCCGCCATGAGACCAGGCAGCCTCTGGAACTGCTTTACAGTGAGTGGCTGGCCTTCTCTTACCCTCCTGACTGTGGTGAGGATGACTTTGATCCGGGCGGGAGACAACCGTGCCCGCAACCTGGCCGAGTCCCACACCACGCCCAAAAAAGTGGTTCTCTGTACTGGAGAAAGTGCACTCCTTCCAGCCTTCAGTCTGAACCCCAGTTCCTTCATGCAGGCGAGAACGACATCTCGATGCCGAACTGCCTGGTGCTCTGAATGAGCCAATATCAACCAGTCGTCTATATAATTCAAAATGCAGATGCCCTGGAGCAGCAGCGGGGTCAGTGCTGCGTCCACGCATTTTGTGAAGGTACGTGGTGAGAGTGCTAGGCCGAATGGGAGGACCCAATATTGGTAAGCTTTGCCCCCAAACGCAAACCTCAGGAACCTCCTGTGTGCGGGAAGGATAGAGATGTGGAAATACGTGTCCTTCAGATCTATTGTGACGAACAAGTCCTCGGACCTGATCTGAGTCACAACCTCTTTGTGGGTAAGCATCCTGAACCTGAGCCTCATAAGTGAGCGGTTCAAGGAGCGAAGGTCCAGAATTGGACACAACTCGCCATCCTTTTTCGGAACAACAAAGTATGGGCTGTAGTAGCCTGACTCTCGAACTGAGGGGGGAACCACCTCGATGGCCCATTTCCCCAGGAGTGTGCGCACTTCCTGTTCCAGGACCAGAGCCTGCTCGGGTCCCACCAGGGTTGTTCGGTCGGCAATGCGACACAACTCCTTAAACAGTCAACATAATCACCATCACTGAAATCAGTGAATCCTGGTAATCTCAGAACCATCCACATCATATAAAGGAAATTTGCCATGTGTAATGAGTGAATAGTGACGTAGAATTACTGTTTCAGATGATAGAATGTGACTGGACCAAACATCCATCCACTTTTGTTTTCCAATGTTTTCCAATGACAACCAAGGGTAGACAGCACACAAATGACTCCAACAAGGAGACAAGGAGATCATTTCTGGGTAAAAGCACCACTGTCAGGACAGCAAGGCTTTAAACCTTTCTGCTATTCTGCAGTAATGTTGGGGAACCAGTCTTGGGGCTCAGGGTATTAACTGGATAATGTTTATGTTTTTGCTGCTTATTCCAACCATTACACTGCGATTGATAGAATATCTGAGAGAATACGGAAGGGCTACAGTAGTACATGTTTGAAGAATGCAAAAATCAACCCTGAAAATAAAGTAAATGATTTATGATTATTTATATTTGTTTTTGAATTTATCACCAGAAATCGCTGCAGTGATGTGAATATCAGTAATGTGGAGGTAAAATTGTGCACAGATTTCGGCCCATCAACATATTTCCTGTAATTGTGCTGCTTTTTCAGTTTCCCACTGGTGCATCATTTCCTGTCTCTCTCACACCACAGATGTAGACGAGTTTATGAAGCTCACAATGAGCAGGCAGAAGGCAGTGAGAAGTCTGGTGTTAACATGGATGAGACAGAGGGATTCTGTGATGAGAACAGAGACATTCCTTATTATCATCATCTTTTCTCTGCTTGTGTTCTATATGGTGGATGTTCAGCCTGGATACATTCATTAGAGAACAACATTTAAAAAACATTTGTTTTGTATTAATATATATATATATATATATTAATACAAAACAAATGTTTTTTAAATGTTGTTCTCTCTATATATATATATATATATATTAGGGCCAAACGCATTTTCACGGCACTAAATTGTATGATCAATGCAGCGTGCATTTCTGTTTTAAGTTTTTTTATAAAAAATATAAATACATAAATAAATAAATAACTATAAAAGCGGCGAAATTAAAACCTTCAATGCAACATACATTTATTCATGACGTCCATTCAGATATAAAATAAATAAATAAACTTTACCGAAACATATTTTTAATCAGTAAATATGATGCGCCAAGTCTCAAATCAAACACCAAAATCTGCCATGATTTACAAAATTTATCCTCTGGGGGGCGACAAACGCACCGGAGCGTATTTGCATTTTTCCTCATAACGCCGAAACGAACTTAATCATACAGATAAAATAAATACATAATTCTAATTTGCCGTCTCAGTCATCTCCCTTCACAAACGCAGAATTAAAACAACGTTTATCTCAGTAAATATTTGCCTCACAGACATAATAAATATAAGTACAGAAAACGCAGAATGCACTCGATGATTCTGTAATCATTTAGTTATAATCTACCGTTTCTCCAGTGTCACCTCATTAACCATCCGTGTGGAAACATAGCAAAAGTTCCCATTGGTGTCCTGATGATTTACATAATTTAAAACACCATAATTACTTTAAAACCTTTGCAAGAATATTTTGTCTTCATGCTCTATCAGTTTGGTTTTTACTAATAATAAACAAACATTTGCATAAAGTATCAATATTTATCCATGTCCATATTGCTTAGAGTATTAAAAACAAAGTATTAATATATGGTACATTTAGACCAGACAGAAATGTGCAAATAAGTTGCGATCAAATATTTTAATTGATTCACAGCCCGGAATGTTAATATGACGTGACGTTCAGTAACCAGTGTGACACTAAAAGCGGTAGTAGTAGTAACGACTACTTTTTAATTAAGTACATGTCGGATCCCAAATGTCTTTACTTTAACTTTAGTAAAAAGTCAGAATTTCATCTTTTCCCGAATTTTTTTTAAAACACGAGAATCTGCACTTTTAGCGTTTTGTTTTTCTTGTGTTTTTTCCCACTAGATGTCGCCATTTAGCAAAAATACTCTTAACGACTTTAAAAATTTATCCCAAGTTCCAGAGTTGTGTTGTTTTTTCGCCATTAAAATGTGGACTTTCTTTTAAACTGCTGTTATGTTAGATTTTTTTGTAACCTGATTTATTTTTGGAGTTATTGTTTTTGCTCGTTTTTGTTTTGTACTTTTTAGACTTTAAAACCAATTATTTTTTCTGAGTATGTTTCTACATTTGGGACCTGAAACATTCCTGTGACAGGCTGCTAGAATCCTGCCTCTCTCACTGTCAAACCCAATTTGAGCCCCAGCCCTGACAGAATAAACAAGTTACATTCATATCAATCAGGGGATCTTACACATAAAGACATAGAACTAGAAGTCCACAGATTTTTTCCAAATCAGTGGATCGTCTGTCTGCAATGTAAAACATTTTTAGACGGCTGTCCCCTATTCAATGGCCATTACTAGTATTTTTGCCAGCTGCTGGTGTTAAACGATGTCTTCTCCTACCCTTCCTTCGAGCAAAACATTTCCTAAACCTGCCTTTAGCTCTGCTGGAGATGCCATCCACCAGCTGAAAGATCAGATCCTGCCTGCCCCGGGACCTTCTCCACCTCTGGCTCAAGCTCTCATCCACCTGGCCCGATTCCCACCTTACTATAAACCTTACCCACTCCACTTCCTTGTTGGGTTAAGGACATGGCTCTGGTCTCTTCCACCTGTGCCTAATTTATCTTCTTTTTCCTTTTAGGACTCTAAAATAACAATAGATTTTCCAGCAATTCCGAAATTTGTCTCTGCATTTGGTTTCACAAACCCCGTCTTGGCAGACTGAAAATAAAGAGTGTGTGGACCAGTAAGTAAAAATAATAAAGGAAATAAATCAAATAATTTCTGGACAAGCTGCAAGTATTTGTTAACTGTAGATGGCTGATGTTGAAGATCTAGAAGAAATCTCAAGTAGTAAACTATGCATTACTTGCTTATACATTTCTTTACTGCTGCACACTAAATTAAACTTCACAATCAAAATATTTTAGTTTAAGTAAACTTACAAAGTATGCACGTCCTGAAACTGTGAAATCCAGTAGACTTTAGACTGAAAAACCAGAAGATAATTGTTTCCTGTTGTGGGCAGAGAAGTTTGAGACAATACTTTCAGTACTTATTCAACAAGATTCTCATCAAAAAGCACAATAAAGCATAAAGAAGAAGCTGCTGAGTTCATGAAATTACAGAATCCAGAAGTGAAATGTAAACCTGATCGGCTGCTCAGACACTGTGTGTTAGGTAAAAGGGACTATAAATATAAAATAGGAGAAAGTAAAAGAAATAAGAGGAGATATGAGATGATATATTCTATAATGAGAAGGTGGTATTTAAAAAAAAGTGCAATCTATTTATTTAATATTTACATTTGCAAAATGGAAAGTACAAAATTGAATGAGGCAAAATAAACCAAACTGAAGAGCCTGAAGAGGACCATTACATTCATTATTATGAATAAATAAATGTGGCACAATCACAACTTAATGTAATGCAATAAATTCATTCAAAGATACTAGAAGATTGTTTTATTGTTTATTTCTTGTTTCAAAATCACAAAAGAAACGTGCAAACAAAGCAGAAAAAGAGAAGAAACATGCAGAAAAAGGTGTCAATCTCCAATTATTGTTTTAAATACCATGGTATCATAGCTGTTTTTTACTTTCGGGTCCCCCCCCCCCCCCCAACCCCCGAAAAAAAACAAAAAATAACCCCGCCTCACCATCAGTGGGACGGAATTGAAAGTGAAAGACAAATGAAAAAAAAAACCACAGTACTGAATACATTCTTACTTCTGACTGAAGGTAAGTGAATCCGGGGTCCTGCAATGATGATGAACGTTTATTAACTGTGCTTTAAATGTAGATTTCATCCAGTTATTAGACACTTAAATGTTTTTCAGTTTGACAGTTTCTTCCTCTCTCCATTTTCTGCAGTATTTGTTACAGGTTTATAAAATATTATATATAATTTGTATCTAGTATTTAAAAAAAAGCATTCAACGATTTTGCTGTTTAAGAAAACGTAGAAAATATGCAAAACATTTCAGTATCAAAACTGATAAAGTGTAGCAGCTGTGAAATCGGCAGTGAGTTGTTTCCTGTTGTTGAAGAACAGCGAAGAGCAGGTCAGGGTGGTGTACAAGATAAAACATGAACATTCTCCTAAGTTTCAGTTACAAGTATGTGAACAGAAAACAATGCATGCAGGAGGAATTCAGTATAATGTACAGGAAGTCAGTATAATGTACAGGAAGTCAGTATAAAGTACAGGAGGTCAGTATAATGTACAGGAAGTCAGTATAATGTACAGCAGAATTTGGCTTATTACTCCTGCATGAATCTTAATAACCATGCTGATTCTAAAGGCTCCTCCTTTCTTCAGTCCTGACAACATTTGAGCTTCACTGTAAATGTTTTTGGTCTTCACATTTGATATCCAGGTGCATTGTTTAGAAGGTCAGTTGAAGCTATCGAATCAAACTTTATCGATTGTTAAATGATGTTTTATGCAGCACCGTGATCCTTGAGGACTATTTTTTCATTTCACTGTGTTCAGTAATGTATATGGGTAACATGAAAAATCCACAAGACCTTAAAAATTAATACAACCCGGGACCTCCTCCTTCTTCACCACAGTTAATGTCCTTATATATATATATATATATATATATATATATATATATATATATATATATATATATATATATATATATATATATATATACTGGTTAATGATTGACTCCTCACATCATGTCCCAGTGATGCAAGATTCTGCCTCCTTCCATCCAGGAGGAGATACAGGAACATTTTTTTAAGCAGAAGCAGCAGTTTCAGGGCCAGCTTTTCAACTTTCAAGTTCAGGTTTCTATGTAATACTACTACTACTAATAATAATAATAATAATAATATTTTTCTTAACTTTTACAGAAATGGGATCATCTTCCACTAAACCTGGTTTGTACAACACGTTTTTGATAGCAGCTTTTTATCCTCCTTATGACCAGATGATCAGTCTGGACTGTATGTGTCACTGATGATCAGGAACATATGCAGCATAACAATTCTCGTCAAGAACCGAATTTCACTGTAAATATTAGGATTAAGTTCAGGAACTTTACTTCTGTGCAGTTTGTCTGGTGTAAACATCACATGTGAACAACAAATGTATTCATTTCGAATATTTATAATTTATACTATTTAAAATTTTCTACTTCTTTCAAACAGAATTTATCACAGTTCTGGCTGATAAGCAAGTAAAACGTGGAGACACCATCACTCTTTCCTGCAAAGCGAACACCGAACTCGTAATAGTGACGTGGACAAAGAATGACATGAAACTGTGTTGCGTTAAAGACAAACACATTATTTTGAAAAATGCAACAAAATTTTCATTGGAAATTGTCAATGCTCAGGAGGCTGATGGCGGGAAATACACCATCAACCTGAAGAATCGTAAGGGGAGATTTCCTGCTCTTCCTATGTCAGAGTCGGTACGTAAAACTCCATCCATAATTTATTTCTTTTATATCGTCTTTTTAATTATTATTACAAATACCACACAAACAGATAATAATAATAAGAAGTAATAATAATAATAGAAGCTGAAAGCAGCACCCAGACATGATGAGCTGAACATTCACAAACTGTTGCCTCACTATTCACAGGAGAGCCGATTGGGCAAAATGTAGCGGCATGAAAGCAGTAATGGCAGATAGATTTAAGACTGATTTTTTCACAGTCCTGAAGATGCGTAACAAATTTTGTGCCAGTGTGCAAAGTTGTTGCTGACAAGCAGCCTCACTTCCTGTTAGGAATAAGTTTAAGAACATCCCATTATCTGGTTTTCTACAATATACAATTATTGCGAAGCTTAAATAAAGCTAAAATATTACATGGATAAATGTATATTTATATATATATATATATATACATATATATATGTACTCCAGGCTCCTTACAAAGTCTTTTTTTTTTACAGAGATCAAGGAATGGAGGAACTTTGATTCAAAGTAAGTGAGAATAATTCTTCACATACTGAACAGTACCTGTTAACATTAACGATATACTATATTACAGTATATTTCAGTAAAGTACAGTACAGCATAGTGTACAAGGTATAGCTCCAAAAAAGGAAATTCCTTCTACACTGTTATCCGTGTTATCAATAAGCAAATTATATTTATAGCCACTAGGCACACCCTCAAGTCACACCAGTAAACATTAAAGAGCAGTAAAACCAGATGATTGGCTGATTGGACAGGTGTTCTTATTAAAGTGGCCAGCAAGTGTTTATACGCATCATTATATCATATGATGGATTTCTTCATAAATGTTTTTAACTGTCAAAATGTTCAGTGATTTACCATATTATTGTTTTTACAGTCAGAAGCAGCTGCTCAATAATCTGAAGGAATTTAAAATATTTCATAAAATCCCGAAACTCCACTTTCTGCTGTACGGACCAGTTGGAGGAGGAAAGTCCAGCACCATAAACACCATCAGAACCATCTTTGAAGGACGTCAGCTGGTGGAATGTCTGGCTGCTGCACTGTCTGAGACGAGTCACACGAAATGCGTGAGTTCTGTTTGTTTAATTTCAGCCAATGATTTCCTGATAATCATAAAAATTCCATTCATGGTCCAACCATGCTGATGTTTATTTCCCTTTAGTTTGACAGTTTTGAGATTTCGGAGAAACATGGATCTTTTCCTTTTACCTTCTATGACACGATGGGTGTGCAAGCCCAAGATGGTGTACACATTAATGACATTATCGCAGCTTTAAAAGGTCATATGAAAGTCGGCTACATGGTAAGATAAAATACACTTTGTTGGCTACGCAATTGAAATTATACGTGTAGAAGAAATATAGCCAGGATTCTAATTTTATATTTATTACTACTTTATGTAAATGAACACTAAAAAAAGGTACAGAATTTACATAAATCTACATACATACATATGCATATATAAATGTCTGACTTAGTAACAAAGCAACCAACTGTAACCAAACATCCCAAATTATCCCTTTGCTTCTTTCTATAGTGCGAGCCCAAAACACCGTTATCTGAAGACAGCATATATTACCTCAAATATCCGAGTTTAAGTGATCGGATGCACTGTCTGCTGTGTATTATACCAGCCGACAAGATCGGACTCATGGGAAAAGATTTTCTTGACCAATTTAAGATGGTCTGTAAAGCAACACAGGACATCAGTGAGTCACTTTACACAATTATGCTAATATAATAAAATATCATTCACTCACTTGGAAAAATGACTTCAGAGTTATTTTTTTATGAAAAATTTCATTCAACAACAAATCGGCTAAATCTGATGACATTCAAAAATGAAACCAAAATGTGTTTATTTTGCTAGTTGTTTTTACTGTTATTTATCTTATTTATGTAATGAATCAGAAGTCTGCACATCCAGCTGTTGTCAGTGTAGACTTTCAATAGAGAAGTATTTAGGCTTTTTTTGCTTTGTTGACTCTAACGATACAAAAAAGGGGAAATTATCTTAAACATATTATAACGTTATGCTGCGCTCTTCCTCCAGTGTGTACATTAATCTTAGGGATTTTTTCCCAGAAGCTTTTTGATCCTAGTAGATGTTTTCCCACAGATTTCACAGCTGACAGACAGCTAGTCTGTTCATTATAATTATAAATTGTATAGTGTGTTTTGTTTTTAAATTCCTCCAACATTCACCTGATTATCATGTAAGATTCTGCATTCCACTACACTGCAGAACAAATTAATGATCTTCAAGAAAACATCCAGACCTTTATCACACCGTCTCTTGATTGGCCACAGATCCTGTTGATGGGATGAAATGTTCTTACAAGTCTGGAAATGTTGTCATGTTTGCTGAACTGCCACATAAAACGATTCTGACCAACTGACAGCCCTAAAACCTGCAACCTCCTGCTGCAGTTATCACAAAATCAAAAGCTCACAAAGTCCTATTGGTCTCCTAAATGTTTTTATAATAAAGGATCAAGAGTTTTTATGCATTGCAGTAACTACATAATATGAGTGGAGCTTCCACAAGGGTGGAGCAGACGGATGTTTCTTCTGAATGCCGGCTTTCTATATTACAGAAGTTCCTCAAGTGGTTCTGATGACAAGAGTAGAATGTGTGTGCGTCATGACAAGGAACAATTTGCGTAACGTCTACAAAAGCCAGAAGATCAGGGATAAAGTAAGTAGAAGCAAGAATTCTTAAAAAATAAAATAAAAGCTAGAAGATTGACTCTGTTCATGTTTTCTGGGTTCATGCAGATAAACGAGTGCAGTAATAAGCTGGGTGTTCCAGTCAACCGTATATTTCCTGTGAAGAACTATCACGAGGAGACCGATGTGAACGAGGACATCAACTGCTTGATGCTGGATGCTTTGAATAACATTGTACGATGGGCAAATGACTATGTGACTATGTGTTAAAACAAGAGTGAAGAAGGAGAATTTCTATAACTACCTTGAAGTATAAACACCTTCTTTTTATCAAGAGCCATTTGACTGTTAATGCAAATAAACTTTTTTGAATTTATAGGGAATTTATATAAATCTCAGAAGTTAAAATGAAAACTTGAAACAGCCACATTTCTAGTATTATATACAAGGATTCATCTCGCTACATTTTAACATGTCAAATCTCAATCATCTAAAAGATTGGAAATAATTTCACATATTTTGTGATGTTGAAGTTGAAGTTTGGTTCTACTGTTGAAGACAATGTTCTAGTGTTGCACCTGTTATTGTGTCTGCATGTATAATCAACTTGGACTGAACATGATCTTATTTCATGCTAACACTTTGTTTATTTCCTTCCATGTTCTATAACATTAATAAAATATCACCGTTTGTGGTTAATGAGATAGAAATACTTGATGCAGTAAAATAATATAGTCTCATTAAATGCATAGACTAAATGTATAAAATAATTAAAATGACAAATTGAAATTATTTTTACAGCTGTTTGTTTTGCTGCTGTTTGAGGCTCTTTATCTCTGGGTGTCATAGTTTCCATATTAACAAAGTGAACATGTCTGTGGTTGTCCACATGACCAATAAATAAACTAAATAAAAAAATATCATGTTTAAATTGAATGTTAAATGTGTTAGAACAAAGAAAACGTCCTTCATTTTTGAAGCCCTCATGGCAGATTTTGACCTTGGCAGCATGTGACAGCTGAAATCTGATTGGTTAGAATAATTGAACATAAGATTCCTTGTTGCAGTGCAACTTAGAGGAAATTGATGAAATTAATAAAATATATTATTTGAAAAATTGTAAATATATATTCATTGACAAAAATATATTCATACTTATATTGTTTCTAAGAAAGTATCCAGTAGCACTGATTTCATTCAGCATAATCCGATGAAAAGCAACAATTCAGCATTCACCTTGTGTGACTACATTTAGATGTACCTTTGTTTGACTGTGTTTTCTGTCACTAGATGAAACAGATAACTGAATTTCTGTTTACCTTTCCGACTTCTGACCAGTAGATACAATAAAACCTCAGTGGAAGCAAAACAGTCAGAAAGCAATAGTGACAAAATGAACAAGTGAGAATAAACTATAACTTCATCAGTTCAGGTCTGTACATGTAAAAATCTCCGCCCTTTCCCCCACTCCTCTAGGTCTTTAATTAGATTGCACAGGCCATAACTAATTCATTTCATTGTTCAATTGAACATGTACAAGCAAGTTCCAAGAATGTGCCAGCATGCATTAAAGAGTTAAAAAAAAACAGCTATGTAACAAGTTTTAATAAACACACCACCACTTTTTACTTTCAGATTCATAGAACTTCCCCTCCCTCCACACAGTTAGGAGCAAAAGAGTCAGAAGAACGAGCAGTTAGAAGTACTGAGCTGCACATAGAGGACATTATACAGAGAAAAACACAGGTAATAATAAAAGTACTTTTTCTCTCTCTCTTCTCTCATTTAATTACATCTACTAATATTGATATAATATCAATACATAAGTAATAAAACAGAGATTTACAGACTGCATTGTTGCTGTTTAACTTAACAACATTCTCCTGTGCATTCCAGTGTTTTTTACAGTTACAACACGGTGCGTTTCTGTTCAGCTATCCTGTGTTTTTCTTCCTTCCCTACACAGTTACATAATCTTACACTAGCATAAAACTGATACGAGATTCTCATGTGTGTATATTTCTTCAATATAGATACAATCATGGGATTATTTTCATCCAAACCTGGTATGTAACACAAACTGACTCAATATTACAATAATTCTGAATAGGAGAGCTGGAGCAGTGTAGAACTGGGTAAAAAAAAAAGAAAAGAAAAGAATAGGCCTGAAATGATAAATATGTATGTTTTATTCAGAATTTTAGCAATTTTTAAATTATTTGCAAATGTAACATGTGAGGAGATTCAACTTTTTGTTTCTTGTAAGATGGGCATAAACACACACACACACACACACACACACACACACACACACACACACACACACACACACACACAAACACACTATTCGTGTGTTTTTTTCTCTGTCTATTTAACAGAATTTGTCACAGTTCTGTCCGACATATATACAACTGAATGTGGAGAAAAAACACTTCAATGTGAGGCAAACACAAAAGACGTAACGGCAACATGGGAAAAAGACGACAGCAAATTCATGTGTGTCGAGGGTGAGCACAGAGTGAGAAAAGAAGGTAAAAAATGTATTTTGGAAATTTTTAAAGCGAAGGAGACTGATGAAGGGAAATACACCCTAAACCTCAGCAAATCATCGAGTTCTGTCTCATGTTCCACTCTCGTCAAAATCGGCAAGTAACATTATATTATTACCTGAACAAATATAAATAAACTAGAAATACAGATAATAGCCAACATTAATCATGCAAATAAGCAGTGACTGTAAACATTACAATATTTAACACTGCAATTGTACTTCTGGAAAAATATAATATTGTATAATATAGAACAGTAATATTGTATTAAAATAATGTTATTTATTCATTACAGTAATTCCACAATGGAGAGATGTGCAGTGGAAAAGGTTTCATTATCCTTCACTCCTGATTTATATCATTAGTTAATAATAAATGATTGAATGGATGATAAACTTTATAAACTGATGAAATTGTACATTTTCTTTCCTCAGACAAGATGAAATGTTAAATAATCTGAAGACTTTTAAAGTTTGTAATCCAGTCGAACAGCTCAACTTCCTCTTGTATGGATTAGTTGGAGCAGGAAAATCCAGCACCATAAACACCATCAGAAGCATCTTTGAAGGACGTCTGTATGTCAACTGCTTGGCTGCTGCAGGATCTACTACGAGTCACACTCTCTCTGTGAGTTTACACACTATGTTGTATGTGTGGTGCATTTAGCA
Source organism: Silurus lanzhouensis (assembly GCA_039877035.1). Lineage (NCBI taxonomy): Eukaryota > Metazoa > Chordata > Actinopteri > Siluriformes > Siluridae > Silurus > Silurus lanzhouensis. The sequence continues at coordinate 3,478,865 of JBCEWE010000422.1, read as the reverse complement.
AGTCATTATTGGAAAAACAAGATTTATTTTTCTACTTCCAGTTTGGAAGTTACAACTTTAAAAATGAAGAAGGATCGTTTCCTTTTGCCTTCTATGATGTAATGGGTGCAGAAGCAGACGCAAAAGCTGGTGTGAACACTCAAGACATCATCAGTGCTTTAAAAGGTCACATGAAAGAGGGCTACAAGGTAAAGTGTTCACATTACTGTGTTCAGCTCTTATCACTCAATCACACTGTATGGAACTCAGTAGGAAACATGTGTCTCTATAAAACCCTCCCAGTGTAACCAGTGTATCTGGAATATCATCCACACTTTTTCTTCAGTTCAGCTTTAATGCTCCAGTGTCTGAAAGTGACCATTATTACAAGCGAAATCCCAGTCTGGGTGATCAGATGCACTGCCTGGTGAACGTCATAGCAGCCGACAAGATGACGGACAATGAATTTCTCAAAAAATGGAAGACGATCAGAGAAACAGTGAGCAGTATGGGTGAGTCAGTTCATCTTCTTATAGTTACACAAGTGTATCCTTGTCAGCATGTGCTCTCAGAGGAACTCAGGATTCTTCTTCTAGTTACTAAATATACAATCAAAATAAAATCACGAAGCCTTGCTGATATTTTACTGATTTCAAATTAACAACACATGAAATTCAGAAATTGATTAAAGACATCAGATCTCTTTAATGCGAGTGGTTAACAGTGTTTATCTGTACCTGCCTGTGCTACAGGAATCCCTCAAGTCCTTTTCATAACACATGTAGATCGTGGGTGTCCATTAATCAAGGACAATTTACAAAACGTCTACAAAAGCAGAAAGATCAAAGAGAAAGTGAGTCATTTTCTAAAACTCGAATAAACGTGTGTATTTATACCGACACTAACGTGTGTGTGTTTGTGTGTGTATTTATTTGTGTGTATTTATACCGACACTAACGTGTGTGTGTTTGTGTGTGTATTTATTTGTGTGTATTTATACCGACACTAACGTGTGTGTGTTTGTGTGTATTTATTTGTGTGTATTTATACTGACACTAACGTGTGTGTGTTTGTGTGTATTTATTTGTGTGTATTTATACTGACACTAACGTGTGTGTGTTTGTGTGTATTTATTTGTGTGTATTTATACTGACACTAACGTGTGTGTGTGTTTGTGTGTATTTATTTGTGTGTATTTATTCTGACACTAACGTGTGTGTGTTTGTGTGTATTTATTTGTGTGTATTTATACTGACACTAACGTGTGTGTGTTTGTGTGTGTATTTATTTGTGTGTATTTATACCGACACTAACGTGTGTGTGTTTGTGTGTATTTATTTGTGTGTATTTATACTGACACTAACGTGTGTGTGTTTGTGTGTATTTATTTGTGTGTATTTATACTGACACTAACGTGTGTGTGTTTGTGTATCCAGATGATTCAGTGCAGTAATCTCACAGGTATCCCCATGAACCTCATCTTCCCTGTCGTGAACTATCATGAGCAGACCAACATGAACACGGATATAAACTGCCTGATGCTGGATGCTTTGAAGATTATTGTCCACTGGGCGAATGATTACGTGAAGAAACGTTCCGACAACCAAACTTCACATCAGGAATGAAATGAATAAAGAAATTTCACAGAAATATGAGAAGCAGAGGGACGCACAATCTGAAAATCGACTGGAAATTTCTTATTTAAATCTACATATTCATGTTTTTTATATAGACGCAAAATTCTTTCTTGAACATTGAAAGTTATATTACATTTGATTTTTGCCTCTTTAGTGTATGAAAGGAATTAAATTTGTAGATGATTATAGAATTGATTTATTGTGGAACATCAGGGGAAAAGACGGTTCTAGATAATAGTTTAATGTTCATATGGAGCTGCAAAGAGGGATTTTGTTATTTTATGCTTATTTCATTTCAGCTTTAAAGTTTCATGATTATTATATTGATCTAAATTTAAACAGATGAAAGATGCATTAATTTTTTATGTTTTAATAAAACTTTAAAATGCATCCTCATGATTTGTCATGATTTGTTTTTGGAAATTAGATTTCAGTAAAATCAGGAAAATAGACAAGAAATGACAGTAAGGAGTAGAAAACACAGTTCCTGCTCCAGGTGTTAAAGCAGATGTGCAGGAATAAATTACATTAAATATTAGTTCCTGCAAAATTCTTTCTGAATTAAATAATTCTTCAATTAATTGATGAACTCTTGGATTTTTTCAGCAGATTCTAATTTAAATCACAATATTTGCGTTTCATCTCCTACCTTTTCGATTTGATATCACATGATATAACTTTTGAATATAACAATTCCGAACAGAAAACCTCACACACCCAGCTGAGTTTCATCCACTTTCACTATTAGAACATTAACTAGTAACTGGCACAATAAACTTTATTATTCCATGTACCAGTGTTTAGACACCATATACACACAATTTCATGGGCAGCAGAACATAAAACTGCTTTGAACTTTTTGAACATCCCATTCGACATTTATCCCCAATTACTGTTATAATAACTTCCACTAAATTTTGGATTCTGTTTTTTTAGATTTGTACTCATTTGCCCACAAGGGTTTTATATCTGAATATATATACAGTATATATGTATGTTTTCTGAAAACATTAGTTTTTCTCCCACAAACCAAATCAAAAACATGAGTTATTTAGAATAATAAATAGAAACAAGATCAAATGTTTGAAAGGCAAATAAAAAAAGAGATGTTTTTTAACGTAACAAATGATGCGATTTAAAACAACTAAACACCACACAGAATGGGTCGGATTACATTTAATATTTAAACCAAAATGTGTTTATTTTACTGTTATTTATCTTTGCTATATTTTTGTAATAAATCAGAAGTCTGGCCATCCGCTGTTTAATTTGACTTTTAAAATATCTAAAATTGTGCCTTCTACGGTAGAAAAATATCAATGCAGGAAATTTTATGCTAAACATATTAGAGAGTCGCGCATTCATTCATTATAAATTGTATATTCTGTTCTGTTATTAAATTCCTCCAACATTTACCTGGTTATCATGTAAGATTCTGCATCCCACTACACTGGAGAACAAAATAATGATCTGCAAGAAAACATCCAGGCCTTTATCACACTGTCTCTTGATTGGCCACAGATCCTGTTGATAGGATGGAATGTTCTTACAAGTCTGGAAACGTTGTCATATTTGCTGAACTGCCACATGATGCACACAAACCAACTCTGAGAAACTGACAGCCCTAAAACCTGCAACCTCCTGCTGCAGTTATCACAAGATCAAAATCATCATTTCACAGAGTCTTATTTGTCTCCTGAATGTATTTTATAATAAAGGATCAAGAGTTTTTATGCATTGCATGACTACTTGATATGAGTGGAGCTTCCAGAAGGGTGAAGCAGTTGCAAAAAAGAAACTTTGAAACAAGCAAACACAAAACCACTTTTTACTTTCATTTTCACAAAACTAACCATCACTCTGCACAGGAAGCAGCAAGAGAGTCAGAAGAAGGCAGAGTTAGAAAGAAGAAGTTCTGAGCTGCACATAGAGGACATCATAGAGAGAAAAATACAGGTAATAATCAAACTAAGTACTTTTTCTTGCTTTAGAAAATCATACAGTATTTAATATGCAAAACTAACGTACTTCTCTCTCTCTCTCTCTCTCTCTCTCTCGTGCACACAAACATTTACTTTGACCTACTAATATTAATATAATTATTATAATATTAATATAAATAATAAGACAGAAAACAGAGACTCGCTGACCGCATGGTTGTATTCACTCTGAGATAATGAGTTTCTCCACAGTGCATTCCAGCGTTTATTACAGTTACGACACGGTGCTTTTCTGTTCAGATGCATCTCCTGCCTCTTCTACACAGTTACAGTATATTATTTAACACTAAGACTGTAACTGATAAAAGATTCTCATGTGTGTATATTTCTTTAATGTAGAGTCAAAGATGGGATCATCTCTATCCAAACCTGGTATGTAACACAAACTAATTTACATTAATATTACACTAATGCTGAATGTGACAGTAGTGCACTAGGCAGTGTTTACATGTATGTGTGTATTAGTGGGTAAAAATAGAGAGAAAAAGAGAAAGGACCAAGTCTGAAATGGTAAATATGCAGCTTTTATTGTGACTTTAAGCAGTAGTTTGCAAATACAATATGTGGCGGATGTGAAGAAATGAGATTAAACTTCCTGTTTGTTGAGGTCTGTGAGATTGGCTTACTGTTCTAACTGACTCTTCAGGGTGTTTTCTTTTTTCTCTGTCTATCTAACAGACTTTCTCACAGTTCTGTCGGACATGTATACTGCTGAATGTGGGAATAAAGTAACTCTTCACTGTGAGGCAAACACAAAAGTGGTAATCGCTACATGGGAAAAAGACGGCAGCAAACTGTTATGTGTAGAAGGCAAACACAAAGTGACACAAGAGGATACAAAGTGTGTGTTGGAAATTTTTAAAGTTGATGAGAAAGATGAAGGGAAATACACCCTGAACCTGAAAAACAAATTGGGTTCTGAATCGTGCTCCACCATCGTCCGAGTCGGCAAGTAACGATCTATTAAAAATATAAAGGAACTAGAAATACCAATAAAAGCCAACACTAATCATCAAATAAACAGTGACTGTTAATAGATCATTATTGTTTAATATAGAACAGTAATATTGTATTAAAATCATGTCATTTATTCATTACAGTAATTCCACAATGGAGAGAAGTGCAGTGGAAAAGGTTTCATTATCCTTCACTCCTGATTTATATCATTAGTTAATAATAAATGATTGAATGGATGATAAACTTTATAAACTGATACAAATGTACATTTTCTTTCCTCAGACAAGATGAAATGTTAAATAATCTGAAGACTTTTAAAGTTTGTAATCCAGTCGAACAGCTCAACTTCCTCTTGTATGGATTAGTTGGAGCAGGAAAATCCAGCACCATAAACACCATCAGAAGCATCTTTGAAGGACGTCTGTATGTCAACTGCTTGGCTGCTGCAGGATCTACTACGAGTCAGACTCTCTCTGTGAGTTTACACACTTCATGTCACGTGTTTGAACTCAGTGTATGTTGTATGTGTGGTGCAAAGTAGTTATTGGTAAAACATCTTTTTTTCTCCACTACTTCCAGTTTGAAAGTTACAGATTTAAAAATGAAAAGAAATCATTTCCTTTTGCCTTCTATGATGTAATGGGTGCAGAAGCAAAAGCTGGTGTGAACACTCAAGACATCATCAGTGCTTTAAAAGGTCACATGAAAGAGGGCTACAAGGTAAAGTGTTCACATTACTGTGTTCAGCTCTTATCACTCAATCACACTGTATGGAACTCAGTAGGAAACACGTGTCTCTATAAAACCCTACCAGTGTAACCAGTGTATCTGGAATATCATCCACACTTTTTCTTCAGTTCAGCTTTAATGCTCCAGTGTCTGAAAGTGACCATTATTACAAGCGAAATCCCAGTATGGATGATCAGATGCACTGCCTGGTGAACGTCATAGCAGCCGACAGGATTTCAATAATGGACAATGAATCTCACAAAAAATGGAAGACGATCAGAGAAACAGTGAGCAGTATGGGTGAGTCAGTTCATCTTCTTATAGTTACACAAGTGTATCCTTGTCAGCATGTGCTCTCAGAGGAACTCAGGATTCTTCTTCTAGTTAAAAATGTATGTTGCCTATGAAATGATGTGGGCACAAGGTGACATTTTACTGATTTCAAATTCACAACAGATGAAATTCAGAAATTGATTAAAGACATCAGATCTCTTTAATGCGAGTGGTTAACAGTGTTTATCTGTACCTGCCTGTGCTACAGGAATCCCTCAAGTCCTTTTCATAACACATGTAGATCGTGGGTGTCCATTAATCAAGGACAATTTACAAAACGTCTACAAAAGCAGAAAGATCAAAGAGAAAGTGAGTCATTTTTCAAAACTCAAAATAACGTGTGTATTTATACCGACACTAACGTGTGTGTGTTTGTGTGTGTATTTATTTGTGTGTATTTATACTGACACTAACGTGTGTGTGTTTGTGTGTGTATTTATTTGTGTGTATTTATACTGACACTAACGTGTGTGTGTTTTTTTTTTTTTTTTTTTTTTTTTTTTTTTTTTTTTTTTTTGTTGTATTTATTTGTGTGTATTTATACTGACACTAACGTGTGTGTGTTTGTGTGTGTATTTATTTGTGTGTATTTATACTGACACTAACGTGTGTGTGTTTGTGTGTGTATTTTTTTTTTTTTTTTTTTTTTTTTTTTTTTTTTTTTTTTTTTTTTTTTTTTTTTTTTTTTTTTTTTTTTTTGTGTGTATTTATACTGACACTAACGTGTGTGTGTTTGTGTGTGTATTTATTTGTGTGTATTTATACTGACACTAACGTGTGTGTGTTTGTGTGTGTTTGTGTGTGTATTTATACTGACACTAACGTGTGTGTGTTTGTGTGTGTTTGTGTGTGTATTTATACTGACACTAACGTGTGTGTGTTTGTGTGTGTATTTATTTGTGTGTATTTATACTGACACTAACGTGTGTGTGTTTGTGTGTGTTTGTGTGTGTATTTATACTGACACTAACGTGTGTGTGTTTGTGTGTGTATTTATTTGTGTGTATTTATACTGACACTAACGTGTGTGTGTTTGTGTGTGTATTTATTTGTGTGTATTTATACTGACACTAACGTGTGTGTGTTTGTGTGTGTATTTATTTGTGTGTATTTATACTGACACTAACGTGTGTGTGTTTGTGTGTGTATTCAGATGACTCAGTGCAGTAATCTCACAGGTATCCCCATGAACCTCATCTTCCCTGTCGTGAACTATCATGAGCAGACCAACATGAACACGGATATAAACTGCCTGATGCTGGATGCTTTAAAGATTATTGTCCACTGGGCGAATGATTACGTGAAGAAACGTTCCGACAACCAAACTTCACATCAGGAATGAAATGAATAAAGAAATTTCACAGAAAATATGAGATGCAGAGGGACGCACAATCTGAAAATCGACTGGAAATTTCTTACTGAAATCCATCAGCTCCTTAATCCCAAATAATGAAAGTAAATATGATTATTAAAGATAAAGGAGTTTAATGATACATATATATTAAACATGAAGATCTGTATAAGTGCAAAATTCTGTCGTTTACATTTGCGGAATGAGCAGAAGCCTGTGTCCAGAGCGACGTACAGAAGTGCTTTGACTACAACTCTTGATTTTTACAAAGCAAACTTGGAAAGTGCTCATTTGAGTGTTTCAGGAAAATGTAATGTCATGAACATTGAAAGTTATATCACATTTGACTTTATTGTATGAAATGAATTTAGATTGTACATGATTGAGGAATTGATTTATTGTGGAACATCAGGGGAACCAGACTGAACTATTTCAGGTTCTAGATAACATGTAGATCTGAAGCTGAAAAAGAGGGATTCAGATATTTTATACTTCTTTCATTTAAGTTTCAAAGTTTCATGGTAGTTATACTGATCATGTTTCCAAAATAAATAAAAAAAATCTTTTCAAATTGCGACTTTATTTCTTGCAAATCTTCAGGAAAGTGGCATCGCTTCTTCTCCAGCTTTAATATTACAGAACAGCGTGTGAACATTACAGTCAGGAGATCATTACAATGACCAGGTCACAAAGAGCAGATCGTAAATCCACACCGGAAATAATCCTTTATGATTTTTATCTGGAGGAAACGTACGCAAGCGCAGGGTATTCACAAAGAAAAATCCTGATCTCATAATTATGACTTACTAACTCATAATTACGATTTAATATCTCATAATTACGACTTACTATCTCATAATTTTGAGATCCTGATCTCAATTACGACTTACTAACTCGTAATTATGACTTAATATCTCATAATTACTACTAAATATCTCATAATTACCACTAAATATCATAATTACGACTTAATATCTCATAATTACTATTTAAGATCTTATAATTACGACTTATTCTCATCATTATGATTTATGATGATGTTTTTTTTCTCTGTGTGAATGCACTGCGCTTCAGTAGAAACGGTCTTTTATAATCACGTGCACTAAATAGTTTCACTTTCGATTTCACAGTTGAATCGCTTTAACGGAAAGCAGCGAAAATTAAAGACGTCAGACGGAAGAAATATCGAGCAGCACACACACCGAGTAACACACTACAGCAATAACACAATGTAAGTCGTTTTTTTTGTTTAGAAAGATCACATGTAATGTGCAAAAACACAACCTGCTCAATTCTACTAAACATATGAGGACAGAAAACACGGCTTTACTGACTGCATTGTTGTTGTGCCAGTGTTTATTACAGTTACAACATGGTGTTTTTTTTTATATAGATTTAAAGATGGGAGGATCTCCAGCCAAACCTGGTATGTAACACAAACTGATCAATATTACAGAAATGCTGACTGGGACATTAAAAATGTACATTTATATCTCTCTCATGTTTACTGTTGGTACAAACGGTAAAGTATCAACCAGGTGTCGTGTCCATAAATACGGCCTCGTTTCCCACACATGAAACGTTGTTTAGACACTGCAAGGAAAAGAAAACGTCCTTCTAAATACTTTAACAAAAACTTTCTAAAATTAGGGGTGTCGGAATCTGGGGTCCTTCCAGCAAAGGAGTTTTTCCACCAGATGTCGCTGTTTTGTTAATGAAGTCCCTCATCAGCTCCTATTGTTTCCACCTGATTTTCTTGTAATCCCTGTGTTCATCTCCCCTTTTTGTTCTGGTCTCCTGCTCATTTTGTGAGAATGATTTTATCATCATACATGAACATATGTTTTATTCTAACTTCATGCAGTTTAAAAGAAATTTGCAAATGCAACATGTGGCAGATGAAGAACAGGACTGAGAGATTTGCTCGGCATGTATATCAACTAGTAAATTTACCATCAGTGTGTTTTTTGTAACATGTTTTTCTGATGATCTATTCAACAGAATTTGTCACAGTTCTGCCTGATAAAAATGTTACAAGTGGAGGAACAGTTATTCTTCTATGTGAGGCAAACACCCAATATGTAACGGCAACGTGGGAAAAAGACGACAGTAATTTGTTATGTGTAGCGGGCAAACACAAAGTGAAACCATTAGGTAAAACATTTACTTTGGAAATTTTAAATGCTGATGAGGCTGATGAAGGGAAATACACGTTAACCCTGAACAACACATCGGGATCTGCATCATGTTCCGCTTTCGTCAGAGTCGGTAAGTAACATTATATTATTACCTGATTTAACTATAACATACACATAAATACTGATCATGTAAATATTATAATATTCAACACTGCAAATGGAAACCTCATGAAATAAAACAGAACTAAACTTTAGTATAAAATAGACACAATAATAATATTGTATTAATAACGTGTATTTATTCATTACAGAAATTAAGCAATGGAGAGAATTGCGATGGCAAAGGTATCATTATCCTTCAATCCTGATTTTTATCTTCTAACACATTCACTGTTTTTACTGTAGCAGTTATAACTGATATATAAACTAACAAACTGATAGATTTTACATTTTCTTTTCTCAGTCAAGCTGAAATGTTGAATAATATCAAGACATTTAACATTTGTAATGAAGTTGAAGAGCTCCACTTCCTCTTGTATGGACCAGTTGGAGCAGGAAAATCCAGCACCATAAACACCATCAGAAGCATCTTTGAAGGACGTCTGTTTGTAAACTGCCTGGCTGCTGCAGAATCTACTACGAGTCACACTCTCTCTGTGAGTCCATAATATACTGTGTGTGTGTGTGTGTGTGTGTGTGTGTGTGTGTGTGTGTGTGTGTGTGTGTGGTACATTTATCACAGTAAATGTTGAAAAACAATGTTTTTTTCTCAACATCTTCCAGTTTAAAAGTTACAGACTTGAAGATGATGAAGGATCGTTTCCTTTTGCCTTCTATGATGTAATGGGTGCAGAAGCAGGAGCAGAAGCTGGTGTGAACACTCAAGACATCATCAGTGCTTTAAAAGGTCACATGAAAGAGGGCTACAAGGTAAAGTGTTCACATTACTGTGTTCAGCTCTTATCACTAGCCAACACATTTTTGGAAATGTTTGTTTGCAATGTTTGTTGAAGCAACTACATTTTTACATGCTGAACACAAATATGTATTTGTAATTTCTGCATCACGTAGGGGTTTTGAGAAACCTGGAGTTACGCATTAACATTGTAACGTCTCCAGCCGCATACAGTACAGTACGTCTACTTTGTTTGTATTGACTGCAAAATGTATCTTTTCTTCAGTTCAGCTTTAATGCTCCAGTGTCTGAAAGTGACCATTATTACAATCGAAATCCCAGTCTGGGTGATCAGATGCACTGCCTGGTGAACGTCATAGCAGCCGACAGGATTTCACTGATGAGCGTTGAATATATAAAAAAATGGAAGACTATCAGAGAAACAGCGAGCAGTATGGGTGAGTTATATATTATTCATACAAACATTAACACCAACTTTTTTTGTGGCTCCAAATCTGTTTTTGTGATAATTTCAACAAAAAGACATTATTCTGTCATGGAAATAGTGTTCAAGCACATTAACAACACAAACAACAGTATTAAAAATCACTCATAAGATTACATTGTTTATTGAAATCACTTTATGAAAGCGCTAGATTTGGCAACCTGCCTGACAAAAACAGACTGATTTTTCATACTGATGAGATATACAATAAAATTACAGTTTTTATCTGAGTGTGTATCTAAGTGTGTATCTGTGTGTTTGTGTGTGTGTATCTGTGTGTGTTCTACAGGAATCCCTCAGGTGGTTTTCATGACGAGAGCAGACTGTGAATGTAAAATAACAAAGGAGAATTTGCAAAACATCTACAAAAGCAAAAAGATCCGAGATAAAGTGAGTTATTTTGGTGACTGTAATGTGCATCACTGCAACGATTTTACAAAATTGTAGCTGGAAACATGAAAAATAACGTGTGTGTGTGTGTGTGTATCCAGATAATTCAGAGCAGTAATCTACTGGGTGTACCAGTGAACCTCGTCTTCCCTGTCGTGAACTATCATGAGGAGACCAACATGAACACGGATATAAACTGCCTGATGCTGGATGCCTTGAAAAATATTGTCCCCTGGGCGAATGATTACGTGAAAAAACGTTTCAACACCCAAAATGCACATCAGCAATCAAACTATGAATAAATAAAATAAAACATTTAAATGACAGAAAATATAAAAAGCAGTGTGACACAATTCGAAAATTTAATGGATACATATTAGTAAAATCCATCCAACATCACAGGAACAGACTGAATTAGAAAAATGTTATAAGTTAAAGAACACCTATATTTGTGTCTGCACACAAACACCCTATTCCATGCTATCATTGTTTTTTTTATATACTAAAGTTATGAATTCATAGCATCATTCCGTATATACATATACCTATATATATTAATTAAACAAATATAATGAACAATTTGTGCAACATTTACAAAAGACAGAAGATCAGGGAGAAAGTTATTACTAGCAAAGGTTCTTGCTACAAATACAAATGAGGAACTGTATCTTTTCTGTGAAGAACGTCACGAGCTGGAAGTTTTGAATAACGTACCATGGGTTAATGACTGTGCAAACAAGAGTGTGAATTTGCATAATTATCAAGAGCCATTTGTTTGTTAATGCAAATATACTTTACATTTATAGCAGCGAGACATCGAAGATTTACACTGCCACATTTTCAGTATTATGTACAATATTTAACCTTTTTAATTTTTTCAACTTGTGTCAAATCTCAATCTTATATTTTGTGAAGGTGAAGTTTGGTTCTCTTGTTGAAGACAATGTTCTAGTGTAGCACTTTGTTATTGTGTCTGCAGGTATAATTAACTTGGACTGCACATGATCTTATTGCGTGCTGTTTTTATATACTGATGTGATAAATTCATGCCACTATAACATATTATATATTATCAAACTAGTTAAACATATAAAGCAAAAAAAAAAAAGACAATTACAGTAAATAAATAAATATAAATGAACATTGTTGTGTGTATTTGTGTATCCAGATGTGTGCAGGCAGTAATGCACTCAGTGGACCTGTGAACTGAATCTTTACCGACTGTGGCACCACTTTAAGGAGACCAACATGAATGATGACAAATTACATTTAAACAAATATTAGCAGCCAAACTATTAATCAATAAATTAGTTAAAGCAACATGAAAATTCTGCCTGATTAATTTAATTATATTATCATTGTAATAAAAAACAACAACAAAAAAAAACATGATACTTAAAGCTGATTGATGGAACATAACATGATCTTATATTGCTGTTATAGTACTTATTATAAAAACAGTATAGACTAATTTTTTTTTTCAATAATTGTTGAAGTAGCAGAATGTAGTTTCAGTATTTAACAGTATTTTACATTTTCTTTAATGTAGGACAGTATTTTTAGGTTTGGGTGCTAAAAGAACTGATGGCACAAAATCACGTTTCAGTTTTATATTACGGTACTTTGTTTTTATGAAAAGCATTGAAAATAAATCCCTTTTGAAAGCCTGGATGATACATTTATATATATATATATATTTCTAAGTAATAAAGTGCAAAAATACAAAATAATATCAATGGGGGAAAAAAAGTAAAAAACATAAGTCACAACAGCAGCTATGGGGGAAGGTATGTATTTATAAAAATATATACATACAGTGAGGAAAATAAGTATTTGAACACCCTGCTATTTTCTCCCACTTAGAAATCATGGAGGGGTCTGAACTTGTCATCGTAGGTGCATGTCCACTGTGAGAGACATAATCTAAAAACAAAAATCCAGAAATCACAATATATGATTTTTAAACTATTTATTTGTATGATACAGCTGCAAATAAGTATTTGAACACCTGTCTATCAGCTAGAATTCTGACCCTCAAAGACCTGTTAGTCTGCCTTTAAAATCTCCACCTCCACTACATTTATTATCCTAAATTAGATGCACCTGTTTGAGGTCGTTAGCTGCATAAAGACACCTGTCCACCGCATACAATCAGTAAGAATCCAACTACTAACATGGCCAAGACCAAAGAGCTGTCCGAAGACACTAGAGACAAAATTGTACACCTCCACAAGGCTGGAAAGGGCTACGCGGAAATTGCCAAGCAGCTTGGTGAAAAAAGTCCACTGTTGGAGCAATCATTAGAAAATGGAGGAAGCTAAACATGACTGTCAATCTCCCTCGATCTGGGGCTCCATGCAAGATCTCACCTCGTGGGGTCTCAGTGATCCTAAGGAAGGTGAGAAATCAGCCCAGAACTACACGGGAGGAGCGGGTCAATGACCTGAAAAGAGCTGGGACCACCGTTTCCAAGGTTACTGTTGGTAATAAAACTGCTGCTTGTAGGAGATTTTAATATTCATGTAGATGATGTAAACGATGCTCTAGGATTATCATTTGTTGACTTATTAAACTCTTTTGGGGTTAAACAAAACGTCACCGGACCAACTCATCGCTTTAACCACACATTAGACTTAATAATATCCCACGGAGCAGACGTCACTAATATAGATATTTTACCTCAGAGTGATGACATCACAGACCATTACCTCATACTGTACACACTACCGGTAGAGCAGATTAGCCGTGTTGCACCACGTTATCGACTTGGTAGGACTATTGTTCCAACCACTAAGGACAGATTCATAAATAACCTGCCTGATTTATCTCAATTTCTCACTAAACCCATAACTACCAATAATCTTGATGAGATAACTAACAACATAGACCTTATCCTCACTAGCACAATAGACACCGTTGCCCCCATCCGGTTAAAAAAGGTTAGAGAACAAGCACCTGCACCTTGGTATAATAGTCATACGCATGCCCTCAAGAGAACAGCACGTAATCTGGAGAGAAAATGGAGGAAAACTAAATTGGAGGTATTTAGAATCGCGTATAAAGACAGTATGCTCAGATACAGACAGACGCTAAAAGCTGCTAGAGCTGAACACCTGAGCAAACTTATAGAAAACAACAAAAACAATCCCAGGTTCCTTTTCAGTACAGTAGCTAAACTAACTACAAATCAGGGCTCTGAAAATTGTGTTCCATCACAGTTTAGTAGTGAGGACTTTATGATTTTCTTCACTGAAAAAATAGATAACATTAGAAAAACAATTGTGGCAGTTCAACCTCTGACACCATCTCCTGAGACAGTGTTACCTTCAACTCCACAACTCCACTGTTTTACATGTATAGGACAGGAAGAGCTGTATAATGTTATTGCCAAAGCTAAATCGACATGTCAGTTAGATCCAATTCCTACTAAATTACTGAAGGAAGTGTTATATACAACTGGTGAACCTCTTCTAAATATTATTAACTCCTCACTATCTTTAGGTCACGTCCCTAAATCCCTCAAGTTAGCAGTTATTAAGCCCCTCATTAAAAAACCTAATCTGGATCCAAACACGTTATCAAATTACAGACCCATTTCAAATCTCCCATTTATGTCTAAGATTTTAGAAAAGATTGTCGCTGCCCAGTTATGTTCCTACCTGCAAGAGAACAATATCTTTGAAGAATTTCAGTCAGGTTTTAGGCCCCATCATAGCACAGAAACTGCTCTAGTTAAAATAACTAATGACCTGTTTTTAGCTTCAGACCAAGGCTTCATTTCGCTGTTGGTTTTACTTGATCTTAGTGCTGCATTCGACACTATAGACCATGATCTCCTCCTAGATCGATTACAAAATTACATCGGCATTCAGGGACAGGCATTAAGCTGGTTTAAATCCTACCTGTCCGAGCGTTACCATTTTGTAGATTTAAATGGAGAGCTATCCAGGCTAATGCAAGTAAATTATGGCGTGCCGCAAGGTTCAGTTCTAGGACCCCTGCTGTTCACAATATACATGCTTCCGTTAGGAAATATTATTAGAAGGCATGGAATTAGCTTCCATTGTTATGCTGATGATACTCAGCTATATATTTCATCTAAACCAGGAGATACAGCTCAATTAAGTCAGATAACTGAGTGTGTTAAGGAAATAAGAGATTGGATGACCCATAACTTTCTACTTTTAAATTCCGATAAGACTGAGATTTTGCTCATCGGACCAAAAACTAGTATACAGAAGCTCCAGCATCTCAACCTGCATTTAGACGGATGTTCTGTAACCACTAATTCAACAGTAAAAGACCTGGGTGTTATTTTAGACAGCGACTTGTCTTTCAAAAATCATATCAATCAAGTTACTAAAACAGCCTTCTTTCACCTTAGAAATATTTCTAAGCTAAGAAATATGTTGTCCATATCCGATGCAGAAAAGCTCGTCCATGCGTTCATGACCTCCAGAATAGACTACTGTAATGCGTTACTAGGTGGATGTCCTGCATCATTAATAAACAAGCTTCAGTTAGTCCAGAATGCAGCAGCCAGAGTTCTTACAAGGTCAAGAAAATATGATCACATAACCCCGATCTTATCGTCCCTACATTGGCTTCCTGTTAAGTTTCGAATAGACTACAAACTATTACTTCTCACTTATAAAGCACTAAATGGTTTGGCTCCCATATATCTATCCAGTCTTTTAACTCGCTACAATCCGCCACGCTTCCTGAGATCTCAAAACTCTGGGCTTCTAGTAGTTCCTAGAATAGCAAAGTCCACTAAAGGTGGTAGAGCTTTTTCACATTTAGCTCCTAAACTCTGGAATAGTCTTCCTGACGGTGTTCGGGGCTCAGACACACTCACCCAGTTTAAGTGTAGATTAAAAACATATCTTTTTAGCAAAGCCTACACATAACACACATCACATCATAACCTTGTGCTCCAGAACATCTGATCACATGCACATTATCAACTTGTGCTGTTAATATCATGAACAGCAGCTACGCTAATTGCTCTCCACTGCTTCTCTTTCTCTCCCCATCCCGAGACACCCTGAGGTTTGGCCAGCTCCAGTCACCTCCCACCTCGTGATGATTACGGACCTTTGAAGAAGTAGATGCCGAACTCACAAACATCCCGAACCATCTAGAGACGTACCAGTGCCATTTGGATCCCGCTACATGTGTGGAGTTTGGCATTGGACCTCCTGGAGTGTTAAAGGCTCTGGCATGGAGAAGCTGATGCTGGATCTGTGGTGATCACAAATGCTGAGCTCATAAAACTCGGAGCTACTAACCATATAGACTGTATAAGACTGCAGAAAGAACATCACTTATAATCTTATACTCCAGTGCTCATGTTAGCTCTCACTCTCCAGTGTTCTGTATTGTTGAAAGATTTATGATCAAACTCTTGATGTCACCCAAAATGAGGATGGGTTTCCCTTTTGAGTCTGGTTCCTCTCAAGGTTTCTTCCTCATAACATCTAAGGGAGTTTTTCCTTGCCACAGTCGCCACAGCTTGCTCATCAGGGACAAATTCACACCATTCACCTTCACTGTTGATTTGTGTAAAGCTGCTTTGAGACAATGTCTGTTGTGAAAAGCGCTATACAAATAAACTTGACTTGACTTGACTTGACTTAATACACTAAGACCTCATGGTTTGAAATCATGCATGGCACGGAAGGTTCCCCTGCTTAAACCAGCACATGTCCAGGCACGTCTTAAGTTTGCCAATGACCATTTGGATGATCCAGAGGAGTCATGGGAGAAAGTCATGTGGTCAGATGAGACCAAAATAGAACTTTTGGGTCATAATTCCACTAAACGTGTTTGGAGGAAGAAGAATGATGAGTACCATCCCAAGAACACCATCCCTACTGTGAAGCATGGGGGTGGTAGCATCATGCTTTGGGGGTGTTTTTCTGCACATGGGACAGGGCGACTGCACTGTATTAAGGAGAGGATGACCGGGGCCATGTATTGTGAGATTTTGGCGAACAACCTCCTTCCCTCAGTTAGAGCATTGAAGATGGGTCGAGGCTGGGTCTTCCAACATGACAATGACCCGAAGCACACAGCCAGGATAACCAAGGAGTGGCTCTGTAAGAAGCATATCAAGGTTCTGGCGTGGCCCAGCCAGTCTCCAGACCTAAACCCAATAGAGAATCTTTGGAGGGAGCTCAAACTCTGTGTTTCTCAGCGACAGGCCAGAAACCTGACTGATCTAGAGAAGATCTGTGTGGAGGAGTGGGCCAAAATCCCTCCTGCAGTGTGTGCAAACCTGGTGACATGCACCTACTATAACAATTTCAGACCCCCCCATGATTTCTAAGTGGGAGAACTTGCAAAATAGCAGGGTGTTCAAATACTTATTTTATATTATCTGCTGCTGATTTTGTTAATTTACCCCTTACAAAGAAATGAACAGTCTAGAATTTTTACAGTAGGTTTATTTTAACAGAAAGAAAGAATATACAAAAAAATTATTAAAAACATTATTATGTTCAACCAGATTTTAGAGCATGTTTGTGGAGATTTGTGGAGATTCATCCCAAAGGTGTTGAATATGTTTGGAGCTCTATAGCAGGAGATCTTCCACTTAAACCCATATTAAGCATAAAGACATCATAAACAGCTGTGTGCCTCCAACTTTGTGGTAATAATTTGGGTAAAACCACATGCTGTGGCTGGAAAAGTCATGTGTTCCAAAACTTTACTCTCTATAGTGTAGATTAAAGTCATCACTGATCACTGGATGAATAATCACTGATAAAATATAAAGTTCAGTAATTTCCCCTACACATTTTAGAGGAAAGTGAAGTCAGTTTACTTAATGAACACAATGGAGTTAAATAGAGTTTATTAAAACTCTACACAATTCCTCTAGAAGGTGGTGAACAATCAGCTGCTGTAACTGAATTCAGCGTGTTAAACTGAATATAGATGAACCTGTTTAACTGCATATCCTCTCAACAATAGAGTTGGATTATAGACAACTTCATTTCTGTTCTGTTGGATTTAGATGAACCCGTTTAACTGCATTTTCTCTGAACAATAAAGTCAGATAAGTCAGATAACTTCATTTCAAAACTTAAGTCTTCTGGCTTCTGACCAGTACGAGTAATAAAACTTCAAAAGAAGCTGATTGTACAACCCAGAGTTAATCATGTGACTGAACTGTGATATCACCCCATCCTTAATTCCTCCCAGTGCAGTTGTATTATAAAACAATTAAACAGCAATAAATATTCTATAGTAAATATATGCTACTAGGAAATCTGATTGAAAGAAAGTGGGAATTCTAATGGAAACAACTTTAATCAGTTCCAGACTGCACATGCTTCTTTTTCCTTTCTTTTTTTTTCACTCCTTTAGGTCTCTATGTTTAAGAAGTTTAAGATTGCACAGGTCATAAACTGTAACTCTCATTGTTAAAAAATGTTCCAGCAAAAGTCAACAAACCGGCTATAAAACCATTAACTACAAAAACACCACCAGATAGTTTTACTTTCTGTTTCACAGTTCTACTCCTCCCTCTGCACAGGTATCACAAAACCTTTAGGAGACGAACAAAGAGAAGAAACACGTACTGAGCTTCACACACAGACATCCGACAGAGAAACACACACAGACATCCGACAGAGAAACACACACAGGACACGGAAAAACACAGGTAATAACACAAGGTACATTTTGTTTTGAAAGCATATGTATAGAGTATATAATAGGTATATAAAGAGTATATATAAAGTGTATATAAAGAGTATTTATAGAGTATATG
Source organism: Silurus lanzhouensis (assembly GCA_039877035.1). Taxonomy (NCBI): domain Eukaryota; kingdom Metazoa; phylum Chordata; class Actinopteri; order Siluriformes; family Siluridae; genus Silurus; species Silurus lanzhouensis. Next base: position 3,460,171 of record JBCEWE010000422.1, on the reverse strand, counting down.
AAGAGTATATAAAGTGTATATATAGAGTATATGTAGAATATATATAGAGTATATAAAAAGTATATATAGAGTGGTTATAGAGTATATATAGAGTATTTAAAGAGTATATGAAAAGTATATAAAGATGTACTCTAAATTTATATAAAGGTAATAATAAACATTTATTTTACGTTTTGTTGCGTTTTCTTTTTCTCTACACATTAACATTATCTAACACTAACACTGTAGAGATTCTCATATGTGTATTTGTCTTTATAATAGATTAAAATATGGGATCATCTCCATCCAAACCTGGTATGTAACACAAACAGACTTACTTCAATATTACAGTAATGCTGAATAAAACAGTGGTGCACTAGACAGTGTTTACATCTATATGTATAGTTCTGAGTAAAAAGAAAAAAAGAGAAAGAGCCAAACCTGAAATTATAAATATTTATATTTGTTTCTCAATTAAAAGCAGTTTAAAGTGACAGATGTGAAAATATGAGATTCAACTTCCATATATATACATACATACATACACACACACACACACACACACACACACACACACACACACACACACACACACACACACACACACACACATTTTATATATTGTATATGCCATTTGCTATTCAGTGTGATTTTTTTCTTATCTGTGTAACAGAATTTGTCACAGTTCTGGCTGATAAAACTTTTTCTACAAATGGACAAGACATTATCCTTCGATGTGAAGCAAATACAGAATATGTAACAGCAACATGGGAAAAAGACGGCAGCAAATTGCTATGTGTAGAGGGCAAACACCGTGTGAACAAAATTGGTAAAAATTGTGTTTTGGAAATTGTAAAACCTGAAGGAAGTGATGAAGGGAAATACACGTTAACCCTGAGCAACACATCGGGTTCTGTATCATGTTCCGCCCTCGTCAGAGTCGGCAAGTAACATTATATTATTACCTGATAAAAATAGAAATGCTAATAATAGCTAATGCTAATCATGTAAATAAGCAGAGACTGATTATTAATTTATAAATAATTAAAATATTTAACACTGCAATTGTGGAATTTTTGAAAAAATATAATATTGTATAATATAGAACAGTAATATTGTATTAAAATCATGTCATTTATTCATTACAGTAATTCCACAATGGAGAGAAGTGCAGTGGAAAAGGTTTCATTATCCTTCACTACTGATTTATATCATTAGTTAATAATAAATGATTGAATGGATGATAAACTTTATAAACTGATACAAATGTACATTTTCTTTCCTCAGACAAGATGAAATGTTAAATAATCTGAAGACTTTTAAAGTTTGTAATCCAGTCGAACAGCTCAACTTCCTCTTGTATGGATTAGTTGGAGCAGGAAAATCCAGCACCATAAACACCATCAGAAGCATCTTTGAAGGACGTCTGTATGTCAACTGCTTGGCTGCTGCAGGATCTACTACGAGTCAGACTCTCTCTGTCAGTTTACACACTTCATGTCACGTGTTTGAACTCGGTGTATGTTGTATGTGTAATTATTAACAAAGTAATTATTGGTAAAACATCTCTTTTTCTCCACTACATCCAGTTTGGAAGTTACAGACTTGAAGATGAAGAAGGATCGTTTCCTTTTGCCTTCTATGATGTAATGGGTGCAGAAGCAGACGCAAAAGCTGGTGTGAACACTCAAGACATCATCAGTGCTTTAAAAGGTCACATGAAAGAGGGCTACAAGGTAAAGTGTTCACATTACTGTGTTCAGCTCTTATCACTCAATCACACTGTATGGAACTCAGTAGGAAACATGTGTCTCTATAAAACCCTACCAGTGTAACCAGTGTATCTGGAATATCATCCACACTTTTTCTTCAGTTCAGCTTTAATGCTCCAGTGTCTGAAAGTGACCATTATTACAAGCGAAATCCCAGTCTGGGTGATCAGATGCACTGCCTGGTGAACGTCATAGCAGCCGACAGAATTTCAATAATGGACAATGAATTTCTCAATAAATGGAAGACGATCAGAGAAACAGTGAGCAGTATGGGTGAGTCAGTTCATCTTCTCCATTATAATAGTTTATCCTTGTCAGCATGTGCTCTTAGAGGAACTCAGGATAATTTCAGGAGTCAAAAATTAACATTGCGTATGTAATGATGTGGATGTGAGTGTAAGAAAATCTAAATAAAGACCTCAGTGAAATTTTACTGATTTACAATTAAAGCCCTTGAAGCTGAAATTCATACAATCCATAGATAGACTCAATTAACTTCTTTTTCTTCAATTTGGTATATTCTATTTATTTATATATATATATGCAGGCAATTGCATCATTTTTCTTGTGTTAATAATATTGTTACATGTGCCTATTTTATTATAGTATTCTCAGGTTTATTTTGTGTATCCCTGTACTTTATCTCTGCTCCATTCAGCCTGAAATATGACATGCATATAAATATTCAGACCCTTTGCAGCAACACTTTGAAATGAGCTCAGGTGCCTTGATTGTTGCTGAGATGTTTCTACACCTTGACTGGAGTCTACCTGTGGGAAAGTTTATTGATTGGACATGATTTGGAAAGGCACCTCTCTGAAAAAGGCCTCACAGCTGACAATGCAGATCAGTGCAAAAAAAACAAGTCATAAGGTGAAAGGAACTGCAGATCCCAGAGATGGGATGCTGTAAGGCACATATCTGGAAAAGGCTACAAAAAAAAAAATTGCTACTGCACTAAAGATGCCCAAGATCACAGTGGCCTTCATCATTCTTAAATGGACGAAGTGAGGCACACCCAGGATTCTTCCAACTGTTTGTTTTTCCAACAGCTGTTTCTCAGACAAACTGAGCAATCGGGGGGAAAAGCTTTAGTAACAGATGTGACCAAGAATTTGATCACCGGTCTGACCAGTTCCAGAGATCTTGTGAGGAAATTGTACAAATTCCAGAAGGACAACCATCACTGCATTCATCCACTGATCTGGGCTTCATGGCAGAGTAACCAGAAGGAATCATCTCCTCAGTGCAAACAAATTAAATCCCATTTGGTGTTTAACAAGCACCTGAAGGACTCTCAATCTGTGTGTCACAATATTCTCTGGTCTGATGAAACCAAGATTAAACTGATTGGCCTCAATTGTAAATGTTATGTCTGGAGGAAACCATGCAAAATTCATCACCTGCCCAAAACCATCTGAACAGTTAAGGTTGATGCAATTGGGTTGTTTTTCTGCAGCAGATACTGGGATACTGGTCAGGGTTGAGGGAAAACTGAATAGAGCAAAAGATCTCCTGAATAAAAACCTGTTCCAGAGCACACAGGACTTCAGTCAGGACTTCAGTCCAGGGCCAAGGGTTCACCTTCCTAATGAGAAAAAGAAACAGATTTTTTAGCATATATTATATGATTTTAGCATATCAGACACCCATAAATGAAATGTATTATTATTATTATTTTAATTATTATTATATTTATTATTATTATTTCCTGTTTGTGCGACAGGAATCCCACAAGTGGTTTTCATGACGACAGTAGATTGTGCATGTGAATTAACCAAGGAGAATTTGCAAAACATCTACAAAAGCAAGAAGATCCAAGAGAAAGTGAGTAATGTTGCTGTAATGAGACTGTAATGTGCATCACTGCAGTATTCAACATTCTACATCACTGACACTTACATGTGTGTGTTTGTGTGTGTATCCAGATGATTCAGTGCAGTAATCTCACAGGTATCCCCATGAACCTCATCTTCCCTGTTGTGAACTATCATCAGGAGACCAACATGAACACGGAAATAAACTGCCTGATGCTGGAGGCCTTAAAAAATATTGTCCCCTGGGCAAATGATTATGTAAAGACCTGTTCCAACAACCAAAATTTACATCAGGATTCAAATGAATAAATAAAAAAAATCACTGAAAATATGAAAAGCAGAGCAACAAACAATCTGAAAATCTACTTAATTATTATTACTCAAATCCATTAACTCTTCAATCCCAAATGATGAGTAAATGTGATTATGAAAGATAAAAAAAAGTTTAATGATACACATATACAGATATCATTCATGATTTATATATAGATATAAAATTCTGTCCTGAAAATTGAACACTTTATAACATTCATTTCTGTTTCTTTTTTGTTTAAAAGGAATTACATTTTCTTCATGGTTAAGGAATTTATTCATTGCGAAACATCAGAATCATCGTTACTGCAGACTATCATTGGTTGCATGTATAAGACATTTGTCAGGGTGCTGGGCTATAAAAAAATATATATATAAAAATAAAAAAATGGAAAGAATAAATAATACATAAAGATAGACATTAAACTATATTTGTGATACAGATTATAATGAGCATGTTTTTAAATAAAATGACAAATAATGATTTTCTTGTTTAAATTGAAATATAAAAAAACATGTTTGATTTCTTTTTTTAAATGAAACTGGATGAGCAGATGTACATGAACAAATGAAATGTAAGTTCTGTCTCTGAAACACTCTTGCTGAAATAAAACACTTCTTTGATTGGTTGACAGATTTTTTCCGGCTCTAATATATCCATGCATACAACACTTGAGATAAACCAAAGTTACCTTGAAGCACTTCAGTGCAACATTAAGAGGCTCTCAGCTGCACAACATGACCACCTTCTAGTGCTTTACACAGTCTGCATAATCACCATCACTGAGAAATTACAGGCGTGAATCCTGGTGCTGTCAGAACCATGCACATCATATAAAGGACATTTGCCATGTGTTATGAGTGAATATTAAGGTAGAATTACTGTTTCAGATGATAGAATGAGACTGGACCAAACATCCAACCACTTTTGTTTTCCAATGACAACCATTACAGAGACAGCACACAAATGACTCCAACAAGGGAGACTCTACTAGGAAGAGTAAGCAGGTTTGTGTGAAGGGTTTTTTAAAGTGGTCTATTTAATTAAAGCTGAAATTTTCCCACATCTTTAATATTAATTCTGGGTGCAAGCACCACTGCTCTTTTATTCTAACCAGGGAGCATGCTTGGATCTGTTTGAGGCACGAGACATGAAAGTTTGGATACATCCAGAGGACTAAAGAAGTCTAAGGCAGACCACCACCAGGTTGTGAACATTGGAGATGGATAGAGAGCATAAGGACAGGTATCCTTTAGAGGAAGGTCATTAGTAGAGCCATACCTAGATCGAGCTTAGTGACGATGGTCGCCCCCTGGAGGAGCACGAAGGCCAAGGGCAGGGGGTTCCGTATTTTCACCGTGATTTTCAAGCCAACAGTAATCATTAAGCCAAACAGAAATCCAGGATGTATCTACTGGTACATTAGAAATCATGGAGATAATCTTGCAAGAATGAGTGTTTTAACATCCTTAAATACCCGGTGTAACGAGAAAAGTGAGAAGATCGCTGCTAAACCGGAAGTGCGCATCACAAAGCCTGTAGATCCTGATTGTAGCAATGACGGGAAACCAGTCTTGGGCATATTCATATTTTTATCTTCCGCAGTTGCTCAGGTGTTTTATGCTGCTACTTATTTCAACATTTACACTGCAATTAATAGAAAATCTGAGAGACTACAGAAGAGCTGCAGTAGTACGTTTGAATAATGCAAATATCAACCCTGAAAATAAAATAATTGATTACAGGAAGAGGAAAAATAGGAAATGTTGAGCTGAAATTGCATCATCACTGTGTCGAGTGTGAACCTGCCATACTGTAAAGAAATTAATTCTTATTTTGATCATCACTGCATGTTTATGGCTATTTGCTATACATTACACATTGTGACCTGGTGCAAACTATTAATTTCTTCTCCATGATCCTCCTAATTTCTCAGTGTGTTTCTTAATCGACCGAGTTCCTTATTTGCCCGAGCAGGTGTGTTTTTCAGAGCAGAGAACAGAGGTGAAGTCACACTGGGAATAACACACTGTACTGCAGGTGAAGACCCGACTCTCAGTCTCTGCCATGAGCTGCTCAGTTGCTCGGGTTTTTATTTTTACCTGACTTTGCTCTTTTGCAGAAGTGGAGCAGAGCAGCCACGAGCACACTGAACATGTTCTGCCCTTGTGGTATTTCAGACACAATGGTTTTTTTCTTTTTTTTCCATGGTGTGTATTTTGACAAGCTGTATGTCAAGTTTGCCAGGTGACAGTGAAAATGTTATTTTTTGTGTATGAATGCACACACACACACACACACACACACACACACACACACACACACACACACACACACACACACACACACAGCTCCTGGATCGTGAGGCAAGGTCTTGTGAAGGTCATGGGTTTTGCATCAAGGAAACGCAATAATATTCGCATCATGGTCTATGGTGCACACTCACGCATCTCATGGGCAGCAGAAGAAGTGACCGTCGGTGCTCATGATCACTGATAAATCTCTAATCAGCTTTTACACACACATGTTCATTTTGTAGGCCACATGAGCATTGGGAGCTTATCTCCTTCCAATACAGTATTCAATAACAATGTTTTTTCCACGTTCTCAGGTTTGCCACAGTGTTGGGCAGACAACAGTACAGCTTTCTCCTGAAGTTCACACGCAGCACTGCAGACTCAGCACTTCTCATTGCCTGACTTATGTCTCTGTCCCATGGATGATTTATTCCAAGAGAAACTCCAGGCTGCAGAATTCATCTTACCCTGTCCCTGTAAGCCCCCTTCTCATACTAGTGAGTTATACCACAGATAGCACTAGGTGGAGCACTAGGTGGAGCTGTACGAGCACTCAAAACATTTTCTCAGATTATATCACATGATCAGATGCTTAGACACCAAAACTGAGACATGAGTGATCACAGAGAAAGATACAATTGGGATTTGAAGTACTCCTCCTACTCTAACTACTACTACTACTACTACTACTACTAATAATAATATGAAGTAATTAAAATAAAATAATGTCATTTTGCTTCTGTGCATCATTACAATGAATTATGAAGCAATCAAGTTTTTTCGAGCAGCAGATTCAGGATCTTTGAAATCATTAAATAAAGAGAATATTCTCAGCCCAGCTCCAGCGATGACATTTATATTTATTGCATTTGGATTATTATGGCATTCACATTTATAACGTTATGTGTATGAAATATGGAGATCAAATAAATGCATGTGAACACTTACATGGTGTTTCATCTCGGCCTAGAAACCAGCAGTCATTTTGAAATTGTGTATGTGTGTGTGGTGGAAATCTACATTGTTGTTTTACACATTTTAATGTTGAACTAATCTCAAAACACAGTCCATGTTTTCCCAAAAAAATGATCTCGTCTTTAACTTATCAAGCCTAGTTTGTTGTTAGAAAAAAAAAAAAGTGTGATATTAATAATAATAATGCAATACATTTTCCATTGTCAGTGTTTAAAAATCTCTGTAATGATATTATAAAAAATATAAAGAGAAACACAAATTTTTTTGTTTTGCAACACAAATTAATCTTTCAACCAGTGGATGCATGCGATAAATCAGCGATAAATCAAAATCAATCGAAATCCAAAATCATAAATCTATAACATGCAGACTTCGAGCAACGTAAACGAGTAAAATCAGGAATGTAAACAACAACAAATAAAAGCTCAAAGGCAAAGAATGCAAACATGATCCAAAAAGTTTGTTAAGGCAGACGGCAAAACAGTGAGAAATACTTTATAGGAAAAGCAAACAGGGACATGGAGGAATATATTTACAAAATAATCAGAGGGAAAACTAAAGATTGTGGGCAACAAGGACACGAGGAAATAATGGTTCATTTGAAATGCTGTTATTTCTTACACAACATGGCAACACCGGGGTCTCTGGGAACGAGCCCAAACAACGAGACAGTAACATTAATGGCAACAAAACAAAAAAAGGCACAGAAGGTCGAATTTGATCAAATATTTAGATTTCCTCCCTCAGTGGTCCTTTCCTCCAGACCCAATCAATCTATTGACCTTTTCCCTCCAGCATGCCCTTTTCCTCTATTTAACTCCGTCTATTTCTGCTCCCTTATGATTATTCCATCGTTTTTTTTCTTTTCTCTTTTTCTGAAAATACTCTTGGAACAGTGCTGGGTGAAAGCGGTGGTGTTTTCTGGCAGAATTGGGGCGAGAGCACAAGGGAGTGGGTGTTGGTGGAGTCGAGTGACAGGTCATAATAAGACATTTTGCAGTGATGGCGGCCATCTAACAGCTACAGTTCAACTGGGCCAGGCCACAGAAGGAGTGAGAGAATGAGGATAAAATGGAGAGAAAAAGAGAGAGAGAGAGAGAGAGAGAGAGAGAGAGAGAGAAATAATGGATGTCACTGGCACTTTTCCCTCGCACAGTTTTCCCCCGTGGGGCATTTCTTTTCCCAACACGTACTAAACAACTTCACCCTGCTGTCATGGTGCAATTATATAATGGGATTTTGATCCTTAAATGTTAAATGCACAGTCACGACTGAGAGCTCAAGCTTTTAGCCTCTTATCGTGGACCAAATCACACCCTATTCATCCCCATTCATCCCTTGCTTACCTCAGAAAAGACACAAATCAGTCCTTGCCATGGAAGCGATCACTTATCCTGCTGAGAAGAACACACAAAGCACTCCGGGCAGAAAACTGCACGAGGGGATGGACGTAAGAACCAGATCAAGCTGATACTTATCAAACCATTTGCACCAGATCTTAAGCAGTACAAAAGAGAGGGAGTGATGAAGGAGAAGGAAAAAAGGTACCGGGCAGGAACGAGCGTGAACATGAATGTGAAAAAGAAGTGCAGGGCAGAAATCATCAAACCCGCCTGTTTGGCATCAATAAACAAGCCATAGTCATCGGTTTCTACAACTAGTTCAACATGAATTGGCCTGAACAGAGTCTGGCACCAGTGATGTTGACCGTGGCTTGTTTATTAGTGAAAGACAGGCTGGTTTGTGTATTGCTATACAAGCTGATGTCCTGGGATACATGGACACAACATGGAATAATGAAGAGAAAAAAGAGTGGCAGTCTTCAAAGACTTCAGAACTCAATTAGGAACCCTGAGTGTACAAGCATCAAATCTTGAGGCAGATGGGGTCCGATTTCAGACAGCCAGAATAGAAATTTGAGACTGAGGTGGGCACAAGCACCACAAAGACCTGGTGGCCATCATTTGATAGAACACCATGAATCCGTGGTGGTGTTATGATCTGGGGAATGTTTTCTTAGCACACTTTGGGCCTGTTAATACCAATAAGACCCAATCATCCCCTCACGCCAATGTCTGCTGGAGTTTTATTGCTGATCATGTGCATTTCTTAATGGCCCACCGCTGACCTGTCTTCTATTCATAGCATGGAAATGTCATAAAGCACAAGTTTCTCGAACTAGTTTCATAAACATGGAATTAAAGGAAAGAGAAAAGAAAATGAAGACGAGGATCAGCTGATTAGCTTCTTCACAATAAATAAACAAATTATTCATCTTGAATAAAATCTTGTTCTTTTTGTCACTGATAACACAATCACACACTCCTTTAAACAAATAAATTTCAACTCCCTCAAAACAATCAGTTTTTCCCCCCAAAGTGAAGAGAAAGAAGATGTTTGTTGGCAAGGTGTTTAACAAAGATAAAGGCATCGGATTGCTGTTGACTCAGCACCCAGCCGAAAAAGCTTCATGATCGATACATCATCAATCATCGCATTTAATGTGAGCGGCACCAAACGAGGGCTGGAATGAGAATAGGGGGATTATGCCGGATAGGGTTGAAAGACAAGCATCTTTGAGGATTTGCATGTTAAAGCCAAATGGACAAAAGAGAACAATACAAAGAGGCGAGAAAAACACTGGTCACGATCAATAACACAAGGTCCTACAGGACGTTTCAGTGTTTCACTGTGTTCATGAAAATCCCTCGTGATTTTTTTAATGAAAGATCAGAACATTATGTCTCTTACATTAAATAACATCCCATGAGTCAATGCTTTGGAAAATATATATATATACACATGTCTCATAATCCATTAATACCCAAAAAAATCTATACCAAAAATCTATTTCCAAAAGTTCTGAGATTTAGTAATAATAATATTTTATTTATGGGTTCTTTACATGACACTCAAAGACACCTTACATACAATAAAAACACAAAAACAACAACAACAATTTAAAATAATGAAACACTTCACAACCAATTAAACATAATACAATGGCAATAAAATTTCTGTCTGAAACGATGCGTTTTTAAACAAGATTTGAAAATAGAGACGCTGTTGTGAATATCTAGAGGAAGTCGATTACGCAAGTGGAGCAGCGAGCATAGATGCCAAACGTATACAAGGAAGAACTAAGGACGATGAGATCATTGCTGAAAAAGTGGAGCAGCGCTCTAATAGAACTTGACAACTTGGGCCTGGACAGATTACCAGACCACCATGAGCTTAGACCTTCTCTAACTGGACGACGGTGGACCATCCAGCTTCAGGGAGTCTGTAACGCGATATGCTCAGACTCGTGTTCTTGGCTGTCAGGAGTGGAAACTTATGTAGCCTTCAGCTTCTGCAGCTCATCAATATTTGATGTTGATATATTTGAGATTTTCCTCACCCTGGTTGTACACATTGCTTTTTTGGGTTGTTATAGACGTCTTATAGATTGTGTGTGTGTTAAAAAAATCCCATGAGAGCAACAAAACCAGCCTGGAAGCAAAATCCGTGTCCTGGTTAAAAGTCACTGAGACTTGATGAGACATTTACCTGAAGTTCTTGCTCTGTATCTGTATTGTGCATCTGCCACATGATTGGCTGATTGAACATCAGAAATGAGCAGGTATTTCTAACGTTTCCTCTACAGCTGGTCAGTCCACTAAAACATCGTAATCTAAATGATTTATGGTGCCAGTTGTTTGCAAACGAGCCTTTTTACGCAGCTGATTTGTATCAGAATGACTGAACATGATGAACCATTACAAGGTTAACAGAATTAAAGGTTGTACTCATTTTACAGTCACATTCACACAAGCCAAGTGTGTGTTTTAAAAGTGTGGACAGTGCGCTCTATGATTTCTGATGCACGTTCATTAGATCATTTTATCAGATCTAAATGATTTGAGCGAGAAGGTGTTGAGGGTTGGGGAGTGGAGGGTGGATGAGGGAGATGTACTGAGTAAAGAGAAATCTATAAACAAAGCAAGCCAAAAGGATGTCTTAAAAACAGTGGCACAGGATAGTGGGTAAGAAAAGGAAAACACACAGATGTGAGGATAAAAAAAAAAAAGTGAAACAATTTACACAAACTGCCATTCTGTCCCCTAACACTCGGAGAGCCATTTGTCAAAGCCAGGAGGAGGAATAATGGAGCATTCTGCTGTACTGCCTGCCAATGGCACATACTAACAGATGATTTATTGGACCTGAGCTGCAGCTGGCACTGCCACCCACCCACATCCAGCAGGGGCAAATGCAGAAGTCTAGTGCACTCTTCTGAGACACTTTTCTGTATCTCAGATAGCCACAGCAAACTCATTAAACCAGCACAAATAAGCAATGCTATTACACTGAAATATGTGTAATTTTTTGGAAGATATTTTGGAACAAAGCCCCACATACAGACTGGAATTACTGCACTTTCAAAAAAATCAGTTTTTACTGATTTATATATATATATACTGTATGTTAGCTTTTAATTTCAAAGGCTTCTACCCTGTATTATAAACATGATAAATGTTAAGCGTGTGGGTTTTTCTGGAAATTAAAGCCAGCTAGAATACAGGAAATACTGCTACTACTCATAATAATAATACAAACCACCTACTGTACTCCAACATGCAGACTAAAGCAGAGCGAGTGATAACATTTCTTTGATATTCGACAAAACTTTTTGGTTTGATTGTGAGATTTAAAAAAAGGAATGTTTTCCCACTAATCACTCTCTGCATGTGAGAGAAAAACTGTGCATACATCGAGAGCTAATTATTTAATGAAAGGGAGGAAAATAAAAATGCTTGCCAAGCATTGCTCGATCAGATACCTAATAACCCTGCTGCAGAAAGAGGAACTGCATGAGATAGGAAATGATTCTCAGTTCATTTAAATAAAGACTCAATGGGAGTTTGAGACAAATGGTAAGTAGATATACAAAATATCACATGCTTTTAGTTCTGGAAGAGTTCGAACAGTTGGTTCTGATGCTTCGGACCACTTAGATACATTTCAGCATTTTCCTTACCTTTATTGCTGCTAATTTCTGCTCATTTCTACAGTCCTTTTCTTCATCACTGCTAATTCCTTTACTCTACATTGAATTTGCAACTGCTTGCACCTCAGGAGGGCGAAAGCAAATCACATGCTTCCTACAAGATATAAAAAAGCCATTCATCACATCTTTTGCGACTGCTGCTATTTCCAGAATTCACAAACAACAAAAACGGCTAATCGAATCTTCACGATTGGAAACAGAGCTCCCAAAACACACCACCACTGCTCCAGATTTTCCAAATGATCTGCAAATCCAGGCACCTGGTAGCATATAGGAGAAGCTTTTACTAAGATTGAACTAAAAGTCAAGTGCAGCTGAAAAACGTCCAGAGGAACATGAATGAGCTTCTGATTCTGATTCTCCACACTTGTCTAAATCCTTCATGAAGCTGAACTCATTGTAACACCAGTAGCATTTTAGACAGACTGCAATCAAAGTCTTCATTTATTATATTTTTTATTGCCATAATTATGACAGATTGTGACATAACCATCATGAATCGCTGTTCCGGTATTGTTCATTCTGACATTTAATGACTCATTTAATTACAAGTCTCTGGAAATTATGAAGGAATTGTAAGTGTTAAGGTCTTTTATTACACTATAAACGCTTGGTGAACCTGCTATTTTCTGCTTCACAGGGGACATTTATAACCGTGTCGTGATTTATCAGGAGGGTTGAAATCGCAAGATAACAAGATCTTGTTGCAGTCCTGCATGTTGTTAGTTTAAATGATAGATTCCTGACTTTTCCAGCCACATGGGTAACTGTTACTACAGAGTTGGAGGCAGACAATTCAAGAATACAGGAAGTCTGTAGATGCAGGAGCATGAAAATTTCACTCCACATGAACTTGGAGCCCAAAACCTGCTCCAGCATGACAATGCAAAAAAACAGCTCCATGAAGATACAGTATACTTTATATGGATTGGAACGGAAGATCTCCTTCAATAGAGCTCTGAAAACCTTTGGGACGAATGTGAATGCTGACTGCACCCCAGGCCTCCTCACTTTACACCCTTGTAGCTGAATGACCACCAATCTACACAATATCTACATCTTCTTGGAAGAGTGGAGCTCATTATATTAGGACTAAATGTGGAATGGGATGTTCAAAAAGATGCACATAGAGATCTTACTCTCAGGTGTCCACAAGCTTTAGTCCATATAGCGTATATTTCCAAAATATAAACTTTTCCATTACACAACAAGCCTTTTGATGGGATGAGTGTCGAGAAAAAAGGCATCACGTCTTCAGGTGAAATCTTTCCTGGCAGCATCGTCTGCTTCTTCAGCACACAGGTATTTTTGGCAGCACTGTACATGGAGTTCTGTTATCAACAACTCATTAACATGTAATAAATGAGCTGCTTTAGCACAGAACCAGGCCACGGTGATAACAAATGCATAGCGGACATTCACATTGCTCTAATAAATCATTTCGGCGGCTGTAAACACACAAGCAGTCCCTTTGCTCGCGTAGTTTACCAACAGGCTGATGGCGTTTCTCAGTCCTATTGTCAGTGGTATAATGCAAGCTGCAAATATTTTTAGATTTTCCCTATAAAAAGCTTCGAATAAAATCAGCTTGGTAAATGTTGAGCTACAGGGAATAGGCATGACAAAAGCGTCCAGTGTCTCCACAGAAGTGAGGAAATCTCATTAGAAAATTAATTATTAGTTAAATATAAAACTGCCAATTAGTTTATCATAGTTACGGCATCTATTCCGTGCCAACGTGGCGCCAGCGATCGAGAACAGCGGTGATTGACTGCTCAGTACTTCAGCACTTCACCGCTAATTTATTTGCTAATGTTTAGTGAAATGAGCTTACCTACATAAATTACCCTCAATCTTCACTCCTCGCTGACATCCCTGTTATTTAACGTTCCCTTCCCATGTACTGTGAATTTGTTCTCCAGAAATGAAAATTCATCGCCATCTGGTCTGCTTCTCTGCCACGATGCATCACACACATGCAAACCTCTGAAATGTGGAGCATTCTGACTCACCCAATCAAATCCTAAATGAGACACTAATGGCGGGTGATTTTGGTCACGATTTGGTCGTCGGAAAAACAAATTTTGAAAATCCTGAAATATTCCTATAATCCGAAGATGAAATCTGCAGTTTTTGATTGCTGGTTTGATGTTTACCGACAGCCGATTTATGGGTGTCGCGATCGTCTTATTGCTCTGGTGAAATTCTGTCAGAACGTTTCGGAATCTTTCCTGCGGCGTGACTTCGCCTACGGCGTCCGTCAAACCAAGAAGCAAACCTGATCATGCAATTTGTGTGACGACTTCAAACCACCTCGGGGAAAATGTCGAAAGGATTTAGGTGGACATTACAGCAAGAAGAGACACTTATCGAGTGATGTAGGGAAAGGAAGTGTTTGTATGAGGTTTTTATCAAGGCAGGTCATGAACCAAATATACGCTACAGATTGTTAACTATGCAGGTAGCTACCATTAGCAAGAGAACACGATTCTGAACGTGTAAAAACGTCTGATGAGTCTTCTACTTGTGTGCGATAGTTTTTAACTTTCGTACAGTCTGACATTATAACAACTGAGATCGTGCAGTGTGATACCCGGGATCATGTTCTTACAGTCTGACAAACAACAATCGCAAAGGACATTGTACATTGTTTGTTCGGCACAAGTTATGCGTATGAAATACGTTTATCCATACATCGCTCACTTATTATTATTAACACCAGAACTATAATCAATTGAAAATTAATCATGACATCATAAAAATAAACTACTACTATTATTGCTAATAATGATTAACGATGAAGTTTCTTAATTGTCCTTTTATTAAACATCTGCAGATCGAAGTGATACAGAAACCATTTTCCCTCTCCAGACTTCCAGTCTATTCACCAAGAAACCCTAAAACCACACAACTCAGTTACTACAGTGTCCCTAAAGGCGAGAGTTGAAATTTGATAGATCCAGCTCTTCCTCAGATCTTCGTGTAAATAATCTCTGGAGGAACAGTTAAATATTAGTTTCTATCGAGGGTGTATTAAGATTGTTTTTGTTCTTCAAGGCCGCGCTTAACACCCTGATCAAGAGTGTAATTGTGTTGCTAAAACAAACAATAACCAGCAGGTTTGCTCTGGATGATCTATCAGCACCAGGTGAAGATACAGGACTGATCCATCGTTCCCACTGCCTCAAGTAAATACTGTCATGATTATGGTCATTATGGTCAGAGATCTTTCAGACCCTCATATACAAGGATGGTTTCTTCAATCGGAACTTCTCTACGTCATTAACGCTCCGCTTTTACTGCATTTGACTCCAGAAGGACATATTCCATATATACCAAGCAATAATGTATATATATATAAATACTTATAAACATTGAATCTTGCGTGTCCTCACAACATGACGCACAACCGTGATATTGAGAACACAAAGGAGACACGTCTCTGTTCAAACTTCGGGATTCTGTCGAACAACACGTCCAGGATCGAGATTTGAAAACAGAAAGACTCGGAGCCTGTTGTCTCTCGCACAAAGCAGGGGGACAAGAAGAGACGTCGAGTTCTCGTCAGCTGTCGTTTCTCCAATTTCACGTGCTAGATTAAAGCCTCAGATAGCATTAATGTAGCACTTCGAGTCTTTGTCTTTCTCCACACACGTGTGCGGGGACACGTTTTCTGATTCCGCATAATCCAATATGCCCCTTTTACACACTTTTGTTATCTCTGTCAATCCGAGGATTACATTAGGTCTCATCTCAGGGGCACGGGCTGGATCACATTACTACACCATCAGTACGGAAGTCTATTGAATTAGCTTTCCAAAAACAGCTGTGTGTGTGTGTGTGTGTGTGTGTGTGTGTGTGTGTGTGTGTGTGTGTGTGTGTGTGTAAGTGAATGTAGAGGGCTATAGGTCAGACAGGATGTGGCATCTGTTGTCTAAGATTGATTTAATATATGACGAATGTCCTCAAGGTCATAAGGTCGCCTCCGAGTCGTTAGGGTGCAAACAACTCTGGCCTCCGAAAGTGACCACAGGAAAGCAATCAACTTCAAACGAGGCGTATTGGCACTTCCAATCTGGGAGTAATTGACAATCAAATGTGCCCTCACCCATTAAGAGAGGGAGGCACTAACCCTCGTGGCCGTGTCCTCCGGCTGTCTAGAAAAGCAATGGGAAAATGATGCATCATGCAATCACTCATGCACTTAGGCATGTGTGTGTGTGTGTGTGTGTGTGTGTGTGTGTGTGTGTGTGTGTGTGTGTGTGTGTGTGTGTTTAATTGAGATTGGGCTTAAACACTGTTGAAAATATATATTAAAGGGAGTCAAAAGAAAGAAAAGGACTAATGGGTCTAATTTGAAATGATGCAGTGTTTTGTAGAGTCCAGTGGAATCCTGACAAAAACACACTTCCTCACTTTAATTTTATTAAAGCAGTCGTACGGTCTGCTCACGTCTCTCACATCAGCGTAACAAACACAATAAATATATCCTCATTTATTATACCCGTTATGAAATGTTTTTTCTGTTCAGCAGGGTTTCCTTCTGCAGGGTTTCCCTCCATCTGCTGCGAATTTCTATTCCCTCTCAGGAGGCGGAAAAATGTACCGTCATCTCATTTAGTTTGCTTCCCCACTACAATCTCACTTCTATCCTTCAAACTTTCAGTTCAAACTATAATCTCTCTCTCTTCTCTCTCTCTCTCTCTCTCTGTCTGTGTTAGAGATCCATCCATCCATCCATCCATCCAAACACCCCCCACCCTCCGACCCACCTAACCACCCATCCATCCATATACCCCCACCCTCCCATCCATCCATCCATCCATCCATCCATCCATCCATCCATCCACCCTCCTATCCATCCATCCATCCATCCACCCATCCACCATCCATCCATCCAATTTTAATGAGAAAAGCAATAATAATATAAATAATATCTATTACATGATCGATCGATCTATCTATCTATCTATCTATCTATCTATCTATCTATCTATCTATCTATCTATCTATCTATCTATCTATCTATCTATCTATCTTTTTTCATTGGAAAATATTATATCTGTTTATCTTGCTCGTATATATAATTCTTCTAGAAAAGGTCACAGTTTAATGAGATTACTGAGGCTGTAACCAGAGAAGAAAAGAGGGATAAAGTGAAAGTGTGTGTGTGTGTGTGTGTGTGTGTGTGTGTGTGTGTGTGTGTGTGTGTGTGTGTGTGTGTGAGACAGACAGAAAGATGTAGACTAAGCTGAGGAAAGACATTTGAGAAGATTCATTTGCTGACACGAGAGACAGGGAGAAGACGGGTACGAGTGTGATGAGAGACACATGGAGAGACGGTGTGATGAGAGACACATGGAGAGACGGTGGACGTAACTGAACGCAGGGCAGCTGTCAAATCTCTGATCAGTGAATACTTCAGGTTTATACGTCTGCAGCTGTGAAAACTGAACAGGGTGGAAGACATTACCGTTTCTAACATCACACCAGCCAGCTAATGAATGTGTGTGTGTGTGTGTGTGTGTGTGTGTGTGTGTGTGTGTGTGTGTGTGTGTGTGTGTGAGTATGAAGTTTTACCCTATTTTTTCAGCACCTGTTTATTATTTGTGTGATTGTGTATATTTGTATACAGGTGTGTCTGTAAAAGCAGTGTAAACACTTGAACATGAATGCGGGTAGACTGTTCAAACTGTGTGTGTGTGTGTGTGTGTGTGTGTGTGTGTCTGTCTGTTGTACATCATTCATCTGCCATTTAACAGAAGGAACACTAGGGAGCGCACTCACACCAGAAATGAGCAGAACGTAAGGGGGGGGGTTTGAAGTGGTGGAAAACTGTTTGATCTCAGTGGACGGAGTTTAGAGTTAATAATAATAATACAAATAATACAATAATTCACACGAGACCTAAAAAGTGAGTATGTTTTTAGTTTGGTGGCCATGTTGAAAAGGTACACTTGATTTTTTTCAGCCATATGTTACCACAAAAACTGGAAGCGAACAGATGTATCTGACGTCTTTGGATGAAGTAGCAACAAATTTTCCCTCTACTTGAGCTCAGAGACCCAAACCTGTTCCAGCATCACAATATGCTTGTGCACAAAGCCAATTCCATGAAGATCTGTCTTTCATTGGTTTAAAGATGTGGAGGACCTCTGCTATGGAACTCTGAACATCTTTGGATGAATGTGAACGCTGACTGCACCTCAGACCTCCTTATTTTCTCACCTATATCAGTTTCTGACTTTACTAACACCCATGTGGCTGAATGAATCTCCAGAAATCTCAAAGAATCTAGTGGAACATCTTCCCAGAAGAGTGGAGCTTATTATAAAAGTGAATGAAGACTAAATGTGGAACGGAATGTTCAAAAAGAATCGCATGCCCATCTTATGGTCAGGTGTCCACAAACTTTTGCAAATAAAATGCATGTTCATAGTGAGTTTTCTTTTAGCATCCTGTATTCCCTCTCTGCCCCGTCCTTCTGCTAACGTTTCTTCTCGTGCTCAGTCATGCAGCAAGTGAAGATGCTAGAAGATGACAGCAGAAAGAAATAAAAGCGCTGAGAGGCGGAGGAAAATCTATATCACGCTCTCTCAAAACGTCACACACAACTCAGATGGGTAAAGTCTTACTGACCTGTCTGTCTGTCTGTCTGTCTGTCTGTCTTACTGACCTGTCTGTCTGTCTGTCTGTCTGTCTGTCTGTCTGTCTGTCTGTCTGTCTTACTGACCTGTCTGTCTGTCTGTCTGTCTGTCTTACTGACCTGTCTGTCTGTCCGTCTGTCTGTCTTACTGACCTGTCTGTCTGTCCGTCTGTCTGTCTGTCTGTCTTACTGACCTGTCTGTCTGTCCGTCCGTCTGTCTGCTGTGCTCATATACAACACTAATTTTATTAATGCGTGATTAACGCTGACGCATTTCTGTTTGAGCATTTTCAATAAAAAAATAATAATAAATATAAAAGAAGCGAAATTTGAACCTTCAACACAACACATTTATTCACGACGTCCGTTGTTTACTCAGATATAAAAAATAATAAACTACACTTGAAAAAAAATGTAACCACTAAGGAGTTGTTTTACTGACACACACATCCGGCAATTAAAAGCGTCCATGTGGAAACATAGCAAAAGTTCTGTTTGGTGTCCTGATGATTTACATCATTTAAAACTCCATTTGCATTTACATTAACAATAATATTTTGTCTTCATGCTCTATCTTGAGTTCGGTTTCACTAATAATAAACATACATTGGCATAAAGCAACAATATTTATACATGTTTATTAGAGTTTCAGAACGGAAAAAAATGTGTGATTAATTACGATTAATTATGTTTTAATTAATTAAATTCAATGTTAAAGTAATTAACAGCCCTAATATATATATATATATATATATATATATATATATATATATATATATATATATATATATATATATATATATACACACACACACACACACTGTATATAAAGTTAACCTTAAATAAGGCATGCATGTGTGTGTCTCTTTCAAGCATTTACAGCAGTGAACTGAGATCAGGGGATTTGTGATCCTCATAAGCTGGGATCAAACATATTGCTAGGTTTAAAGCAAGAGTAAACACACACACACACACACACACACACACACACACACACACACACACACACACACACACACACACACACTTTTCCAAGCTGACCAATCTCTAAACATTACCCTAAACAGACATCACTGATTGTGTACCCTCAGGATTTTCACACACTTAAACACAGCTCATGTTTGTTCATCTTCCTCCTGATAAACCTGCACTTCTCTACACAAAGCTGTATATTTCACACAATTTATTCTATTACTTTCTTCTGAATTGTGACCTGTACCATCCAATCTACGAAGAGAAAAACCCTGACAGGGTTTCCGAAGGTTTCTGAAAGCTTAACCTGCTCAGCAAAGGCAATTAGATTGGCTTCACTCAGCCTCCTCCACTTCATTCTTTCTTCTTTTTTTCTTTTAATCCTCTCTGTGAATTGGACTGAACAGCAGGAAATGAAGTCACGTCTGAAATCAACGGTCACCTCCCAATCCCCAAATGAGTTCAAGGTGAGTAATTGTTGCTATTCAAGGACAAATCAGGGTCAAACCCAGAGCTTTCCTTCTTTGTATTCAGGCTTCATCGGGGGAATGTGTGGAGCCTGTAATGTTATTTGCCAATCATAGCATCCCTCATGATTTTTCTTTTCCCCAATTCTATCAAAAGTGGAAAATGGAATATGAAATCGTTTTTAAATTCTGAAACTAGCAAGTCCTTAGAGACCGAGTCAACAATTTAGAAAAATAGCGAATGTTTCAGTAATGGTTTCCCAAGTGGCTCTCGTGCTTTACACTAAAAAACCTGTCGGTTATTTCAGCTGCAATATCTTAACACTAAATGGGACTCTGGGTTGATTGAGCCTGAAGGGAAGGCGTGCAGGAAAAGATCATGTTTTAATATATAAAAATAACGATTATACATGATGAGACGCACATATTTATAGCTTCACTTTGGTGTAATAATTATTACATGAATAAATAAATGTAATGATGATAATAATAATAATAATAATAATAATAATAATAATAATAATAATGAAAATCAAGAACATTTTCTAGTTCTGTGATTGGGTAACGCTGGTCATGTGAGTGTTTAAGAGGAAATTCAAGAGCGTTGTGCATGATGTGAAAGTTTCCCTAAATCCAAATCAGAGCCTTTAATTAAATTAGACATAAAAATGTGATAAAAATTGACATAGACCTTTTGACATTGGTGAAGGAACTGAAATCAAATAAAAAAAATCAATCAAATGTCATTTGAAACCAATGAATAAATAAATAAATAGGATGATTAAATAATGAGTGCCACTTCTTATATTTTGTTGAAAAGAGGCAGCAGAGAAGGAAGGAATCTCTTAATAAGAGACACTGTGGATCCCGAAGCCCAAATTATACGAAGCACCTACTCAAAGTGAAAGACATTTAAGAGCTTGGTCAGATTGTCTTTCAAACCACAGAGGAGAAAAGAACAAATAGTGGATTTTTTGGGGTTTTTTTTGTAGTTTTGCTGAAATACTGAAAAATATTCAGAGTTTGAGAGACCTTTCATGGTGACCTTTACCATGTCATGTGATCACACAAAAGGAAGTAATGACACAATTTCCTGGTCCGGGTTTTGTCAGTGATAAAAGACCCTTTTTTCCCAGTTGAACAGACATTTACATACTGTAACTGCAAAAATTGGAGTAAAAGTACTGGTGCCTTATGGAGAAGAAGCAAAAAGTTTCTTCCAGCAACATTTACTTTCTCTGTTTTTTCAAACAGAGCCAAAAACAGGAGACAGGATTAAAGCGGTTTTGTTTAAAAGCAGTGGTTTAAATGCTGTTGAAAATCAGTAATGAGTTTTGTTACTTATGATATTAAGTTGCCAAATCTGAATATGTTCACACAAGATGATCTTTCCATGAGTAGAAGTGGAAGATCTTCTCCTCTAAAGCTCAAAACCCCATTAAACACCTTTGGGATGAACGTGAACGCTGACTGCGCCCCAGGCCTCTTCACCTCACCTCCATCATGGGCACAAAACCTCCTCAAAATCTAGTGGAACATCTTCCCAGAAGAGTTCAGCTCATTATAACAGCAAACTAAATGTGAAGGTTCAGAAAGCACATACGAATCTTATGACCAGGTGTTAATTTACTGTACAGTTCATTCATTCATTCTAGATGTATATGTGCACATTAATTTACTTGAATAATAAAAGAAGAAAAATGATATTTAAAAGAAAAACAGTAAAAACTCTAAACACACAGTTCGTGTTTCGTATCTTCAAAAGTTTCTGAAAGCAGCAGTAAAGAAAAGGTTGTTGGAGCACAGTTTCTATCAGCCACAATTATCTTTAATGTGCTTCTAATCAGAGAATGAAAGAGACTGGTCTAAATTTGGCTCACATTCTAATAAACACAAGAAGCTGTGACCAGGTTAAATCCATTTACAACAAGCTGTGAAGGTTTTTAATCTCTCTAAGGGGGAAGTTTGAACTGTAAACACGCTACTCTCACTATTTAGTCCACCAATGGAGAATTAATTCCGATCATATAAAGACTACATATACAGCATAGGTGATGCAATTAATCAAAAGCAATGTATTCGAGTCTACCTTGACTTGGCTTAAAAACGTATTACATAACTGTCCAATCTCAAATCTCTTTTAATTAATAGTGACCGCAAGACCGCACATCATAGCTCCCCTCGTAGATGTGGTGCAAAAGCCATAAATAGCTCCGATGGATGTGTAAAGTGAAGAGCAGATCAAATTAATATCCATGCCATAGCTCAAAATGTCAAAGTAACAAATAACATGTCACGCTGATTTGAAGTCATTTCACACGTTTCCTCGGGAAGCTTTGATAAATTTCGCCGAGCTGTCAGGGTAGCACAAGGGCAAAGTAACGAGCTGACAACGAGAGGCCTGAAAAACACACACTGGCACACGCATTTTTCCACGAAGGTACGGAAACTTGACAATAAGTGTTCCAGATTTATAGGTAAATCTAGCTGGAAAATTGTTGGAGCCGAGATGTTTATTAGCCAACGTCAAACTTTATATGAGCCGAAAGAAATGATGAAAAATGGTCTATCCTTCAAACACCATTTGGGACACGTTATTTAAGCGCATACTATTGTGTTACTTTAAAAAAGTCTCTTCTCTCCAAAATTTGATGTGCATCTCGCGAGTGAGAATTAAACATGTAGCTAGAACAAACATGGTGTAGATATTTCTGCTGTATATTAAAAAAATAATAATTAAAAATAGATATTAACTTGTACATTTATTATGTCTGTGTGACATTTTCATTCATACCTGAACATTCTCACGCTAAATTATTTGTGTATTATAAAAAATATAATGTTTTTCAAAGAACACAATTTAGACTGGCAGCAGGATTTCGGACCAACGTACCAACCAATTCTGACATTTTGTTGATTACAATCCAATTTTATTTTATTTGTGTAGCACTTTTAACAATAAACATCGTCCCAAAGCAGCTTTACAGAAATAGAATGATTAAATTGATATATATTTAATTTGAAAATATTTTATATACAATATTATATATTTATACAAAAATATTTATTTAAGAAAATATACAATTTTTATATTTAATATTATTATTATATTTAAAATATATACATTTCAGCATCATAAGTTTAAGCTAGTAAAGGAGAGCAGCAAGAAAAATCTCAGCTGATCATAATATCTTTATTCGTTTCCTCAAGACAGCCAACGTGAAAATCACATAAAACAACTCAAACACATAATCCAAACACTTTCTCCAAGAGGTGTTTTATCATGAAATCATGAAACTAAAGTTAATCTGATCATAATAATTTAATCTTGTTGTCAGATAAACAAAACTTCCCTGATTTGGGATAAAGATGGTGCTTTGATAGTTCCTTTGCTAACTTATAAAATGACTAGCTACTAGCTTGGTCAATTGGTTATTGTAATTATCTTTAAATGGAAACAAATTAGATTAGATCTTATTTTCTAGCTTTAATGTCATGTAGCAACTGATACATTTCAATTCAAGTTCAAAAAGCAAAGAGAAACAAATGACGTTTCCATGTTTCCCATGATAATTCTAAACAGCTCTTTTTATAGGATTTCTTGCATTAAATGCTTAAAAACCATGTACAAAAATGTTCTCATTGTTAAAATGAATATATCAGGAGCGATGTATAAAATGATGACTGTACCTTTGGAAGAACATGAAGCCCACTATCAACAAGTGGGGAAAAAAAATGGACACCACAATTATATTAGAAAGAAGAGGCCACTTCCCCCCTGCCAAGAAAATTGCCAAAGAATACAAAGCAAAAGAAGACGACTTTTCAAGGTCATATGGCAAATCAAATGAGTTCCAGGAGATCTGGCAGGTAACAGTCACCTCCTGCATGTGCTAATAATCTCTGTGAATCTTCACACATCTGAGCACATGCCTTTCTCAAAAAACTAAACTAAAATACAAATCAACAAGATTCAAGCGCACTTAAATCACCCCAAACAACTTGGCAAAATGTGGTATGGTCTGATAAGACAAAGATGTTTTGGGTGCAGTTTTGAAAGATGTGTTTGGTGCAAAAACAAGGCAGCAGCTTATCACTAAAAACACACCACTGGCTTTCGACAAGACTTTGAATTATGTCTGTAGGAATGTTGCCAAATCAGTGAAAAGAGCATTAATGATAGTTTAGTGGTTAAGATGTTGGGTCAAAAAGTCAAGAATTCAAATCCCAGCCCAACTAAAGTGCCATTGCTGGGGTCCTTAAACAAGACCTGGAACCCTCACCTGCTCAGGTGTATGAATAAGATAAAACCATGAATATAAACATAAGTATAAGGTCTCGCCCTGACATGCAATCAGTGTTACAGCTCAATCTGGTGGATAACAGGCTCAAGCCTCCTGGAGTTCCTCCACACTAAATGGTTTTTGAACCATTACTTTACTAGCATTACTTTTTGTACAAATGGCTGGAGCAGCACATGGACTTCTTCAAACTTCTGCAAACATTATAACGTTCTAAAATGCCTCTGTGTTCTAACATTAACGTTCCCCTTCACCGTCACTAAAGGAGCCAAGGCCAAGCCCTGACAAACACACCATTATTCCTCATCTACTGTTGACGCTATGCATTTTAGTAAGTAGCATTTTCCTTGTATAAGCCAAACCCAGATTCATCCATCAGCCTGCCATGAAGTGTGATTAATCACTCCAGACATCATTTCCACTCTTCTGCAGTGGTGTGCTTTACACGAATCCATCTGATGCTTGGCACTGCATATAGCACACATCTCAGGCTTGTGTGCAGCTGCTTGGCCATGGAAACTGATTTCACGAAGCTCATGATGCACGGTTCTTGTGCCGAGGTTGCTTTCAGTAGAAGTTTGTAACTCGGTATCGAGTGACGCAACAGAGAGGAGCTGATTTTTGTGCTTCAGCACTCGATGGTCCCACTGTGAGAGTTTGTGGGGTGTAATCTTTGTGCTCTTGTTGCATCAACAAGTTTCCATTTCACTACAATTATAAACCTTCAGTTGACTGGGGGAAGATCTAACAGGGCAGAACATTTCAAGAACTCGCTTGTTCCAATGGTAGCATCTTATACCAGTGCCATGTTCAAGGTCAGATTTTCCTGCATGTCTAGAGTGAATATGTTTCCTAAGGAAATTTAGCCCTTGTTAGAGTCACTCTTGCCACTTTTTCCTGCTTTCACGTGAAATGTTGGTTGCATATCTCTCACTGCATCAGTCCAACAACCTTCTGACATCGCCAACCTATTGCACCTATTGCACCCCCCCCCCCCGTTTCATTTTCCAAGATTAAAAATCCAGGAGTAACATGCTTCCGTTTGTAATGAATTGAACGTTACTCTTTATTGTCTCTAAGCAGCCTCAGACGAACTCTGACAAACAGATCATTATTCTTTATCTTCATTGTTGCTACTACACATTTCCCTGACATGAGCCAGATTCATCCATCACCCTGCCACTTCTACAAATAACATTTTTAAACTAGAAATGCACAAACTTCCATTCTTGCAACCTATAGATGTAACTATCAGTCCATTTTTAAGCATTAAGAACAAAGTCAATTCCTGCGATCACAAAGAGACACAAACATGCAGTTCAATAACATGGATTAAGACGTGTTGTGTTGGTGAAAAGAAAGAACATTAAACATGACCGTTTATACATTATATATAGTTTACATCACTGTCTCTGTTCTTCAGTTCCACCCCTCCCTCTCTCTCTCTCTCTCTCTCTCTCTCTCTCTCTCTCTCTCTCTCTCTCTCTCTCTCTCTCTCTATCCAGTTTTCTCTGATCTATTAATGACTATGAAACTGGCCTGCAAGAATTCTAGCAATTTTCTAAATTGATTTTCTCCACGGACAATTTACTTTGCTATTAGATTTAACTTTAAACTATGTAGAGGGTGTAATCTCAATGTGTTTGTGTGTGTGTGTGTGTGTGTGTGTGTGTGTGTGTGTGTGTGTGTGTGTGTGTGTGTGTGTGTGTGTGTGTGTGTCTGATCTTCTCATCTTCATCCTCCAAAGTCCTTCCCTGTGTATGTTTGTGTATGAAGCATATACTTTTATCCCAAAGAATGTAAAATGTCTGTGTGTGTGTGTTTGTGGTCAAGGTGGTCGTACATCAAGTGGGACAATAATCTAAGCACTCAGAGGACATGAACTCAGCAGGGGATACAAATGTGAGTGTTTTGGTTTTGAAAGCTGATCTCAGATTAATACAGAAATCCAAAGGCGTGAGGAAGAAATAAAAAAGATTTGTGAAGACTGGATTGTTGGAGTGTTTCCATATTCCATAACAACATAAATTTATTCAGCTTTCCTACCTGCTTTATCCTGCTCAGTGGATCCAGAGTTGATCCTAGAGTTTCTGTGGGTATCTAGTTGGTTTCTGGTTGGTTCCTCCATGTTCTTTGGGTTCTTTCCATTTCCTAAAAACATGACAGTAAGATAAATTAGGTATGAATGAGTGTGTTTATGAACTGTTGACCCATCTCTGGTATATTCCAGTTTTTCTGGAAAGAAGTCTTGAATGTACAATGATTTAGATTCGGATAGTTATATATATATGGAGTCATTGTACTGTGAATGCAAAAGCTGGAGAAAAACATCTCTGAAATGAGGTAAACTTGGACAGAGCACCCAGGTCTAAGCCTCCAGTGTGACTCCTTTGCTATAATCCTGCAGCTGGAGACATTATCATCATCATCATCATGTCATATTATGATACCATTATATCATTTTTCATAGAAAATGAACACGTACTTATTCGTTAAAGAAAATGCCGTAGATGATTTACAGCACAACGAAACGAAATGTCAAGGCTCAAAACTGTGCAATAACTTCTGCTCCCACTTTCTTACTGGATATTATTATAAGGTACTATGGCGCATTTTCTCCTCGTTCCATGCAGGTTTTCCTTCTCAAACTCTAACAGGAACAAATAACCTTCTGATATAGCCAATAAAAACTGTACTATTGTAAAGCTCACTTACATGCAATCACCTTTTATTTATAGCAACCAACATTATAGGATGGAATTAAAAATAGAAAGGGTGTTATTTTATCACATTTATAGCTTTTTTTTTATCTGTTATGAATTGTATAATTATGCCACATTAACTTACGGTAACTCGGCTGTATGTTGAAGTGGGCCGTCATAAATAGTGAACATCAGTGACAAAATCAGGCTGTATTTAATAAAAGTTTACTTAAAGGCGTGGAAACATTTTGTCATTCTGTTTACAGCAAACAGGAGGAGGGGGGTCACCCCCCACCCCGTTGCACTGCGCCACCAACGTCAGTGCCAATGTTCATTTCTAATCAATGATAATGTCAACAGTCTCCTACACTGACTCAGGACTACTTTTCGCTTCTGATCATCATCACTGTCCCCCGCAACATCGTATATCTGCCACAAATGGACATTTGGTGCAACACATGAGGATGAGGTTCCCTCTTGAGTCTGGTTCCTCTCAAGGTTTTATTCCTTCTGCCATCTCGGGGAGATTTTCCTTCACCACAGTCTCCACCGGCTCGTTCATCAGAGACAAACTTACACTTATAAAGAACATCTTCACTTTTAATCACCACATTATCTGTGTAAAGCTGCTCTGAGACAATGTTCATTGTTAAAAGCGCAATACAAATAAAAATGAATTAAATTTAATTTAATTAATCACAGAAATAGTAGTCGAGCAATTTTTTTAATCCGTTTGTTGTTTGACAATAACAGCAAACAAAGTCAACACCTCACAAAAATGTTACTAGTCTATAAAAGGTTTATAAATACTCACATCATCCTCATTCCTTTTCTATCACTTTCCGAACCACAGCAACATGGTGAAGCAGAATTCCTTAAATCACATGTCACTGTAAAATCCTGATCGCTACCAACAGGATATCAATTCCACCAAAGTTTTATTCTTCACTTCCACCAATCACAGGGGTTTTCTCCATGAAGGTACTTGGCTATAGAGGCTGCAGAGGTTCTACAGGCCCTGAAAATCCTACCTGAGTAAAAGTATTGATACCTTACAGCAAAACTTACTCCAAAGTCAAGTCAAGTCAAGTTTATTTGTATAGCGCTTTTCACAACAGACATCGTCTCAAAGCAGCTTTACACAAATCAATGATGGTGAATGGTGTGAATTTGTCCCTGATGAGCAGCCGTGGCGACTGTGGCAAGGAAAAACTCCCTTAGATGTTATGAGGAAGAAACCTTGAGAGGAACCAGACTCAAAAGGGAAACCCATCCTCATTTTGGGTGACATCAAGAGTTTGATCATAAATCTTTCAACAATACAGAACACTGGAGAGTGAGAACTAACATGAGCACTGGAGTATAAGATTATAAGTGATGTTCTTTCTGCAGTCTTATACAGTCTATATGGTTAGTAGCTCCTAGTTTTATGAGCTCAGCATTTGTGATCACCACAGATCCAGCATCAGCTTCTCCATGCCAGAGCCTTTAACACTCCAGGAGGTCCAATGTCAAACTCCACACATGTAGCGGGATCCAAATGGCACTGGTACGTCTCTAGATGGTTCGGGATGTTTGTGAGTTCGGCATCTACTTCTTCAAAGGTCCGTAATCATCATGAGGTGGGAGGTGACTGGAGCTGGCCAAACCTCAGGGTGTCTCGGGATGGGGAGAGAAAGAGAAGCAGTGGAGAGGAATTAGCGTAGCTGCTGTTCATGATATTAACAGCACAAGTTGATAATGTGCATGTGATCAGATGTTCTGGAGCACAAGGTTATGATGTGATGTGTGTTATGTGTAGGCTTTGCTAAAAAGATATGTTTAATCTACACTTAAATGACTTACAAAGTCACCAATTACTATATGATTTGAGTAAAAGTCTTCAAGTATCTGATTTGAACACTATTTTAAACGTAAGCTCAAAGACGCACGAATCCTCAACACAAAGACACGCTTTAGTGAAAAGCCAAAAACGGTTGGTTTTCTTGCCTAAAATACAGATCAACTTGTGCACCTCGTTAACACTGGATTAACAACATCAAGAGCAACACAACAGCCTCTTCAACACGCCAGAATGAAACAAAGATCAAACAAGTCGGTCAAAAAAAAAAACAAAGACAAAGTGGTAAAGTGATTTTTCAAAAAGGGGCCTTCAATTAACAATAAAAGTTGAAGGATCTTTAATAGACGAATCGAATGGCGATGGCGATGGAATCTCTTGTACAGAATTAATAAGCCACGGCAGAGAAAAAAACGCCATGCAAAATGTAATTGGTAATAATGAGTCAATTAAAATAAAGTGGAAAATTTATTAAACCAGAAATGTAGTTGAGTTCAGAAAAAAAAAATATGCTTATATCTTTGAAACTAGAAAGTAGCCAAAAAAAAAAAGACAAATCCAGTAATTTACTCAGATACTTTACACCACTGCCTGACTGCAACTACTACTAAAAACAATACAATAAATGTACTAATAAATGCACCAGAAACTCTGACTGTAGTTCGTCAGAACTGTTTCTGCAACATGTTCTCATGTTCTTCCTGGTTGGAACCGAGACGAGCAGAATTTGAGGATATTGGTGAAGCAGAACCCTGACTGACTGATACATCTGTGGCGAGTTGAACAAAAATCTCAAGCGAAAACAAATCTTCTTTTTATTCGACTGTGATATTAAGACTTGCTACAGCAAAGACCTCGCAGAGACGATTAAGAGTTTCTTTGTTTTTTTTCCATCTCAGGTCACCAGCTGTCTGATCAGATTACACAGAGATAATGTTCTATACAGTCTGACAGAAGGGTCTAAACCTGTATCTACACAAGGGTTTACTGAGCTGTGCAGCACAATCCAGACGGTGTCAACGCATTATACAAATAAAATTGAATTGGCTTGAGGGTACAAACAGACTCCAACAACTGATGACTAATACCCAAGTATCGACCTGACCACCTCGAGGATGCGTGCACTCACTCTCGAGGACGATGGTGGCGCCCCTACGAGCGCGTACAATTCATTACGTGCTGCTCATGTTTCATTAGCTCATTCCAACCATGACAAGTCTCCGTGATGAGGTTCAGAATTTTGTTCTCCTCCCCTTTGTCATCTCTCAAGCAGGCTTTAAGATTGGCATGAAATCAACAATCCGTCACAGCCCTTGACTTGACCTTGACACCGACATGTATGTGCGAACACAAAAGCACGCCTCCATGCCATAAAGGACACACTGCGTTAAAATAGAAAATGACATTTCCTATAATGAAGCCCGAAGCAGACTGGGAGTGGTCCGTATTGCTCAGCCATTTTCAAGGGCACGTTCAAAGCAGCCATGAGTTAATTAGGTAAATGTCATGCACTCAGAGATGTGGCCGGCGACGGCTTCCCTCCACCTGCTGCATGAAATATTGTCAAACCCTGCGCTGACGTGACCTCATTAATTTCTCCAGATGTCTCCCGTCGCCTTGCCAGCGATCGAGTGTGCCTCTTCTTCCCATTTCTCGTCGTCTTTGTCACGAACTCGGCAACATTCACACTTAATGTGGCAGTTGACATTGAGAGAAAACCCATATCTGGCAAAAAGTTGCTGGCTCGCTTTCTTCTCGTTAGTTCACCACTAATCAAGGGGATTCTTTTTGTTTTGCAGGAGGATTATTCTGCCGTGACTACAGAGCGATAGGAAGGATTAGGCATCATTAAGGGCCCTTGTGGAATCAATAAAGTCACATGCCTGTTGTTCTTAACCCAAGTCAGTCTTAAGATCTTGTTTTATCTCTGTGGGATGCAGACTTGAGATTACGATCGCAGACAACCTACACGGGGAGGTGGTTTAGCTCGTAATATCCGTCACACGTGATAGGGTGAGTAACGAATCGGTTCGTTCCAAAAAGAAGGTATTGATTAAGAATCCGCGAGCAACATTTTCACTTGCAGCATCTCAGATGATTATTGTGTCCTCATTAAGTTAAAGTTTCTCTTCAATGTGCACAAGAAAGAAACACAAACACATAATGATGACTAATACCTGTGCAACATGTATTGTCTGACCATCTTCAAGAATGAATGCAATTGTTTTAAATGTCTATCTGTTTCATCTGGAGTCCAAAAATATTCTAAAGCATCACAAGGATGATGTTTCTGGCGCCACCTACAGTCACTATATGGAAAAATGTGTCACATACTAATCCAGATGTTCCATTGGATTTTAGAGTGTTCTCGTAGCGATGTGTGGAGGTTTATTTAGACACAAGGGTGTTAAGTGACACCCAACTAAGGATGGGTTCCCTTTTGCAGTCACACTGTTCACATTTATCCAAATCAAAAAGGTTTGAGGTCTGAACTCTACAGCAGGAGATCTTTCACTCCAAGAATAATAAAACATTTGGGAAAAACTCTATATACTGTTCTCATGCCTGCTCTTACTAACCAGAGTGACTTACATGTATACAGCTGAGCATCTATCAGGTTAGGGGCCTTGCACAGGGGCCCGAAGTGAGAGCTTAGTGTGGCTGGGAATTCAGATACCTTCAGATCTAAAGTCAAATCCTTTTTATTTTTTTTAGCTAATAACTAAACTATTACTAATTATACAAACTTCTGAATGACATATAACGTGATGTTGTTTTGCTACAATACTGCAGTTGTGTCCAAGTACGTCATTAAATTGGATCAGAATCCAATTTGAGAGCATTTGCATTGGTTTGAAATCATTACAACTATTTTGATTATCAGAATTATGGTTAATTCTCGCAATTCTTTCGCGAATCGGTTTGAAAACACGGACTGTTCTTTTACATGCTGTTTGTCTGTTCTCAACTTCGTATTGATTTTCTGCTTAATTGCAGATTATAATCAGTAACATGCCTGTAATAATAATAATAATAATAATAATAATTACACATGAAAACGGGCTCTGTAGTTGATATTGCTTGGTGGTTCAGTGATGTAATGACGAATGCCAGAGTCGCTCTCGACTATCGACTCTTCAGATCCATCAGAGTGGTGTTGACCTGACACACGCTCAGACACTCATAATGAGGTGATCTAAAGCTGGAAAGCCATTTGTTTGCACACTGCATCAAGCTAATAAAGTACAAGGTCAACAGAGAGAGAGAGAGAGAGAGAGAGAGAGAGAGACACCAGGGACAGAGAGAGGGATATAATATATATAGGGAGAGAGAATATGCCAAGAATGAATCAGAAAAAAAGAAAAAGAACACAAACTGATCCATCCATCTATCCATCATGACCATCTAATAAAAGGAAAATGGACCAAGTGGTGCTGGGATGCTGTGTGTGTGTGTGTGTGTGTGTGTGTGTGTGTGTGTGTGTGTGTGTGTGTGTATACACACACTTGTTAAAGCTCTATAGCAGGAGATCTCCCACACACTTCCAACCCATTTAGAGCAGATATTCATGGAGCTGCACAGGGGTATTGTCGAGATGAGATTAAATGTTAATTGACTACTTAATTAAATATAATAAGTGTATTGCATTATTTTTTATTTAATTATTATAAAATGTTATTTGATCTATAATTTAACCAGGCAGGCATTTTATTTAAATTTGTTTAAAAAATGTAAATTGTTATAATATAGTTATAAATATATAACAATGATAATAATAATAATAATTTTATATAATTTTACAGGCTACTATTTAAAAGTGATCATAACAGTGTAATAAAGGCACCATGAGGTGTTTGTATACTATGCAGTAAATTGAATAAATGTGCTACAGAACATTCAGTAAGTTCTGCTTGTTATTGCAAGAAGCGAAAGCCGGTGTAACTTGTATAATTGTAAATATCATACACTCGGCTTGGATTACACACACACAATTACATAAAATGCCATACAACTGATACAAAGTCGTCTTTATCCTTTTCCCCTGGTCAGCAAAATGACTCATCGTCTGATTAAATTCAAATGACATTTATAGCAAGTAGCCCTGCTGCACGAAGCAGATAAACAAACGGATAAATAGATGGTAATGAAAGATCAACATCGCAGCCATTACTGCAATTCACGAGAGGCCTGAGCCTCGTTAAATCAAACTTGCTTTTTTTTTTCTTTTCCTCCCCTCGTTCCATTTCTCCTGCATGGGTTTTAATGACCCGATCCTATTATCTCAATTTAATCTTCTCAGTCTTGCACAACAGAGCCAATCAATCCCACAAGCTTTTAACAGGCGCTAGACTTATCCGAAGCTATCAGCTGACTCTCCATCCATCATAGCAGCAAAAAAAAAAAAAAAAAAAAGCTGATTGAATATAACATTCTGGCTTTGGCAAAGGAAGAGGAAAAAGGAAAGCATTGACCACACAATTGGTCTCATCTCATAAATAGGCTCAGCATTTTTGTTTTTCTTGTCGAGCCATGAATTGCAAATAAATTTCTCCGCACATTTGAGAAGCTACTGGCAGGAGCGATGCTGAGGAAAATGTAAGCCGTGCAACTAAAGATTATATTTTATAGTTTTTTTTATAATTTTTTTTATTTTCACAGCTTGCGAAAAGCTTATGATTGTTTTATTTGTGACCATTAATTATCAAGCATAGAATTATAGATGTTCCAGTTGTGAATAAATAATTTATTCATTCACTACGAAAGCATTCCATTGTCCATATTTCCGGTCCCAAAACGATGGTTATTGATCTGATGTTCATAGTTTTGCATTTACATTTGAGCAATTTCTACTTTATAAAATGCAGCACTGGGGAAAGATCTGGCGAAGATCTGAACGTCTATGGGTCACCATGAAGCTCCGGAGTCTTTAGCACATCTACGATATGTGCTTAAAAAGGATCTGCTCGCTAAATGTTTTTCTTGGAACCACCTACGGCTGGAAAATAGAAACTGTGTTCCATGATGCCAGGAAAATGCGACTACTCACTCATTCCTTATCCACTTAGAGTATGAAGTACAGCAAAGAAAGCTCATTTTGCAAAGTTGTAACGCTTTGATTAAAGAGCCAAATATAGTCAAGAGCTGTACGTAATCGTTTATTTTGCCTTGTGGTCGGAATTAAAAGCGTTTGGCTCGTACCCCATCTTTCTCCTTGATCTACAGTGATTTCATAGGCGAAAGCCGTTTCACTGACAACCTAAATAAACGTTGAACATTACCGCGTTATTGAGCTTAGCATAAAGTTGACACCGCCCATCTCCTGAGCATCGCTGAAGCAGATTCTATTTTAGATTAAAGTTTATTTGAAAGTTTCTCTGTCATCAAGTCCAATTTTACATCAGGACCAAACACACAGTATTAGACACTATTTAGACAAAAGTTGCAGGACTCCTGGGCATCAGAGCGGTCCATGCTTTTTGATCACCCCATTCCATATTTCGTCTCGATTTCCTATTGAAATCAGCTCCACTCTTCTGGGAAGATGTTCCACTAGATTTTGTGGAGATTTGTGCTCAATCAGCCCATAAAGGTGTTAGTAAAGTCAGGGACTGGTGTACTGTAGAGTGAGAAGTACCTTAGCGTCTGATTTGGCCAAACCATGTAAAGCAGATGTTTGTGCATAGGGGAATCGTCAAGCTTAAGCAGGTTTGGGTTTCTAGTTTTCTAGCATCTAAAAACATCTTATACAATTGTGCCCCTCCAACTTTGTTTGGAGAAGAACCGCATATGGCTGGATATTGTTTCCCGCTGGCTCAGTATTAAAAGGAAACATGACAGATTAAATTGGGAATTTTTATTTTTTCTTTCAAATCCTGTGTAGATCCTTTTTCATTCCATCTTTCTGACCCAATAGAAATGTTGATGGACTTTTCAGAGTATTAAAACCATACAAATTGCCTTATTTATACTTTCTTAGCGATTTAAGTAGAAACATGCTAACTTTGATTTTAAAAACGCCATGTCTTTCCTCTTAATTTGACCCAATATCGAATGTAGCGTTGTCTGTAATTAGAAGCACATGCTTGTTAACTAATTTACTCCACCTGAACAGACCGGGTTTTGTAGTGAACGGTAATTAAATGTGAAAACTGCCGCTGTTCACTCACACACAGCTACATGATCGTAATGGAAGCCTGTCTCACGCACTGTTTTTTTCTAAATACGCTGACCTTTCATACCCTCGTACCTCACGTGGTTCTTCAGTTATTTTACACAGACATGCTGATGTGGCTCAGGGCATAATATTATTATAATCTATAAACGTGACCTGAACTTCACCTTATATCTTCACTAAATACACGTGTTACATGTTATTGCATCACAGTCTCGCACTATTGTATTGTAGGATTTTGTCGGAGCACATGAATTATGAGATTTCACAAATATATATATTTAGCACAAAACTGGCAGACGCATTCTACTGGAAGATCTCCACTATTGAACACCGTTTCAATATGTGAATGCTGACTGCACCCCAGGCCTCCTCACCTCAGCTACGTCAGGATTTTACCTTGTAGCTGAATTAGAAGTGGTGAGATTCAAACTAGCAACCTTCTGACCAGAAGTCCAACATTTTAACGATTCCGCCTTCCTCTAGGATACTCAAGTTCTTCCACTCCAAGCTTCTCAGCAACAACCATGTCATTCTGGAGCTCGGTTTGTGCACCGGAGCCTGGACATGCCTGGTCAATCTTAGTTCCAGTGAAGGGAAACATTATATATAAAAACCTTGTATATAAATGTTTCCTTCACTTGTGGTTGGTGAAAAGCCATATGTTTGACAAACAGGTGTCCAAATACGTTTAGCCAAATACAGCGTGTTAAAAGACATGGAAGCATTGGAGAGAAAAAAAGACCATTTCTATTTATTTTACTGAACTACTCCTTTAAAAGGAAAGTATTGTTCAGTCTGGTGTTGAATGTTACTTGAAAGCAGTGGGGAAGAAAATCTCGCATGCAAGCTCAGGACATGCCCAGCAGGCGCCGTGGCAATAGTGAGATAAAGCCACAATTGATGCACCTTTGCCTGAGGAGGGAAAACAACACTTGTATGTCTGTCAGGGTGGCTAATTATTGACTCTGAAGTAGAGATAAAAGTCAGCTATAGGAACAAAGCTTGTCAAGGACACTGCCGTGTCGCCTGGGGCAATTACTTGTTCCGATCTGTCCGTGCAGCATACTTATCCCCCGCTCGGATATACAAAATGTTCACCTGTGAAAAAAAAACCCTGAAATATGTGTTGTGTCATTCAGTCCTGGAAAAAAAAACAATCACAAGAGGATTACCGTGTATTCTGTTTACCTCGAATTTAACTTACAATAAGATCTCGTCCTACTTTTCCAATAACATTCTGGAGAACTTTTCTATTTTTCCACCTTCTAAACCCCATCTCCCATCGTGCACAAGTCTGCCCTACTGCCTCCAGCTGACTCATATCTGACTTTGGTCCAAGTTGGTGATTTAGCTGTCATGAAACCTGTGCCAATGCAACTCATGGCATGCAAACAAGGAAAAAATAAATAAAATAAATAAACAAAAAATATCCCAGCTGATGAAAAACATTACGGAAGAAAGAAGTGACACATAAACTAAAAGAGTACTGTGGGAACTGTCACTTCTACTCAGTTTCATCGTGTTTAAGCATCACAGTGTCCTTCACGAAAATCTCCTTTCCCCATCTGTCGCCTGTAGAATGCTGCATCACCCATCAGCACAAATATATATTTATATACACACAAACTCACACATTCAACTTATGAATAAATTCAGCACGCATTGTCTCCATGGTGCTCAGTATGAGCTTGTTGCTGATGTTTCAACACAAACAGAGGACTCATCACGCTGCCTATTCGTAGTTATAATATGAAGCTGTCTCCTCCACTCAGACGCCCCAGGGTTCTCCAGGGTCATCTTCCAGCAAGCCAGAGAACTTCGGCCAACGGTTTGTCATCACCTCCTCCCTGTGCACACTCCTTCTTTTTGTGACTTGCATTTTCCCCTCCATATGAGGCCTCCTGCTTGTGGAACGACACTCGGCGCTACACTGTTCAGGCAGAAAGCTGTTTGATGAATACACACTGTGACAACACAATGACCTACAATTCAGCACTGTTACACACATGGGGACAGGCACAAGTGTGTCCACACCCAGGGTCTAGTGAAGACAGACAGACAGCCAGACAACCAGCCAGCCAGACAGACAGACAGACAGACAGACAGACAGACAGACAGATAGACAACACTAGTGAGGTCTAGTGAGGATGTATAGATAGACAGATTGATATATTATGTAGTAGTAATAACAACAACAACAACAATAATAACAATAAGCTCCATTTGTTATTATACAATTATAAGCATGAAGGTAGAAGCTTAATGGTTTAGCCGATGAGCCGAAGCGCACGTCCACTCGCCGTACTGTAAGTGGTATTTAACAGTCATCTGGAGTGACATCGATCATGGAATTGTCTTCCCAGTCACCGCACCTAAATCCTATTGAACTGCTCTGGGATGAAGTGGATTTTTAAATAAAATAAAGTGGACTATCTGAACATTTTTTGATTTGTTCGGTCAAAAAGATTGTTGCATATAAACAAAAGGAACATGATTATTTTATATAAATGACTTTGTAAGGAACCATCATAGACTTTGAAGGAAATTGTGTTACGTAAGAAGTTGCAGATTTTTCATCAGGTATGCAGGAACGTTCAGCTCCAGGATCTTTGAAGCTCCTGTGCTGTGTCTACAGAGTTATTAAAGATCACTCCAACACTTGTTACACAG
The DNA here is from genome assembly GCA_039877035.1 of Silurus lanzhouensis. NCBI lineage: Eukaryota > Metazoa > Chordata > Actinopteri > Siluriformes > Siluridae > Silurus > Silurus lanzhouensis. Next base: position 3,422,195 of record JBCEWE010000422.1, on the reverse strand, counting down.
ACGTCAATACACTCGAATTACTGAACAAACAAACCGTTAATAGCATTTAAATTGTCTAATATAACCAACAAAATGACATCAAACAATGCTCTAACTGATCCCTGCACTTACTTATCTAAAGATCCTTATATTATTCTCGTTTTACTTCCATTGAAATGTATACAGAAGTGCAGTTTGAGTGAATTGTGTTATTGTTTAATAAACCAGAGCAGGTCTGGTGACGTGTCTGCATTAGGAAGAAATTATACAAGCAACAGAAATGTATTTCTGACCCCATTTTATTATATGATTTGGAACTGACCAACATGCATGAATATTTTTGTAAGCCATTTATTGCTCGTTCTCTCTCTCTCTCTCTCTCTCTCAGACTCTATCACTCGCTCTCTCACAGGCACAAGCGCTCAAATCTAATATATATATAAAAAAACAAATTAAACTCACTGAAGTTGCGTCTGAATGACAGCAACTTGTATTAGCTTTTAAAAGCCAGGAGAGGCTTTAATTATTTACAAAGTGCCTCTGAATTATTCCAAGTGAAATGTCAAGCAGCGGGACGCCGCTGACGTCCTCCCCCTGTCCACCCTCTCTGCAGCCGTAGCCAATACCATGACAAAACCACTTTAATTGGATGGCCTCACTACCCCACATGTGTCCCAGATGCTGGAAACTCAAGAAAGAACAAGTGCCTGAGAGAGGAGGAAGAGGAAGAGGAGGAAGAAGAAAGTGAGTATGTTTAAGTGAATGGCAGCATGAGGTTGCATTGAGAGGAACCCCAGGGACCCTGAGAAACCCACCTGCTGAGCTTCACAATCACAAACACAAAGAGTGAAGATTTCATGAGTGATATAGCAGTGCTAATACACGCTACGAGCTAGTGATGCGTAGTGTATGAAAACACACACACACACACACACACACACACACACATTTACAATAGTCAATTGCTAGCAATAATAAAACTATATTAATAAATAATAATAAATAAAAATAATAAATAAAACTACTACTACTACTACTACTAATAATAATAATACAGGTAAAATAGAATGATGCTAAATTTAATTTGCATTTGTGCTTTCAAAAATTTGGTTTATAAATATGTTTACTAAAGTGATCAACACTTTTTGCTGAATTTTTTACCCTGCTGATTTATTTATTTATTTATTTGTGTATACTGTAAATTGGAAATCTATTTCAATTCAATTTCAAATATTTAGATCATGTGCTTATTTATGTCAAATTTACCCACAATTATTAGTAAAAACAAAATAAAAATCCATAAGGTTAAAAAAATTATGGTATGCAAAAAATTATTAAATTAAACACAAGACGTCAACTGACCTGCTCCAAGACCTGATAGGAAGCGCCAAATTCGATCTAATCTACGTTTCTGGCATTTGGTAGATGCTCTTAAACAAAGTGAAATACAACTAAAGTATACAACAGGGCAGTTGAGTGTTCAGGTTAAAAGGCCCAGGAGTGAGTGCTCGGTGACTTGAACTTACACCATTCTGGCCCGAAATTCAGCGTATTTCCACAGTGAGCTGCACTGAAATCTCATATCATGGCTCTTAAAATTTCTTCACTAATTATTATATAACTTCCTTCTCTAATTAGTTTCACCCTATCAGTTTACTTCATAATAATAATAATAATAATAATTAATAATAATATTAATAGAGACTTGCCTGGCTCGCAGATACCACACATAGTCTAATAATAATAATAATAATAATAATAATAATAATAATAATAATTAATAATAATAATAATAATAATTTATTATTATAATTCTTGGACTATGTGTCGTATCTGCAAGCCAGGCAAGTCTCTGCACAAGAATATAGAAACAATCACATATTAAATAAAGGTGCACTAATATGACCCTGGGTTTATATCTGAGCTCCTATTAAAGAAACTCAACAACTATTGACCAATCAGGTGTCAGAATGTAATGTAACTGTGCTGCGCCACCGGTTTTTGCAATTTAATTTCTGAATAAAATAAATGAATGTGGATTAACATCGTGAACTGTATTAAAAAGTTGATATTTAGATTATAATGCAAACAAAATGTAGAAAAAGAAGGTCTCAGGTCCTAGTATTTTTCTTCTTGTTTTGTCCAATCTGATCAGATGTTTGTTTTGTCCAATCCGATCAGACGTTTGCTGTTCCAGAAAACGAAACTAATGAACTGCTTCACTAATCTCTGGTGATTCAATGCTGTTCCCATTCTGCACTAAATCTTCGAACTGAAGTGTCGTCAAACAAACAAACAGCAGACAAAGAAATCTCACAACAGTCCCGGTGTGATTAGGATTAATGCTGAAACGTGCATTAAAACGTGATCACACGCCACTCACGTTGTCCTTTCTGACTGTGTTTAATCCGGGTCACGGAATCCAGCACAAGGGCTGTGAGGGGAGAAGTGGTAGACGTATGAAGGGCAGAGGGAAACATCAGAACTTTCGCTTCAGTCACTTGCATTATATTTTCAGCAGAGTGACAGGAGTGATGGACTGAAGTCCTCTTACCTCATCCTTCTTACCTCATATGATCTGAGAAGCACTTCCACACTGTGCAGTGGTCTTAAACATTTATGAAACAATGAGAATGCTTAACAATTCTTATTACTCTCTCCCTGTTACCCATCTTCTCTGTTCCTGTCCTTTTCTTCTCTTCAGATCTCCTCAATTCATCCAGAAACCTGACCTCCATTGGAGGACACACTGTAGAACTGGAGATGGTTCCAAACCAAAGCCTAAAGATCTATGAAGCTAATGAGCAACTCAAGAAATTTAAGGATGGATTTGTACTGGAATTAATATCAACAGTCTGCCACAATGGTTCAGGACCTCAGTTTGCATGAACAGCTCCTCATTTAAGAAACTATCACTGATCAGAACCTCAACAATGATGGAACTGTAACGATGGACATTATGTGATGAAGATGAGGTTCTCTTTTGATTCTTAAAGTTTCTTTCTTATGAAGTCTGAGGGAGTTTGTCCTTCACCACAGCCACCACTGGCTCACTCACTAGGGATAAACTTATAAGAAACAAATGTATAGACATCCTTTTATACATCTTTATTACTTCTTTATCTGTGTTAAGCTGCTCTGAGACGATATCCATTGTTAAAGACGCTCTTCAAATAAAACTGGACTCAGACTGAACCAGAAAGAAAGACATTTATGGACACTCCAAAGTTTGTTTGTTTTTTGCGTATCTCCTCACTCACGCACAGCTAAAGGTCGAATTGAAGTTGATGGTCTGCCTGCCTGAGCGGAGAAACGACAGACAGCAGGGACGAAAGAGAAGAAAAAAGCAGACGATAGAGGCAGATATCGTGGTCATTAGCATCGCCTAGTAAACAAAAAGAAGACATCATATTTCATCCCTGTGTTTACTCCACGGACCCGAGACAGACCTGCTTTAGAACATCAGACGATTGTCCTTAGCAGTCAGACAGAAAAAGAGATTGGTGGAGAAGCAGAAGAGGGGTAGAGAGGGAAAAGGTCTCTTCTGTTAGTCTAGAGGTTGGAGAGAGAGAAAAAAGAGAAAGAGAAGGAGGTGAGGTTGAGAACTACTTCCTGCTCTAAAAGTAAGAGACTATGTACTTTCTTTTCTCTTTTGGGAGACTTGGACAAACGATTCTCATACACCTCCACCTCTTTACCTTTTGGAAGGTCATGGGTTCAAGCCCCGGTATTGCCAGGATTAGCAAAAAAAAAGGTGCTTATTATACATGTCACATGTACATTACAGCTCAGTGAAATTCTTTCTTAGGAAGCTGGACTCAGAGTGTGGGGTCAGCCATGATACAGCGCCCCTAGAGGACACATGGTGCATTGCTCAACGGCGATAATAATGGCAGCTTGGCGAATACCAGGGCTTGAACCCCTTGAGCTTCTGTTCAGTAACCCATAGGCTTAACCACCGAGGTACCACCTCTCACCCTTAACCCCTTCTGCTCCAGAGGAATTCTGACCCTTAACATAAATGTGAAATGAGAATAAAGAATTTCCCTCAGCTGTAATGTACATGTGACCAGTATAAAGCACCTTAACCCCTTTTGACAAAGCCGTCTTTGTAAAGTCTGTAATGATCAGGCTTTGTGCGGTTGATAAGTCGATTAAGGGATTTTTTTTTCCTCTGAATCGGCTTAGAAATCTTTGATCATAACCCAGATCTCTGATGTAGCGGATATAAAAAATCCAGCGTTTAATAGAGCCGGTATAAACATCCGATCGCTAGTAACCCTGGCTCCGGCTAACGCTGTTTACGAGGCAGAACGCCTGCTCACCTTCCGAGGCGGTAAATGAGGTTAAAGTAAGTGGCGTGAGAAATGAAAGGTTTATATGTGACGGCTGGCAGTGTGAGGACAATTCAGGAATTTAGGGAAAAATTCATTAGCAGCAGATTTACTCCGAGCAGGAAGAGAGTATCACAGGTGAACCAGGGGGCGATACAGAGTTACTGCTGACCGTGAGACCTTTCCAGGCAGTGAGCAGTAGGGAGGGGAAGTGTGTGTGTGTGTGTGTGTGTGTGTGTGTGTGTGTGTGTGTGTGTGTGTGTGTGTGTGTGTGTGTGTGGGGCAGGGAGGGTGTACTGGGCAGACACACATCGACAGGACGTTTGCATCGCTGAGGAGAATGTGAGCTAATAAAAGCTAAAGGCTGTGCTCACTAGAGTATAAAATTCACATTTGGCTTGGGCTGGCTGTGCAATCTGATATTATGAGCCCCACACACACACACACACACACACACACACACACACACACACACACACACACACACACACACTTGTTCTCAGGAGAAAAACGATTCAAATATCTGAAAAGAAAGCAAAAGTGACACAAAGAAAGAGGACATGTGAAGGTGGGCTGCAGCTTGTACACACACTATCTGAAGGAATCATTTCAGACTTCATGGCGTATGTTTTTAAAATGTTACATTAAGACGATACACAAATTCGGGTCAGCAAGAAACGAAGGTGTTCGTGTTTGCTTGAATACGACAACTACTATCCGACAGCATCGTCTTTGCTGAGGCAGGAGAGAGGAGAGAAACACAGGACGAGACGAGACGAGACGAGACGAGGTAAGGTACCACCAGTAGCGTCTTTTTGTTTGCCGTAGCTCGCGTCGTTGTTCTAACAGGAGGCGCTCTTCTCACGAGGTCATCCAACGGGCAACCCAAGTGACGCACAAACACGAGAACGAAAACGACCAATCGTTGGATCGGGCCGAGAAGAGACGTGATTGGATAATAAATTGGGACGTGACGATTCTGGGTTTTCTGATTGGCTTGTGTTAAGTCTTTATTGCGAGGCAAATATGCGACTGTACATCAAAATGTTTTATTATATCAAAATGCACACATTTTTTCTGGTACACATTTAATTCAATACTATGCACCGTTATTTACTGTATACTTCTGGTAACAGCCCAAAAACAAATGGGATAAATATTTGATTTGAGTATCAGGACAAAGGAGCTGCTTTTGTTCAGTTCAAAAGTTCAGGCGCATTACGAGCAGGTTGACCTGTTCTGTACGCCGAACGTTTCTCTTCCTCCGTCCTCACACGATCTCCAGCCGTAACTTTGACCGAACGAGGTCCTGTAAACTAGGACATTTCCTTCACCCCTAAAATCTTTTTAAATCAGAGAGAGATACAGGTTTTTTTTTCTCTTAAGGCTTTTTGTCAGAACTTTAACATACTCATGGCTCCTCCTGCCTGGAATACTCTAAAACTCCCGCTAGCTAGAAATACGGAAATGACTGAAATAAGTTCACAACTGACTACTGACTCACTTTTATAATACTAATGTACATTGTGTTCTCAGACAACATGGAAGTAATAAACCCTAATAATGACATACAATCGAGAATAAATGTTTGACATTACTCCTGACCTGTCAAGACATCGCTGTGCTTAATTGTGGGTTTCTCTTTCAAGAGATTCACACAATACACACACACACACACACACACACACACACACACACACACACACACACACACACACACACACACACAAACACACACACTATAATAAAACCATGGGTCAGAGGATACAAAACCTGCCTGTTCAATCAAGAAGGTCAAAACAAATGATTATGCATTCCTTTTTTGTATTATATATATGCAGAAGGGGTAATTTGATGGTAGTCTGGGTACATTTTGGGGTTTATTCGCATGAGTCACTCAAGAAATTACTATCAACGAGGAGCAGAAATTACCGCCATACCTCTGTGATTGCAGGGCAGTGAGTTTTAACCTCACCGGCTGCATACTAAAAACACTTACAGTGCTTACAGTGTGTATAATTGAACTATAAGCTTACACACACACACACACACTCGCTATCAGACTGACACACACACACACACACACACACACACACACACACACACACACACACACTCATTTGCACACACTGTCGGAATGAGAGTTTCTTTGTAAATGTGATCTGTATGTAGGTCAGCTTGTGCCTGGGTGTGTGAGATCAACGAACAACATTGGACCTTAATTATGAGTCCGAAGCCGCCCTCGGTATCTTCTGTTTGTGTGTGTGTGTGTGTGTGTGTGTGTGTGTGTGTGTGTGTGTGTGTGTGTGTGTGTGTGTGTTTTTGGGCACATTGATGTTTGATGCTTTATGTAACGGGGTGAAACACAGGCTAGTGTGTGCCTCAGGTGGAGGCTGGATGCTCACACATACACACACACACACACACACACACACACACACACACACACACACACACACACACACACACACACACACATACACACACACACACACACACACACAAACACACACCCCGTCTCGTCCCCTCACACACCCTGTCCCTGAAACACTCAAGCAGTTCTGGGTTTAAACTGGTATAATGTGTTCATTATTTAAATTTATGGATATTTTGTTTATTGGTTGTCATAAATAAATAAACTATTAACAGATTATTAAATGAATTTGTATTGAACTGGACCATAAACAGATTTATACAAATCTATTCACATCATCTCAGAGCTGGAGATATACTATATACTATTACTAGTATATTACATTGTGTATATTTCTATACCTCATATTGTAAATATATTTAACTATATTACAATATATCTTTATATGTGATAATGTTACTTTATATTACATTATATTATACTTTGATAGTTACAGATGTTTTTTTAAATAACATTAATATATTATGCTATACCTCATATTACATTATAACTTAAATTATATTACATCTATATTGTATCATATTATTTTATTTTATATTATTACATTTCCTGACATTTTATTATATTATATTGCATTGTATTATACCTGTTATATTAAATAAAACTAAATTACATTATATCTTTATACATAAATCATACAACATTATATTACAGATTAAACAGCTGCATATTACTATATTACTTTATTATTATACTAATTAATTATAATAATTTACATTATATCTTTATACAGTGTATTATTTTATATAACATTAAATTGCATTATTACTATTACTACTACTATTAAAAATATTAATAATAATAATTGGACCATTATTTAATAATAAAAAAAAAATCTAAAAATTGTTTTTATATTAAATGCACTATTTAAATTTTTAAAAAAAATAAAAAATAAATGCATGGACCTGTCACATCTTAGTTGTAATAATTTATCATTGAAACTCATATATATATTTCATATAAAATTCCAATGTAGATAATTAACATTTCCGAATATGTAATTATGGTAATATAATGGTTAAATATTTATTAATCCTCCAAAATGTAATAAATTTTTTTCCTAACTGCTTGTGATCATTCTTTAGCTTTTCATTGCTCGTTATCCTCGATCAAGTGACACGACGCAGCTTTACACATTTATTTATTCAGTGTGTCCTCGCAGCAGCGTGTTCATTTATGGATATTACACATACAGTATGATGAATCTTCACGTTGGCCTCTACATTTCAACGTCGTTCCTTTTGTTGAGAAAATGCACATTTTTGTGCTTAAAAATTCACTGCAATTAAACAGACATTTAAATAAAATACGGCAACGAACGAAACTGCATTTTTTTAATTAAGAAATAATTATAACTATGCCACATTCCTGGGTTATCAAGAACGCCATGCATGTATTTAAATTTATTAAAATCACACATTTTGTGGTTGTGCTGTCGTTTTTTTTTTTTTATAAAAACACTAGAATATATTTATATCGTTTAGGATTATAACGTTGTCCGAATCCACCACCATCATCATCATCATCATCTATTGTAGTGTTTATGCTCTGGTGAACATGCTGGCAGGAGTTCTAAGAGTTCATTAGAGTTGACGGGCTTTGGTTTAAAACGATTGAACGCTGTGTAACACACACACACACACACACACACACACACACACACACACACACACACACACACACACACACACACACACACGATACTGAAAAATAAGGTGAAAGTTTTCCTCCTGGTATCACTCATATTTTGTGTTATTTCTGTCCCCGTGATTGTGACTGATGACGGAGCAGCACCAGGGTTTGATTTAAAAAACTTTAACCTTTTCATTTTCAATTATAAAAATTAGAAACCAATTTTTAGAAAAGAAAAACTATGTGCTGAAAACCGTGAGCACTGTGCATGAGGTCCGGCCTGAGAGAGAGATTTTACAGAAAACTAAATACTAACTAAATAGATAGATGAGGAATTCTGGACAAAAGGCATAATTCTGGACAAAACACACACACACACACAGACGCACGCACACACACACACACACACACACACACACACACACACACACACACACACACACACACACACAACAGGTGGGAACAGTCAGGTCCTGTGTCTTTACCTGTCCATCACACACATTATAATCCTGAGGGAAATGTGAAAAATGTAGCAGTGAGAATAGCTTTCACACTGTGTGTGTGTGTGTGTGTGTGTGTGTGTGTGTGTGTGTGTGTGTGTGTGTGTGTGTGTGTGTGTGTGTGTGTGTGTTGAGGGGTTGTTTGACCTTTACAAGTTAATTTTGGAGACATGTCCTTGAAGGGACACAGGTTTTTTTCCTTGCTTCCTGTTTATTCTACAAAAATCTACCGTATCTACACTGATCATTTCATAACCATGTGACAGGTTTAGATTTTTCACGCAGTTCCTCCAGACACGTCAGAGGTATGAATATGTTTAATATAAATCATCAACGATTACCATCATCAATACCATTACTACCAAAACCACCATATCCAACATCATCATCATCATCCCCAACAATACCTTCATGACCACCACCACCACCATCATCATCATCCCCAACAATACCTTCATGACCACCACCACCACCATCATCATCATCCCCAACAATACCTTCATGACCACCACCACCACCATCATCATCATCCCCAACAATACCTTCATGACCACCACCACCACCATCATTATCATCCCCAACAATACCTTCATGACCACCACCACCACCATCATCATCATCCCCAACAATACCTTCATGACCACCACCACCACCATCATTATCATCCCCAACAATACCTTCATGACCACCACCACCACCATCATCATCATCCCCAACAATACCTTCATGACCACCACCACCACCATCATCATCATCCCCAACAATACCTTCATGACCACCACCACCACCATCATTATCATCCCCAACAATACCTTCATGACCACCACCACCACCATCATCATCATCCCCAACAATACCTTCATGACCACCACCACCACCATCATCATCATCCCCAACAATAACCTTCATGACCACCACCACCACCATCATCATCATCCCCAACAATACCTTCATAACCACCACCACCACCATCATTATCATCCCCAACAATACCTTCATGACCACCACCACCACCATCATCATCATCCCCAACAATACCTTCATGACCACCACCACCACCACCATCATCATCATCCCCAACAATAACCTTCATGACCACCACCATCATCATCATCCCCAACATCACCATCATCATCCCTAACATTACCTTCATGACCACCACCATCATCATCATCCCCAACATCACCATCGTCATCCCTAACATTACCTCCATGACCACCACCATCATCATCATCCCCAACATCACCATCGTCATCCCTAACATTACCTCCATGACCACCACCACCATCATCATCCCCAACATCACCATCATCATCCCTAACATTACCTCCATGACCACCACCATCATCATCATCCCCAACATCACCATCGTCATCCCTAACATTACCTCCATGACCACCACCACCATCATCATCCCCAACATCACCATCATCATCCCTAACATTACCTCCATGACCACCACCATCATCATCATCCCCAACATCACCATCGTCATCCCTAACATTACCTCCATGACCACCACCACCATCATCATCCCCAACATCACCATCATCATCCCTAACATTACCTCCATGACCACCACCATCATCATCACCCCCAACATCACCATCGTCATCCCTAACATTACCTTCATGACCACCACCATCATCATTATCCCCAACATCACCATCATCATCCCTAACATTACCTTCATGACCACCACCATCATCATCATCCCCAACATCACCATCATCATCCCTAACATTACCTCCATGACCACCACCATCATCATCATCCCCAACATCACCATCATCATCCCTAACATTACCTCCATGACCACCACCATCATCATCATCCCCAACATCACCATCGTCATCCCAAACATCACCATCATCATCCCTAACATTACCTCCATGACCACCACCATCATCATCATCCCCAACATCACCATCGTCATCCCAAACATCACCATCACATCATTGCTAACATAACCTTCACTACCACCATCATCACCACAATCACCTTCATCCCCATTACCACCACTGAAACACCAGCACCACCATCATCACTACCATTACCAGCCCCTTCATCATCATCATCATCATCATCATCATCATCATCTCTTTCACATCATCACACTCTTTACAGTGTAATAAACAACACCTCCAGCTGCAGTAAATAAATATAAATGATCAGGTTGTGAAGTTTTCTGGTTTAATCCTGATGCTGTACAGTAGACGGCACACTCTGCCCACGTTCTGCTTCCTCCCTCTAAAGATAGACGCCAAATCCTATAACACACACACACACACACACTCTGACCGAGCACTGACCCTGCACGCTCACTCATATTTGTTTAGCTCACACACACACACACACACACACACACACACACACACACACACACACACACACACACACACACACACACACACACCATCATCTTGTCAAAAAAACCTTCATCTTCATTGTCGTTACCCCTGTGGCTGTTTCAGAACGCTGCTAACCCACGCAGCCGCCGATTCAGACGCCATCGTCCATTTAGATCCATATAAAACAGTCTGATCTCATTGGTGTGTGTGTGTGTGTGTGTGTGTGTGTGTGTGTGTGTGTGTGTGTGTGTGTGTGTTAGTATAATTGTGTTTCTTATCCTAGTTTGCAATATAGACCTACAATATAGACCAGTAAAAATATTTTTATAAAATCAAGAAAAGATCATAAGACGTCATCTTCATCATCATCATCATCATCATCAATAACAATATCAATATTATGAAGATATGAAGAACAATTTGGATTTATTCTAAGGACAAACCAAAGCTTTCTACTATACATTGCAAAAGGTCAACATTATCAAAAAAGTAAAGGGATATGAAAGCGTTTATTTCTGCAGCTGTGTGTGTGTGTGTGTGTGTGTGTGTGTGTGTGTGTGTGTGTGTGTGTGTGTGTGTGTGTGTTGAGGAAGAGGAAGAGGCCTGACACAGCACAGTGCAGGCGGTGGGATTGTTATTGAAATAACACACAGGCGTGCAGATTGAGATGTATTTAGTTTAGTCACTGATGCATAGCCGCTTTATTGAGCGACCCAGCAGCCTAATCAAAACCAAATTATCTCCATATCATAAACACAAACACTGCAGGAGACGGCCGAGGCAGGAATTCTCTCTCTCTCGCCTGCCCGTTTGTGTACATCAGTCATTTATCAAGTGGAGCATGAGTAATTTTTATTGTTTCAAACACAAATCAATTGTACGGCAGCTGATGTTCCCATGAGGCCGCGGTCTGGTTGTCTGCAGCGCTCGTTTGGGTACAGGTGACCCACTCACCACACACACTCACCATACAACTAAACACACACACTCATCATACAACTAACCACACACCTAACCACATATACTCCACACACTCACTCTCCAGGCACCCACTCCACACACACACACACACACGCACACACACACACACACGTGTGTATATATATATGTGTGTGCGTGTGAATGAGAGTAAGAATCAGATACTAGTGCACAGTTACTATGTAGAATTTAATAAATAAATAAACAAATACAAGTAGTATCTATCTATCTATCTATCTATCTATCTATCTATCTATCTATCTATCTATCTATCTATCTATCTATCTATCTATCTATCTATCTATCTATCTAAAGCCTAGGAGCACTGACTATTATTAGTACTATTATTACTATTATTACTAATTATTATTATTATTAGTCATTGTAAAAGTAAAATTTATTAATTATACAATAATGAATTAAGATTTTGTCCTTTAGGTTTAAAGACAATCGAGATTTTGGGCACGGACATCATCATAATAACAACAACAACAACAACAACAACAACAACAACAATAATAATAATAATAATAATAAAAATAATAATAATAATAATAATAATAATAATAATAATAATAATAATAATAATAATTATTATTATTATTATTATTATTTTTGTTATTATTATTATTATTATTATATAATTTATTATTATTATTATTATTATTATTATTATTATTATTATTATCATTATTGTTATTATTATTATTATTATTATTATTATTATTATTATTAGTCATTGTAAAAGTAGGATTTATTTAATTATCCAATAATTAATTAAGATTTTGTCCCTTAGGTTTAAAGCCAATCAAGATTTTGGGCACGGACATCATAATAATAATAAAAATAGAATTTTATAATAATAATAATAATAATAATAATAATAATAATAATAATAATTATTATTATTATTATTATTATTATCATCATTAATGCTAATCCATAAAATGGTACAATCCATCCTGCCACAGTAAAGCATAAAATTCTTTCCTACTTTTAGTGAACACCGAACATGATTTAAACACTGATTTTTTTTTATTTTTTATTCAGCTATATTTTTGTATAAGGTTCTGCAGCTCTGTGGGTTCCTGCTGTTCAGCAACGAGGGTCAACAGGTTATTTTTCATATCACGGCCGGAGGTCATTAAACATGTGTAAACTCTTCCTGATTAAAAGCTATAATATCACTATGACAATAAACTGTTCTTACTGTAGCTGAACACTGCAGAGTTACAGTGTGTGTGTGTGTGTGTGTGTGTGTGTGTGTGTGTGTGTGTGTGTGTGTGTGTGTGTGCACTCTGATGACTGATGGGATGTATTAGTCGGGTTAAAGTGGTGTATCAGATGACTGGGGCAATAAAACCATCTGGGGTCCAGGGGCATTCGTTTATTGTGTCTTGGAGAATGGAAATATGGAAAAGGTGGAAAAGGGAGACATTTAAGAAGCTGATGAAAATTCGAATGAGAGGAAGAAGTGATTCTACAGGTTTAATGTAGGACACACAAAAAATAAACGCAGTGCTGAGAGATCGCTTCAGTTTTAATATCAGTGTAGACCGAGTTCTTTTTTCTGATTCAGTATTATATTAAAGCATTCATGCATGTTAAACACCAGGAGTGAACCCTGAAGCCTTCCATAGGAAAAATATTATTATCATTATTATTATATATTTATTGATTTTATATTATTGTCAGCGTTATTTATAGGTTCTAGCGATTAGGAGGACACGAGCGATGTATTTCATTACTGTATTTTTTTGACTACTTTTACTGAGTATCACAGATATTCGACTTTTTTAACTTCTTTGGCTTTTCACGAACACGTGTCTTGGTGTTGAGGATTAAAGTTGACGTTCAATACGAGTCAAATATTCAAGTCGCAGTAAAATCGGTGACTTTTAACTTAACGTTTTGCAGTAATGTAATGTATTTACACTGTTTTAACCTCGGCACATGTGGCATCCATGTGACTTTTTAAACCTTCAGCTTGGCTTTAACTGCCTTCTCCAGCTCACAAAAAAAAACAACAATCACACAACCATAATTTATCTTAATTCAAAAACACGGCTACACAACATTACAGATTATCACAAAAATGAATAAACAAAATCAGCGTTTAAAGATGTCTCATAAAGAGCAATGTCTCATAAAGCACGTTGATCTGCGGGTAATCCGTCCTTATGAAGGTCGTGTGGGAGGAGAAAAAAATCAAATAAATAAATAAATAAAATCAAATGAAATTTTGTGGACCAGCAAATATTCGAGTGACCATTTGATCAGGGTTCATGTGGAGGGCATGATGATGATGATGGTGCCTGATGTTTTTCTCTCCCACCTCCCACTGTCCCAGTCCTGCCCCATTGGTGCTTTGCCTTGTAGTGATTTGCTGCGAATTTACGCCTGAATGACCTTTAACCCTCAAACCCTTTATAATTTAAGCTACACAACCCTGTTCATGCTCTTACACACGTCCCATATCAGAGCTTCTGTCTAATCTTTACTAAAATCCAGTCTTGAAGAAGTGATAAAAATCTAATGTGTTAAGTATTTCGTGTATTAAGTAAAAAAAAAAAAAAAAAAGGGGCGTGGCTTCATCTGCAGTAGCAAAGAGATCCTGGTATTTAGTTTGGACCTGAATCTAGTGTTAGTCGTGTATTTGTGTGTGTGTGTGTCACATGAACTCATCATCTGCCAGAGATTTTTAGATCCTTCCTTAGCCTACATTATCACAAGCAAACAGCTGGCACAGCCTATAGGAGGCCTGAAGCTCCTCCCTCCGTCCCACCCAGGATTAATCCCGACACCTCGACCCTCAGCTACGATCTGTAAAACTCGGTCTAAAATATAAAATAACACCGTGTCTGTTGTTTCCTTCAAACCAGTCGGGATTAACGCAAACGCTCAGGAAAGGAGGTTAGAGAGTTTGAAACATCACCTAATAAACCCAGAACAACCCCCAAGTGTGAGGAGGGAGGGAGGGAGGGAGGGAGGGAAGACACAGGGGACAGGGGGAGAAAAAAAGTGCACTAGGGGACAGAGGGAAATGTGAGAATTATGCACCTTTTTTCTTCTCTTTTTTACAGATATTTTAATATTGATGTTCTACAACTTTTAGAAGTTTCTGTGAATTTAATTTCATTATTTTAAATATGAAATATATTATTATTATTCCAAAAACAATTTTTATAATCACATTAATATGTATTAATAATAATAATAATAATAATAATGCTATTGTAATTATTATTATAATCTAAAATTGGTATGTATTCATTCGATTTAATTTAATAGTATTTCTATTATCTATGTTTGTAATGGGTTGTTCAGGCTGTGTATAGATGCAGAAATCTCACATCTGTACAAACAAATAAATGCACACAGACATAAATAAGAGAAACTCGGTCTGAACCTTATGGAATGTTCACAGTCCATCCATTATTCAGGTGACAGAGTGGCGTTCAATAAAATATCATCACTAAAACCACTCGAATGGTAAAAACTTATTTCTCCAAACGCTCCTCATTCATTTCCCTAATCGTATTTTTAGCTCACTTTTATTTCCCTCCGTTATTTATTCCATCTCGGACCCAAAAGTCCCGAAGTGAGCTTTTAAAAAGGGTCTGAACACAGTGACACGAAAATGTCAGAGCCATTTCCACTCTGAAAACCCACACGCTTTACTCTCAAACACACCAATGCAGAAACTTTCCCTTCCTTCTGTCCGTGTGGGGTTTTTATTTCCTTTAGTGGATCAGGCATTCAAATGGGAGCGAACGCAGTATAAATAGTTCATACGCTGAAATGTTGCTCATGTGTCCATTTTCATGGTTCAAGTCATATCTAAATGAAAGGATGCTCTTTTTATCTGAAGGACAGCTGTGGGTTCGGGGGGTGAGGGGGGCAAAGGAACATTTGCTGACTGGAAATAAGTCCATGAATACAAACAGACCATGAAGTATATACACCATATCAGAGCCATGCTACAGGAAAACCCCTGATATTCCATTCTTTGTGATGCGTCTACTAAAAAAATAAATACTTGACAATTTTAAAATACTTTATATATTTTATTTAAATGTAAGAATTTTTTTTTTAGATTTTTTAAATAGTTAAAATCTATATATTATAAAATCTTTTAATGCAAATAATTAAAATAAGTAAATAACAATTATATAAAATGTAAATTATATAAAAATGTATATAATATAAAATAAACAATTAAAACAAATAAATAGGAAGTCGGGATTCAAAAAATTGTTTTAATCTCCAAAAAAAAAAAAGAACCTTCAAAACTATTCAAAAATAAAAATGTTTATTTATTTATATGTTCGAATAATTACATTTAAAAAATATAAGTTTAAATATATTTATTTAAATGCACAAAAATACAATGCGTACGATAAATAAATGAATAAAACAATAAATTGAAAGAAAACTAATGTTCAGTTTCTTTATGTAAAAATTTCTAGGTTTTATATAAGAAAATGTGCTTTAGTACAAAAACTTTTTTGTCGAACCTCAAACCTCATCTCCTGTGGATTTAATCTACAATGGATTTATACTCCATTTCATGCTGCTATTAAGGGAATAATAAAAAAGAAAGTCATTATTCGCATAAATACTTCAAAGATTCACTTACTTTCCACTCACATTGTCAATAACATGTAATTAGTACTGCTAGGAAATTGCATTTAATTATAATAAGTGCACTGCATGAGCACTAGAGTGATAAACTCCACTCTATAATAATATTATATCATTTATTTATATCCTTTTATGGCTACAATTATGACGTCTAAATCTAGGACAGCGATCCTAATTCAGGACATGAGAAATGAGACCGGGAGTAACCACCTGGTCTGGTCTGTGAATACATCAGCAAATACACACACACACACACACACACACACACACACACACACTTACACATACAACATTTTTAACACTTGGATTAAAATTGGTCTCTGGTTTGTATTTTGAGTCACACGGCAGGTCCTGGAAACACAATATGTATTTATGTGCAAAAAGTATTTGGACATCCGACTTCTCCAGCCATATTTGTGTCTTCTCCAAAATGTTACTACCACTGGATTGGATGTCTTTACATTTGGTAGCATGAAAAGTTTCTCTTCACTTGAACTAGGGGACCCAAACCTGTTCCAGCATGACACGGCTCCATAAAGATCTGCTTTGCATATGATGGAAGTGTGTGGAAGATCTCCTGCTATAGAGCTATAACCTGTATTCAGGGTGAATGTAAATGCTGACTGAACCCCAGGCCTCCTCACATTCTCACCTACATCAAGGCCTGACTTTATTAGCACCTTTAAGGCTGAATGGGCACAAATCTCCACGAAATCAAGTGGAGGTCATTATAACAGGAAATGAGGACTAAATGTGGAATGGGATCTGAAAAAAGCCAATCTTATAGTCAGATGTCCAACTTTTCTCTGTACAGTATTTATGTACAGTACTTCGGATGACTACCTCCTGGAGTACCACCTCTGGCCATTAGGGGGCAAACAAAGGACACAAACCACACTGTGGATCGAGAGAAACACAAATGGCCGTGATTGTGACACAATGGGGTGTTGTCTAGCCCATGAGAATAAACACCTCCCGGCCTGGGAGAGGAGGACTCGGCAAAATATGCTTTTAATAAGAGCAGATTAGCACCATGCTGGGTTGGATGTCACACACACACACACACACACACACACACACACACACACACACACACACACACACACACACACACACACTAGCCTCTATATCTCACTGTGTCTGAGCTTTTGGACCACCTCAGACTCCCATTGAGCCAAAAGTGAAACGCTGCCTCTGATCCTACAACTGAGGGGCAGAGAGAATCAAAGAGACACGACAGCCTAAAGAAAATGGGCCTCCTGCAGACCCGGTGTTGACCCAAGAGCACTGAGAAGTACTCGACTTTTCTCCCACACACCTTCATCATGCATCTGACCCTCTTTGCTTTTTATATACAGCATTGAACTCCGCATCAATGCCCCGGCAGGGAACTGGCACCGACCACACGTAAACCCAGAGGTCATCCTCAGCACGTCTGCTTTTTTCTCCCCCTCGTCCTTCGGTCACACAGAGGGGAAAAAGAGCAGCACTTTCACATGGGACGAGCCAATCGTGTGGAGTTTAATAACCAGAGGAAAGAACGAGGTGACGGAGGAAAGTATTCTAATAAAGACTTCAAAGAGGAGATAAATTAGTGATCTGGAAAACCTGAACTACTTTTATTTATTTATTTAGTACAAAAATCTTCCATCTATTGGAGCAGAAGTGAGAACGTCTCTCAGACTTCCGCACCATTTACATAATCAAGCATGACAAATCGAAAAGAAAACTGTTCCAAATAGATCCGCAGAATCCGATGTGACATGGTGGGAATGAAATGGAATTCGTACGTGTGTTTAAATGCAGAATTACAGTACACGGGCCGACCTCCAGCACCACGCCACTTAGACCTGGGTGTATCGCTCGCTAGCTCCAGAACACGGCCCTACAGAGCGTTTTCACAGAGGGGTTTGAGTTCTTTTACAGCCCAAAACCCCATTTAACTGTAAAACTTCATTTAGTTTATTTTATGGACATAATTAAATATTACACTCGTTATTAAAACGTGTACAATAATATTACGCCTCTGGAGACTAGGAGACTCAAACCTGCTCCAGATAGCGATGTGCATCTCCATAACCGAGCCCAATGCGATTCATATCTTGATGCAGAGCCAAAGATACCATACCTTAAAAGATAAATATGAAGCAGCTTCCATTGCGTAACAATACGATGTCCACCATTACAGGTTGTGTGCTATTATTTCTTCGATTCAGACAGACAGCAATCAACATTTTACTCAAACGCCTTCTGTCTTCTAACGCATGTCTCTTTTACACACACGCCTCTGTAGTGCAAAAAAAGATGAAATAAAACCAGACGTTGTTTTCCTGTTCTGTGTCCAGAAAAATGCAGCTCTACCTCTGCCATGTTAATCTGTATTGTATGTGACTCTCAGGACACGCCTCCTGAGAGAACGCGCTCGAGAAACCGTTTAACGGCGACAATTTAATCCGCATATCAAATATCACTCAGAGATTATTGGACACTTTCTAAATAATAATAATTATATATAAATCGTTTCTTATTAATACAAAATAATGTTAAAAACGATGTATCGTGATCCAAACGCACACTTGTGTCCGATGCACACTTTTTTTTTTTTAAAACGGTGTCTCACATCGTTTACTTTTATGCCGATGCCTCCTGAGAGCTCTGTGAACCTCGCTAACAACCACCTGCATGTCTTCATTCACCACATCCATAAACCTCCTCCTCGGTCTTCCTCTTTTCCTCCTTCCTGGTGTCTCCATCCTCAGCATTCTCCTACTGATATACCCCATGTCCCTCCTCTGCACATGTCCAAACCATCTCACTCTCACCTCCCTCACCTTGTCTCCAAAACGTCCTACATGCGCTGTCCCTCTAATAAACTCATTTCTAATCGTCTGAAAGCTTCTTCATTCTGGTCAAGTTAAATTTGCGAATATAATTTGCATGGCATGAAAACTAACTAAACTAAATTAAATAAAATCAAAACGTTTATCTGTTAAATCTAAAAGTTTGTAAAAAACTATTTACAATAATATCTATTGAGATTGAACGATTTGAGCCTCAAGATCAGACACGCGTGAGACGAGCTCCGAGTTCTGACAACCGTGCGAATGAGATGATCTTACCATTCCTAGTTCCAGCATGACACAGGAGTGGAAGATCTCCTGCTATAGAGCTCCTACACCTTTGAGACAAATGTGAACGATGACTGCACTGAACCCAGACCTCGTCACTTTCTCACCTACATCACTACCTGACTTTATCTCCACAAAATCTACATCTTCCCACAAACGTAGAGGATTTTATACTAGTAAATGGAGACTGAACGTGGAACGGATGTTGGAAAAAAAACACTCCACAATGGTATGAGATGTTGATTCGTGGTTGTTACGATTGCTAGAAGAGACAGGAATCATGGATCTTCACAGAAGGCTCGTAATCATCTCCACCATCATTTACATCTATAGATATGCATGTACGGCCATATTTCTGTAAAACCCTAATGTGACAATTATTTTGTAAGATTTAATGAATCGGGCTTCCTCCAGCACACACACACACACACACACACACACACACACACACACACACACACACACACACACACACACACACACACACACACACACACATAAATTCTTCGGTATTGAAATTCACCAATGGATTGAAACAGCAGGTGTTAAATCGACTAACATCCAACTGCAAGCATGGACCAATTAGCAGCAAGTTTGAAGTGATATAAATGCAGGTCTGGCCTTTACGCTCCACTCACCATTAGCAGCATTATGGAAAGCTGCAACACATAATAGTTTCATTATAGTGATGGCGATTTCGTGTTTTTTTCTGGAACGCAGGGAGGTTGTTAGCGTGGTGTTTTGGGTTAATGCAGCCCTTATTGATCCATGTATTTATCCATCCCACAAGCCTCTAACTGGCATCTAATGCATCGGCTGAGAGGGAAAAAAAAAAGTGCTTCTCTGTGTGCATCACATCACACACACACACAAACATTACACACACACAAACATCACACACACGTATGTGCGAGACTGCATACCCACGAGCTATTAATCACCGAGGTCGCTTTATCAGAAGGGTGGAATCCCCCCCCCACAAACACACACACACACACACACACATGCATACATCATGGAAGTTGGACAAGATACAAATCATTTCCTTCTTAATGGAAAATGAATGTAGAGAATGAATGAGAACAAGGGAGAGAAAGGAAGACAGGGAGAGACAGAGAGCGAGATGGAGAGAGACGGAGAAACAGATGACAGGATGATAGGCAGTTGGTATTGATTGGCTGATGCACATGGTATGGTAATTTCTCTCTTTCTTTTTTTTTTCCACAGGATTGCCAGTGGATTGTGATTGAATGCACTTGATGAATAAATGCATTATGTGTCTCCCCGAGTTTTTAGGTGGGAGTTAAGCATGACTGTGTACTGCAGTTATGGACTAATATTTTCTCCAGAGGTGCAGAGGAGAGAGAGAGAGAGAGAGAGAGAGAGAGAGAGAGAGAGAGAGAGAGAGAGAGAGAGAGAGAGAGAGATAGTCCAAGGGTTAATACATACAGAGTGCATACAGTAACAAGTCCAAAATAAAATTCAAGTTGGTTGAATATGATTGTTAATTTTCTGCACAATGATTTTATATATAAATTTAAATGAAAACCAATTAAAAGCGTCCGTGTGGAAACAAAGCTTCCGATTGGTGTCTTGATTATTTACGTCATACACCATAATTACTTTAAAACATTCACAAGAAGATTGTCTTCATGCTCTATGTTGAGTTCGGTTTCACTAATAATAAACATACATTTGTGTAACGCATCAATATTTATACATGTTAATTAGAATATTAAACACTTGAAAAGTATTAATTTAATGTACATTTAGAACAGATACAAATGTGCGATTAATTTGTGATATGTATATATATATATAGAATACACACATACAGTATAAAAGTACACAAGCAGCAGGACTCAGACGTATGTTGTTGGTGTATGTGAAACGCTGCACGGGTGAAATCCAACCACAATAAAGAAAACCAGATCAGGTACAAATGAAGGAAACGGACAGAAAGAGTGGACTGTTGACATGACAGGACATCATTTAGTCACAACGGAGGAGCCGAACAGCATGGAATTGTGATATCTTCAATGAAAAATCAAAAACAGCGAGTTTTCGAAAACAGGAAATGGTCAAACGGAAAAAAAAGATCCCACACAAAAATGAAACAGGTTCAGAAGGGAAAACAATCAGAACCAAACGACTCCGAATTGTCCATCAGAGGAGAAAACAGTTGTTCTCACAGTGTGCATGAAAAAGGTTTGTGTGTACGAGAATGTCGTAAACAACACAATAAGTGGAAACTGGATTGTTGTTCCAGTGTGAGAGAGAGCTGAAATGACTGGTGCACTGGTGACGTGACTCCTGGAACGTTGGTTAAACTAAAGATCATAAACGCCGTTGGGAGAAAAAGACGTGAACCTTAACGTCATCTTTAATACGTTAGAGATAAACCTGAGAGATTTGAAACGGTTGGAGATCGAGTCTGAAGCCTCAAACTTCTTTCCATTATCTAAAGCTCTGTGTTTTCAATCTACATTATGAGGAAACGCTCTCAAATATCCGCCTCGTTCTCCTTTATAACTCGATCTCTACGGTTTAATTTGGGAACGATCTTGATGAATAGCGTATGCGCTTAAGGACTGACACACGAGTGTGTGATTACATGCACATGCTGCCCGAGCATTTCCAAAACCTCTCCTTTGAATCCTGTCCCGTTCAGTCATCCGAGGGCTCTTTGAGCATAGCGCGACTCACGAATAGAAACATGTCTATCGTCAGTCCATTCAGACACATCCCACCTATCCATCTCTCTCCCTCTCCAGTCCACACACTCTCTCTCCATCTCTAAGAGTGTGTAGCATTTATTTATATATTGTATATCTGTACATGTCCTCTCTCCGTAACGTCCTCAGAGACCTTGTTCCTGTCTATTTTGACACAGTGTCTTTTTCCGCGTCTCTCGTACGCAGACGTTTGCTCGCACTTCGTCTGCAGGATGAGGGCTCTTTTTCCTCGACTTCCTCCGTGCTGACTCCAGCGCTTTTTCTCTCCGCCTGCTGAAATAAACCTCGCCAGTCCCAGGACCCTGTGTAAATAAGCAGCGAAGCTGGGCTTGACCAACCCCGGCTGAAACAACTGATGTAAGTGATTGCTGCTTTACCTTGCTGATTAAAAGCGCGGCCTGCAACACTAGCCAGACGCTCGTTCAGCCGAGCGGAAAAACTCACAATCCTGAGGAAAATAAGTGGACGGAGCTTGTGATTGGCAGGAGCCTAGCAAAACAAAAAAACTTTATAGGTAGTGAGTGATTAGCGATCACGCCTAGCTAGTCTGAATACAGCTAATGTGCTTTAAAGATCTCCTCATGCCTTCCTGGACAGATGCTGCCGCATAGCTCGGGTGCATTTCTGTGTCTCTGTATTTCCCTCGTGCACGATTATACTTTCAGGTCAAGGGAAATGGAGGAGGATACGTTAGAGCAGGCCTGGGGTCCAGTGGCTCAGCAGCTCACAAGTCAGCCCAATGATGTGGGCTCCTGCTAGATGTTTGGCCCTTTTATTACACAGAGCTGAGACCGATCTCACAAGGATTAGATCGCGATACTGAACTGCATCTCCAGTCATGCCTTGCTGCTGTTATATGAGGTCTTATCAAAAAGGTTCTAGAATGGACTAGAAAGTACTTTAATGCTCCCAGCGTTCTTCTGAAATGTGTCCTGGAAGTCTTCTTCTCGAAGCATGTCAAGAACCGTCTGCGATACGTGCCGGATCTTTAAAGGTCGGTCCTCCCTGTGACTCTGCGTGCAGCCTTGTGCTGCCATCTAGTGGCGTGTTACAAAATTCGTCTTTTTGATACAACCTCGTATATGATGGCTTTATATGTGAATACTGCAGCTTTCTATGAAGGTCAGTCACGTATGCACATTTCAGCGTGATTTTGCTGATTGTGGGTGTTTTTCTGGCTGTAGATTCCACACCACGTGAGCTTCAAGCCTCATAACTAAAATGCCAGCTGCCCTACAAACTCTAGTGCCTCTGAGGCACATTCTTGGGTGCTCCTCCAGAATGCACCTCAGACAATAACAAGTAACGAGCAATAAATCAGGGTCAAGAACAGAGCAGAGAGAAAGTCCATGGAATCCACAAGACGTTAGAGGATCATGCCGAGCCGATGGTCAGACAGAAGGAACAGCAGCACGAATCAAACACACACTAGAAGCTACGCACAACGTTTACAAATGTGGATCTGTTTCGGGTTTAAAAAGGCCAAGGAATTACGCTGCTTCTGATTCCAGGGATTATCACAGCATCTGATAAACTACAAAGCAATCCAGCTCACTGGTGTAGTCAAGAAATGTAGCCTTATACATTATAATGTTCAAATTGCTTACACTAATTAGTCGCATTCAAGGAATGGGTGTGAAGTTTGACGACACGTCAGGGCTCCTCGCCTCACCTTCATCAGCACCTGACTCTACAAATCTCCACAGAATCTAGAGAAACATTGCCAGAATAGTAAAGCTTATTATAAGAGCAAATGGGGACTACATGTGGAATAAGATCTACAGAGAAATCTTAGATATCTTGCTTTTATTGTATTTATTTACTGACCTATAATAAAAACCACCACCATTCACACTATGATTGTTGGATTTTCCTAAACACACACACACACACACACACACACACACACACACACACACACACACACACACACACACACACACAGAGGAATATTTAGCACATTCTGGTTTTCTTTTCTTTACTTTAAAATATCATCATGTAAAATAGCGGCGCCTCTACAGGTTTCAGAGGTTCTACGTATTGCTCCTTGAGATCATCATCCTCACAAAATTGTACAGAAACAAGAAATGTGCACAACACACACACACACACACACACACACACACACACACACACACACACAGTCTGTGAACAAGGTTGGATGGAGTTGTTGCTGAGGGACACTGAATGGGCTCCAAGGTGACCATGGTAACCACCAATCAGTGCACTCTACAACTTCAAACCCCACAACCCACCTGGCCTGAGTGTGCTTTCACCAGAGCCAAGTACATCCTTCATGGAGACACACACACACACATACACACACACACACACACACACACACACACACACACACACACACACACACACACACACACACAAAGAATGAGAACTTTTTTTCCATAGATGATTGTATATTGCATAATGCACTTAGTTTTAAAAGTGCAGATGTGCTGTGGGTTGTGTGTGTGTGTGTGTGTGTGTGTGTGTGTGTGTGTGTGTGTGTGTGTGTGTGTGTGTGTGTGTAGCAATAAGAATGAAGGATTCAAAAGGGTGAAAGTATATAAGGAAAAGAAGATATGAAACATTGAGAGTGAAAGGATTGGAAAGAAACCGAGAGAGAGATCATGAAGGAGGCTGGTAGTACAAAGCACCCGAGTGTGTGTGTGTGTGTGTGTGTGTGTGTGTGTGTGTGTGTGTGTGTGTGTGTGTGTGTGTGTGTGTGTGTGTGCCAGTACTCTTCATGGATAAGGCTGTTGGAGTAAAACCGCCGCTTCACGCCTGATCTGGGAACAGCAGGCAGATCAAATCGGCTCAACTAATCCAGAGCTGCAGAATCCTGGCTCTCTTCACCAATCACATCATTCCACAGACTTCTGTCTTCTGCACCCAATCACATCCTCCTCTCCCTCTTTCCTACATCTCTCCTTCCATCTTTAGCATTTTAGTTCCTTTTTTTCCCCAGACATGTTGCATGTTGCACATGAATCTGAAACGATTGTGAACACACGCTTCTCAGATATTACCTATGAATGGATGGATGGATCCATCCATCCATTCATCCATCCATCCATCCATCCATCCATCCATCCATCCATCCATCCATCCATCCATCCCACTCCTGGGGGTTTTCTTTTCTTTTCTTCTCTCCAGCATCAATTTTACCTCAAAAAAAAAAAACAACAGCCATAATCAATTAAAATGAAGAGCTAATTAACTTCTTGTTGCCAGGTCTTGACAAAATAAATTACCAGGTTTCCCTCTGTGTATTTATAAACGATTAAAACAACAGATTTATTTTTTTTTGCACACTTAAAGAGGCAGCTTGGAATTTCGGAAGCCCCCTGCTGCCCACATGCAGAACTGCAGTGGGAATGGAAATGCTGGAAAATCTGATCTCAGGAACTCATTCTCACTGCCATTAAAGAAAAAGAGGCAGGGAAAAGTCATTCGTTCTAAGATGTGGCAGAGCTAATTTACATCTCATTTATACCAAGATCGGATTCTCATTTCAACATCTCTCTGCTCAGATTGGAATCTGCTTAAACATCTCCATGGTTAAATCAGATTGAACATTTTAAAGCTTGGATTTGATTCTTTTTCAAACTCTTGATATTCAGATCAGATTACACGGTTTAACATCTTTGAGTTTAGATTGGATTTTTATTCATCATCCCAACAGTTGGACTATAGTCTGATTCAACATCATTCAGATTGGATTCTGCCTCCAGTTTTCCACACTTAGATTGGATTCTGCTTAAACCCATCAACACTCAGATTGGATTCTGCTTCTGGTTAAATTTTGCTTTAAATCTTTACACTTAGATTTTGCTTCAACAGTTTGATGCTTAGATTGGGTTCTGCTTCAGCATCTTGATGTTCAGATCAGATTACTCAGGTTAACATCTAAGTTTAAATTAGGTTTTGCTTTAACATCTCTACACTCAGATTGGATTCAGTTTTAATGTCTGCAAGCTGTTTTAAATAAACCTGCTGTTTGACCCTAAAATAGTTCACACATAATAAATAAAAGCCTCTGATACTAAGACCTACTATATATATATACATATATATGTGTTTGTGTGTTTCCATATGACTGTGTGTGTGTGTGTGTGTGTGTGTGTGTGTGTGTGTGTTTTCACAGCTTTGAACGCAACACGCCACAACATAGCAGAACAGTTTCACCAAATTGCTTATGTAAATTATACACATTAGTCACATTTAAACCCTCCGAAGCTCCACGACGCTTCGCTTCATCGTAAATGCGTTCGCACTCAGGGTTCAGGATCGATGGTACAAAAGGTAAAAGTGAGGAAACCGAGCTCTCGCAAGGGTTTTTTTAGTGACCAAGTAAAAAACTAAGGTTACATTGGATTTCATCAGAAACGAGCGAACAGAACGAACGGCCGTAATTTCAGAGAGAAAGTAACATGTACATGAGACATTTGTACTGAAGTATGGAGACAGGGGCTTTTTTCCTTCTTTCCTTTTTTTCCTTCTTCTACTTTTAAATGCAATTTCGGTAAATGTCACACACACACACACACACACACACACACACACACACACACACACACACACACACACACACACACACACACACACACAGTAATGGACTGGCACTTTGCACTATTCCATTTGTGAGCTGAAAGAGCAACTTACCAATAACAAGCATGTTTTCTTTAGAGTCTGTGCTCCTGTACGAACGCACATCTATACCACTGCCTTTTGCCCTAAAATATAAACCCAAACCCGACTATTTTTCCATCCACAGAAGCCCCTAACAAACACAGCATAATTATATCCACTCATGACAAACCCGAACTACTGGACAGACAGATGCACTCAGCATCTTTTCATCATCTGGTCTCGATTTGATTGTTTATCATGGCAAATGAAGAGCCCAATTAGACGGAGCACTGGAACAATAAGCCGTGCATCATAATCAATATGAAGAGCCTCTGGAGATGGCCGCGGGCAGAGGAAACACCGAACGTGGACTTATTTCACTCTACTTCAAGCATCAAGCCCGCCTAATTAGCCAAAAAATAGAGAGATGGAACAATGCAGGACTTTGGCAGCGTATGCAGCGCGACATCCTGCTACTCGGCCTCGCTCTGTAGATAGACGCATGAAATGATGCGTCTTTTAGACCTAAAAACTCATTTTTTACGTTTTCTTTTTAAGTCCATTAAGGAACATGATACAAAATAAAAAACTACATTAAAAAAAATGTATAATTGGTGATGATTGATGTGAAATAGGAACCAGGTGACATCAGTTGCTCCTTTGGAGCTTCTTTAGCAAACGATTGAATACACAAAATGAGAAGAAAGTATTGGACCACCAGCTTTTTCCAAAGTTGGAGCTACACAAGTTTATTAGACGTCTTTGGACGCTGTAGCATGAAATTGTCCCTTTAACTGAACTAGGAGACTGTTCCAGCACAAAGCCAGCTCAGTGAAGATCTGCTTTACATGGGTTGGATGTGAAAGATCTTCTGCTATAGGCTCCAAATCTTTTGATACATTATTTTCATACTGACTGCACCCCAGACCTCCTCAACTCACCTACATCAGTACCTGAAATTACTAACAACCTCCACAAAATCTAGTGGAACATCTTCCCAGAAGACTAAATATGGAATAAGATGTTTAAACTCACCCTAGACACAATCTGTTTGACCTTCTACCCTCAGGCATACACTTCAGGTCCATCACATCAATCACAAACAGACTCAGGAACAGTTTTTACTCAAGAGCCTTTGGAGAACTGAGCACCAAAAAGCACCACCAGTGAATGTTTGGATTATTTGCACTGAACACATGAGTTTATTCACAAACTTCTACCTCGTATTTATTCCTGAACGCAATCTTGAATCTGCAATACCTTCATATTATAACGGATCACTTATATTTACATGTTTAATTCTTTATTATATTTTATTTTTATGCACCATAAGGACTAAAACTAGTTCATTGTGCAATGACTGAAGAAATGTATCTATTTTGAGACTTCATCAAGGAACTGACTCTGTGCATTCACATTTTTGGTAAACAGCTCCTATAATTCCACAGGAATTCTGAACACTCCATCCAGTCTGACATGTGGTCCAAAAGAGCAACAAAACTATATACCATCAATCTTTTCTTTGGCTGCAGACACCCGCAAGGACTCACTGAACCCTGAGGTCATATATTCCGACCTCACACACTAAGCAAATATTGAAGTCACGCCTTGAACATACGTCAGCCATCAGATTCATGAGCTCGAAAAAAAATACCATGTGCCATCCTGTAAAGAATAATGATCCAGATTCCTTCTTGTTTTCCCATGTTCTTCAGTCATCCATTTATCCCATCCCATGCTCTTCCTGTATTGCCATGCATGGGCACTGTGGCCAAAAGAATGCTGTGTGGTGGAGTGAGAACTTCAAACGTTCCACAAATAGAGTGTTCGAGTGAAGAGAGGTGGGCGTGATCTCGGGCTCGGGCCAGTCCGGCGCTGTAAATAAACCATCTGTCAGATGTATCAGAAGCTCAGACAGTGCTGGCGGATTTATCCTCATGGCTATTAGTTTGTTTTTAAAGACCTGAAAACTTGACCTTAGATTTATGAGGAGACTCAGAATTTGTCAGAAAACACACATTCTCTGGACTTACACCACTTCCAGGAGTGGGGGATTTGTAGGAAGGATAAAAAAACAACAACAGTGGCATCGACATGGAGCGCGTTTTAATCGCAAACACACGAGAAAACACACGAGAAAGTCTCATTGGGCGTGACAGAGGCTGCTGGATCATCTGCAGAAAGATGATTTAGATTTTAAGCAGAATTGAACCGAAAGATCGTACAGTATACGTCGCATTACGTAGTGTATTTCACAGAGTGTCTGTAGCAGAAGGCCTCGTAGACGACGTATCAATTATTATGAAATGTTTGCGAAAGAAAACGAGCACATACACAGAGGATACGTGGATCTGCATCACTGAGGCTTTGGTGAGAAGAAATCTGCGACTATCTGCAGAGATTTGTGGCTGTACAGAACATGAAGATGAACAAATGCATACGTTCTACAGAAATATAAGGAACGCTTGCAATTAGGAGGGAAAAAAAACAAAAAAAACGAGGCTTCTTGTGCAGATCGTCAGTGTTTCTGCTTCTTACGGCTCTGACTGCGGTAAAGACTTCACTGCCAAGTTCAACCGAGCACTAGAAATAATAATTAGTTGGCATGGCAACGGCAGGCGGGGGGCTGGTTATGAAGACTGTGAACAATGCCGAGAAATCAGCGGCACAAACCATTTGCATCTGAAGTGCGAAAGTTCATATTGTGTGTGTGTGTGTGTGTGTGTGTGTGTGTGTGTGTGTGTGTGTGTGTGTGTGTGTGTGTGTTTGTGAGAACGAAGCAGAATCTAAAAAAGAGGAAAAGAAACACAGGAAGAGCACGAAAAGATGGAACTAGAGAAAGAATGTAAACTAATTAGTGGCGAATCAAAACGCAGGCTTCATGAAAAATAAATAAACAAATAAATGGTAAAATGAAGTGCATTAAATCCAGAACGGGGGGTTTTATGCTTGCTGGTAGCCCTGACCTCATAGTTTTATATATTTCGAAAAAGAACTTGACGTCCCTTCGGCCTGATCGTCCCCATATGGAGGATCCGCGAGCAGAATTCCGACTCAGGTTTTAATAGACAAAGGAAACGGGAAGCGGCATTTAAGACAAAAGAGGCGCACGGAATAGAACATATGGAGCCAATGTTATTCGAATCGTCCTGTCATTCTAGGAGTAGATGCTCATTAGCTCATCCGATTCCTCATCCTGCTTCTCCCAATCACATACACACACACAGAGAAAACACACAGCTTCCTCTGGACACTTGGCATACAGGCCAAATTGCTGACATCTGAAGTCACATGCATTATATTCATAGTTTAATAATGCACATTAGCGGCATCTGGGTACACTCAGCCAGCAGGAACGCACGCACACACACACACACACACACACACACACACACACACACACACACACACACACACACACACACAAGACCATTTATCATACACCTCGACTCAACATTAAAGAGCGAGAAGGAACATCGTTTGCTTTTGGGAAATAATGAACAGTTACATAAAAAACCCTGTGTTTTAAGTTGTCGTCTTGGGTTTGAGTAAAGAGTCATTCGTGAGCGATTCGTTCGAATCTTTAATATGACTCGGAAAAACGAGTCGTCTCGAAAAGTGATTCGTTCATTTTTTTCCAGCTAAACAACTGAAGCTCCGCAGGCTATGTACAGAAATCAGGTTCGAGTCCGAGTCGTTCGTCCGAAGCTTGACCTTATCGTTGCAATAATTACAGGAGTCACAATGTTTGACAAAAAGAACTAATGATACGAACCAGAAGATATGAGAGGTGAAGCTTCTCAATCTGTTTATCATCTTATGTCCTCAGCTGTACAGTCATATTTTCATTATTGTAACTATGGTCGAAGTTGGTGCATGTAGACATGTTGGAGATCTGCTTTTTTCATGGCGTTTTATTTTATTTCTGATCAAAAGAACAGAATTTATGAAATGACTTAAAAGATTCAAAGTCACTAAAATGATCTGAACCTCCCATCGCTACAAGGTTCCATCAATTAGCTCATAATTAATGTTAATTCCACACCAGTATCTAGAAATAACAAACATCAGCACTAATGGTGCGATTCAAAGATTCTCCATTATTAGAAAGGATTTAATTATAATTGCATGGCGAGTTTCCTTTTAAATTTATTTTCTTTCCAGGTTTCTTTCTGACCACCATCACCTTTGGTTCGGTCATTACTGATAAACCCTTATACATAAATATATTTATAGTGGAAAGTCCTGGATAAGGACTTTGAAATTCTTCCAAAATGGTATAAAAATATTAATTTTAACTAAGTTGACAACTTGTGTCCCTTGCTAAATGCAATATAGATATACATAAATAAAACAAAAGTAAATTGACTTGTGCTACTATCAGGTCTGGACGCTTTGATGTAACCACAGACGTTTTTTCAGATGAACAAGTCATAAAAAACACATTTTTGCATATAGACGCAGTTATGAAACCTTGACTGCTTTATCAGCATCTCCTGTAAACAAGGAGATGTGTTTATGTGGGTTGAAGATGTGTTGAGGTGTTTGACATTGCAGGTAAACAGAGGACTATAGTACAAATAATGTCTTTTTGCCAGACACTCGGTTGTTCTGAAATGCTGTCACTGCAAAAATACCACCATGTTGAGATTTTTATCACGGGATTATTATATACAGAGGATATAATATCAAACCATATTTTTCAGACGCTGAACCGAAAGCCGTGCAGAAATAAACTGTTTTTGTGGTTGTCATGGTAATTTCTTTGTGTGTTTCTCCAGCTGGCGGTTTTTAGTTGTGTTTTCATGGAGAGTGATTAGTGTTTAGTGAAAAGGCTTCAGAAAGCAACTTGACCCCTTGAGGAACTTGACACGTTTGAGAAAAGGAAAGAAATGTAAGGATCGTGCTGATGAAAATATTAACTAGTCTTTTTGTTGCCCAGCACACATTTTTTTATACACAAAGCTAAATGCTTGCAATTACACACACATGCATGCAACCAAAAAACACCTGCAGCCCACACACACACACACACACACACTTCATTGTCACGGTGACCCTGCCGAGGATGCAGCAAGAGCAAATGTCAAAGTGTTCCACACCTCCTCTTTCCACCGGGACCATTAATCATGTCACAGCGGCAGGAACAGGAAGTGTGACTCGGCTAAAGCGACATTACCGAATCGCAGTGTGTGGATCCTGATAGCCCGATTGGACAGAATCCAGCAGCGTGCAGTGGAATCCTTTTTAAAGATTACACAGCAAGTTTTCCGCTTACTCAGCAAGAAGGGGAGAAGAGAGATCCAATCAGGGGGTTTCAAGGTGTAGGAATTCAGATGCTTTGATTCTTGTTGTGGTAAAGTGAAGGCAGGAATCTGGTTATTTAATTATTATTCGTATTATAGCGCATGGGATAAATAAGGCAGCAAGCATCTAAGCTAGAAGTTGATGTGTTGGAAAGGACCAGAGTTTCTATCACAAGGGCCAAGTTGCGAAGTCTAGACGGTATCCAGGAGTTGGTGCCCAACAAAATGCTCCAAGGATGGACAACTGGGAAACCAGATACCAGATATTGCAGCCCAAAATGATGCACATGGAGCGCTAGCTTGTCTGGTCCAATCCATCAGAAGATAAAGTGTAGCACAAACCTAAAAGTTAATGGTGGGTCTGATAAAAAGGTATCAGACTTTTGGGTCCTTGAGCAAGGCCCTTAAACCTTTCAGCTGTATTTTGGATGACACTGTGCTCTGACCCCAGCTTCTTAACATCGCTGAATTTCACTCTGCTGTAATGTGACAAGTAAGAGCATCTTTTTCTTCATCCTGGTCTCATGAATAAGATCTTTTCCATTCTGTAGATGGCTGGGCGCGTGTGCAAGACGTACCTGAGGAAGAAGAATGAACATGTTCAGGAACAGCTTGAGGAATTTGACAAGTATTCAAGGTGTTGACTAAGGCCCCAAAATTTCTTGGATCTCAATCCAATCGAGTGGAAGGTAGAGGGAGTTCAGTGGTTAAACCTCTGGATCAAGAGTTTACAAGTTCAAAGCCAGCAAAACTAAGCTGCCACTGCTGGGCCCCTGAGCAAGGCCCTTAACCCTCAATTACTCAGTTGTAGGTCACCGAGGATGAGGGCGTCTGCCAAATGGAGTAAATGTAATTGAGTGCCTGTGGAGAAACAAGTCTGGTCCATGTAGAATCAGATGATTGTAAGGGTTGACCAACCAGAGCACGCCGTTAAAGGTCTTGGAGGAGTCAATACTTGAAGGGACACAATATAAAGCTGGTGGTTTTACTGTAATGTCTGATCGATGTGATAGCTAGATGATTGTGATGGATGGATGGAGATCCTCTCTGAACTCCGTATACGATTTCCTTATCAGATTTAGCACAGCAGTACATGATTGTATTGCGTATACAATATCGATGTGACCTTTTGTTAAATAGTGGAGGTGAGCGCAAAAAACACCGGACACCTCTATCGCTCAGCGAGCGACCCAAAGGCTAATTCAATTCACTTCACTTCAGGAATCGATCCCTTATGACAGGAAACCGTCTAGACTCCACCACCGCGACCGTACAGATAGCATCGGCATCATATCTTAGCACAGAATCAGTGTAGTCTTGCTAGCAGCAGCAGCAGATCTCGTCTTGTGCGTTTTGTGCTCCGGTGCACCCGATTCCACTGATAATTAGCTGCTGAGCTGAATCAGGTGTGTTAGCATGGAGAAGAAAAGCTGCCTAGTGATCCATGTCATGATCCAGTCCTCCCGCGGGAGTTAAGAACATCGAATTCATCCGTTATCGACCTCGTAATAACGACGTAAGAGCTGCCTTTCAGTTCTGTTCGGCGGTCGGATGATTTTCTTTAAACACAAAGCATTAATTATCATCCACCTAAAATTTTTCTTTCTTCTTCTTCTCCTCCCCCCACAGTGCCAAATGATATACAGCGCACTCTATGAGGTATTTAAAGCAGTAATTTGATATGATATTAATAGTTGGCATGAATGCGAGTCTGTAGTTGATTTATAGGGGACATCAATTGCGCTGCTGGCCCCATTGCTAAGCTCTAAATGGAAATTTTAAATGCAACACTGGAGCTATTATAATAGACGTTTTGAATGATGGCCATGCTAGCCTGGTCTTACAGCTACACACACACACACACACACACACACACACACACACGGGATTTGAAGGAGTGCTGTGTTCTTCTTGCTCTCAATGTGACCTGCATGTTATGAGTCTGTTCAACACACACACAGTCTTGACCAGGACAGGGGCTTGTCAGTAACGAATGGGCCTGTAGATCCCCCCGGAGAATATCTTCCACCCCAGTGACACCAGTGTATGTGTGTGTGTGTGTGTGTGTGTGTGTGTGTGTGTGTGTGTGTGTGTGTGTCGGTTTTCTCTCACCACGAGCTCAACAACCAATCAGAGCGAGGCATGTTGGGCATCCGTCTCTGTCAGAGCACCAGCTTTATCGCTTTTATGTTCTGGGAAGAGAAAAGTGGAGTGGAGTAGGGCTTCTCTCTCTCTCAGCGAAGGAAAGAGAAGTGTGTGAGAAGTGGAAAGAGGTATAGAAATAGTGAAAGTAAGAAATAGGGTTGACAAAGCGAGCAACCAAAAGCTCAACATGCTGAACGGACGACAGAACCCAGGGGTGGACCGAGTGACAATTTATCACAATATTCATCGCACTCAATGGGCAGTTTATTAGGAACGTCTGTACATCTGCTGTTTCATGCAATTTTCTAATCAGACAATCACATGGGAGCAGCACAGTCCAAACAATCACATACACGCCAGAAGCTTGGGAAACAAAATGGAAGTAAATTGAGTAACAATGATTTGTCTATGGAAGGATTGTTGGTAGCAGGTGGGTTGATCTCCCACGGGTTGCAATCAATCTGTTCTCTTTGGAAACACAATAGTCTGTAAAGTTTAGTATAATGCAGTAGATTAGGGAAAAAAACATCCAAAAAGCAGCAGTTCTGCAGATGGAAATCTCTGGTTGATGATGAAGGTTCATGAACAGACCGGGCTGAAATGAAAAAGTACCACTCTGGACGACTGTGGTGAGCAGAAAAGCATCTGAGAGTGCACATGTTGAACCTTAAAGAACAGAAGACGACCACTGAAAGAGTCCATTTCTAAAAGTCAAGAACAGAATGTTGATGCTGCTCTGAAGCTAGAGCCTCACCGAACCTGTAGGACACGTAGCAGAAATGGAGATTTGTGGTATGGTCTGAATTTGAGACAAACAGTTTGAATCCATGGATACATCCTGAATTGTGAGAGAAGTTCAGACTGGTGGGGGCGGTGTAATGTGTGGGAAAGGTTTTCCTGCCACACTTTGGGTGTAAACATACCAATTAATCATGAAAAATGCATGAAGAACATCACAGGAAGAAGACCTGTTAGAAGAAGCAACTGTGCTATCTTGTAGAATTCATTCCATCCTGAACTCATGCTGAAAACTAAGGGAGGCCCTACTCAGTATTAATACAGTATATATTATAATAATCAGAAAGACACATGCACACTCCACCCATCACTTACGCTCTTACACACAATTCTGCTTTCTGCTCTTAATCGCACCCTGATTGCATCTTTCATACTACCGTGAAACAAAAACAAGCAGAAAAAACCCTTCACTCCTTCTTAACGCCAGTGAGTGCAGGTGGACGTGCCTGGTGTGACCACGTGTGTATTACTGATAATATCTACAGGAGGGGCGTAGACGAGGTTTAAATCACATACGGATCGAGAATAAAGACGTCTGACTTTGGAGTTTAATAAAACGCAATGAAATGCATCTCCTGAATATCACGAAGCTACACTCAGCCCCTCGCCCTCACCCCGCCCCCGTCCATCCATAACTGGTGCATTATGGGAAAATCAGGATTTCAAAAATAATACCTGGAGAGAGGCCGACTCTGGAAGCCGTACACAGGAGCAATTAGCAATAAGGTGCAAATTACTGTCATTTCTTTCCTTTTTTTTCCCCCGAAAAACTAAATATATAAAACGCTAACAGGCGAAGTTGAACGCGGTCCTTTTTCTCTCGCTCTCCATCTTCATTTCGCTCATTAAACCTCACATTCCCAGTTCGCCCAGTTTCCAATGGCAACAGTTGGTGAAGAGCCGCTTCTCCACTCCCTGCGCTGATAAGCAAATGAGTGTGAGGAAAGAAGTAAATTAAAGACATGCGTGATGAATCGAGCAGAGAGAAAGCAGCGAGGAGCTTCATGGATATCCTCTCATTACGGCAGAACGACGGACTGGGAAAAGCCTGGACCTTTTTACATGTACGCCGTAATTCCGACGTGAGAGAGACACGTTTCACACCCATGTATATCAATTGTGTGCGAGCGCCACGTGTGTCGCGATTTCTTTAAGACGCTAGGAGCTTTCATAGATGGCCATCTGTTATATAGAGTGCGCGCACACACACACACACACACACACACACACACACACACACACACACACACACACACACACACATGGAATAAGACATCTCTTCATCTCTTTTGTATCAAAGTGACTTGTTGGATCTGTGTGTGTGTGTGTGTGTGTGTGTGTGTGTGTGTGTGTGTGTGTGTGTGTGTGTGTGTGAGATTCCACATCTGGTTAAGACGGCTCTAACTCCCAGGTCCTGTGTTGCATCAAAAGAAATGCAGCAGAGATCCATGTCACGACCGTAAAAGACAACAGTTTGCAGGTGTGTTTGAACACAAACGGGAGATATTCCAATTCCCGTGATGAGACCGATCCGATTCACTCGCTATACGTCTTCAGATGTTTTAATGAACAATTAAAACCATATGCGAGAGATCCGGCGT
Source organism: Silurus lanzhouensis (assembly GCA_039877035.1). Classification (NCBI taxonomy): domain Eukaryota; kingdom Metazoa; phylum Chordata; class Actinopteri; order Siluriformes; family Siluridae; genus Silurus; species Silurus lanzhouensis. Next base: position 3,385,001 of record JBCEWE010000422.1, on the reverse strand, counting down.
GTATGAATGTGTCTGTGTGTAGGAGCAGATGTTTAAACTTGCAATCGGCTCATCCCATAGATATCAACCTGCAAGTCCAGTGTGAGAAAGGGATGAAGTCAAAATTCAAGTCTGCCCCAATCACCAATCTTTCTTTTCTAGGTTCTCTCTCCACCACTTCATCTAACTCACTCCAGAATCTTTCCTTCTCCTCCATCTCACAGCCCACTTGTGGAGCATAGGCACTGATGACATCTTATCATCTCTCCTTCAACTTCCAGCTTCACGATCATCACCCTATCAGAAACTCTCTTCAACTCCACTACACTCTTACTGTACTCTTCCTTCAGAATCACCCCTACACCATTTCTCTTTCCATCCACACCATGATAGAACAGTTTAAATCCACCTCCAATGTTCCTGGCCTTACTCCCTTTCCACTTGGTCTCCTGAACACACAACATCTCTACCTTTCTCCTCTCCATCATATCAGCTCCCTCTCTCCCTTTACCAGTCATAGTACCAGCATTTAAAGTACCAACCTGAACCTCCACTCTCCTCCACTGCTCCTTTCCCTGCTGTCTCTGTGGATGTCTTCTTCCTCTCCTTCTCCTCTTTCAGCCAACAGCAGCCCAATTTACACCGGTACCCTGTTGCCCGACCGATCCGGTATGAATTTCTGACTCAAAATCTGCATATTTGATTTGGTACATGTTTTACGCTGGATGTCCTTCATAACACAACCCTCTACATTTATCCGGGCTCGTGACCGGCACTGAGAGCGACCTGACTTCAGTCAGTGTCAGAAAAAGTAGAAATAAACATGGAATAAAGAGAAGCGCAACACAACACAAATATATAAAATTGTTAAAAAAAATAAAGTGGAAGAAAAAATGGACTGGAAAGTTTTCAGTGAAAAATCTAAACTGAAAAACACTGCAACAGAGAGGAATAAAAGAAGGTCAACCGAACGACACGTCCTACAAAAGTACACAGTTAGAACAAGCTAAGAACAAAGAAGTGAACGGTTTAAAGCTTAAATGCTCGCAGAACTATGGCTTCCTCTGTGACATGCGCATGTTGCGGTGTTAATTAAGCGTTGTGTCAACTGGGGGTGTGTGTGTGTGGGGGGGGGATTTGGTATCGCACCTGTACACAGAGGATGCTGAGGATGCTTTATCATTGCTAATGCAGTGCTAATTAAAAGGAAACATACCAAGGAGTTGAATTAATGCCAGTTTTTTTTTTCCTCCTCAGATCAGCCAGGCAACGAAGCAAAGACCATAATTAATTCCTCTTTTTCCCTTCTTAACACTGGTTTCACGTTAACCGTACAGGAATCCTGGGGAAATCAGGCGAAATCTGATTATACAGGTGTGAAGTTGAAGCGTGTGGGAGGTTCTGAGCACAAATTAGGGCCAGTCTTTTAGAAATGACAGTCTAATTGGACTTTTCCTGGCTATTTATTTAAAGTTGAGATGTTAATTTATAAACTATAATTTGAGATTTATAAAGGAAGGTACAGGCTTGTGCTTCTGACTCATCCATCAATCTTCCACCACTCATTCATCCACTCACCCATCTACCCACTCATCCATTCATCCACTCACTCGTCCATTATTGATCCATCCACTCACCCACTCATTTGTCTGTCCATTCACACATTCATCTATAATCTGTTAATTCACTCTCCAACTCATCCACCACTTATCCATCCACTTATCTATCCATCCTCCCATCCACCCTGTGATATAGAAGCTGAATGTTCTCTCAGTACTGCACTGTGAAAGCTGTTGATCACTACAAAAGCAACCTTTTTGTCCAAGGCATTTCCCACCATCTGATCTGAATCAACATCTAACCCGCAATCTGTCTGACTACTTCACACCCAAATGCTTTGTTCTTTATGATGTTTTTCCTCCCCACCAGTCTGCAGACTGACCAGATGTGAGCCTAATCCTCTTTCATTTCTGATGGCCAGTATAGTGTCGCAAGCAAACCAGATCTTTTATCATGCAGCATATCGGTGATCTTTTATGAAGTCTCTGGTTTATCGTTGCAGCAAGGAGCCTGAAATGTGAACGGATCATCTCAGTAATAATTGAAGTGGATGTATTTAGTAAACACTAAAACATACAGAACAAAAAGAAACCTAGCGACTAATGTTGTGGTCTTTCTGTCCTTCATCTCATCCATCCATCATCTCACCTATCCATTTAATCATCCATCCACTCTCCCATCTACTCACCCACCCATCCACTTATTATACTTTTATCCACTTACTCATCCATCCATTCACACACCCATTCATTTACTCACCCATTCACTCATCCTCTCACTCATCCACTGACTCATCCATCCATTTATTCATCCATCCACTCTCCCATCTACTCACCCACACATTTACTCACTCATCTATCCACCCAATTAATTACTCACCTATTCACCCATTCAGTCACTCATTCACTTAATCATCAATCCACTCTTCCATCTACTCACCAACCCATCCAGTCACCCATCCACCATCCACCCAAGTTCCCATCCTTCCATATACCCACCCATTCACTTACTCACCCATCTATTCACAAATCCATCCATCCATTCACTTCCCATTAAATCACCCATTTATCCACTTACTCATCAACTCACACATTCACTTATCCACTCACACATTCATCCATCTGTCCACTAGCATTGTGGAATCCCCCCCCCAACACACACACACACACACACACACACACACACACACACACACACACACACACACACACACACACACACTCCAGCTGTGACACTAACCTGACCTGCATGCTTTCGATTTTTTTCTTCAATGGGAATTTCATCAGAGAATAAAGAACCTCATCAGTGATTAATATGATTGAGAAATACCTTTTCTCCTGCATTGATGAATTCAGACACGCAGGATCAGAAGAGCACAGTGTTTCCTGAATGACAAATTCAATCTAGCTTCTCCCTCTTCCATTCAGCAGACTAAGGAGGAATGCGTAAAAGAATAATTGTTGGATTGTGCATTGAGGAATAGGTGATGACAGACAGCTTTATTTGCAATCAGCGTATCCTCCTTTTTCTATGACTTTGATTTCTGCCAGGAAACAGCTGTGTGAGGATGAACACTGAAGTTATTCCCTTTCTGATTCCCTCGCTCTTCTCTACTTTGTCCTCAAAAAAGAACCCATAATGATTCAATCTGGCTCGATCCTGAAGATGCACCTCACATCCTAAAGATTTGCAGATGAGGGTCTTTGCCTCCACCAATCACCATAAAAAAGAGGGTGATTAAAAAAGTGCACGTTTACGTGGAACCGTGGGACCGAAGGGCGCCTGTGTGACAATATGAGAAAATCAGAGCAGATTGAAGACGACCTTCGAGCTACATATGGTGGATCAGAAAGTCTATTGTTCGTCACAGACATTCCAAACTAGGTCTTGGGAAAATACGGGTGTCTGCTCACGTAAATGTCACAACTCATCAGTAACACAGAAGAAGGACATTCTTTTCCTCTGAGTTAGAAACTCATCTCGGCTATAATTCTCCCTCACGCTTTGCTAGGCACAGGACCAGACAGTGGCTAATTTACAAACCTGTGCATGCTCAGCTTGAATAATAAGTACAAATAAGTAGCTTCAAATCACACTTATAAAACAAACAGCCAATAGTGAGGTATAATCTAAATAGTGTCATCATAATATTCAGGTTTCCTTTTGTCCTTTTTCACATGGGGAAGATTCTGAACTTCTAAAAAGAAGGTCATGAGTTCAAATCCAAACACTGTCAAACCATCACTGTTGGCCCTGGAGCAACACTCCATACAAAGACCAACAATGCTGTAACAAAGATCTAATCGAGGACTCCAACGTTTGTAAACATCCAAGTAAATGTGACTTTTAGTGACCCAAAAACTTTCAATGTAATTTTCTCATATTTACAAACATGAAAAATACAATCTAGAGCAATACGATTACGATTTCCAATTATATGCTACTGAATGATGTTCAAGGCCAAATGAATATATAAGAAGTGCTTTAGGCTGCGTCTACACTGATCCAGATCACTTTAAAAACAGCTTCGTCAATAAAGCACTCCGTATCGGCACATTCGTTTTCAAACTTTTCCCCGGAAGTTGCTCACGCTTATTTTTCAAACGTTGTGGAGACGTCGAGGTGAAGGCGCGGTCGCATGACTAAAAATGCGCCGTTGTTTTGCGAAAGCCTCCGTTTTCACAGTCCACACTTTGATACGGAAACAGCGTTTTTGTTGAAAAAAACACATTTTTCTTTCTTTTTCGACCTTTCGTCCACAACGAGGCGTCGTTTACAGTCGATCAAAACGTTGATTTTTGAAAACGCTCTTCAAAGTGGATCAATTTGAAAACAGCATTTTTAGTCATGTGACGATGCCTTCCCAGGGACGCGAGCGTTTTCAGATGTTTCGGTGTGGATCAGCGACTTTTAGGAAACTATTGAAAATGAAAGTGTGGACGCCTGGATGAAAAAATGCCGTTTTCCACATTTTTTTCAATGAACTGAAGGTCAAAAAGGAGAGTGAAATCTGCTATTGGGATGAGGTGTTGTATTGGATGTGTGGACATGGCCACATCCTCAGTGAGGATTACAAAATTGTACTTTTAATTGCCTAATTCACAGCCACTCATTCATATTTTAAATGCTTTGGGAAAATACACACAGTGGACACAGATTTGTTTGGAACCTATGCACAAGAAACACAATATTCTTAGTAGCTTGTATCTTCCTGGGCATTAGAGGAGGTATAATATCCAGGTCTGGGTAGAGATAAGGAAATGAATCCTTGTTTGCTCCGGCTAATCACCTCTCTATCCTGCCTGCCCCTGTATTTTTTTTTCTCTGGGCATTTCATCACTTTACACACTGACAGATATGAAGTCCCATTATTATTACTACACTACCACACACACACACACACACACACACACACACACACACACACACACACACACACACACACACACACACACACACACCTCAACCCTGCAGCCAAATGATTAATTTGTTTAAGCAGAGCCGAGTACTTTGACTGACCTTGGAGGATGATTTTTTTTTTTGCATACTCATATCTTATCTCCTTCGCTTTGCTCGACCAACTTTATGGACTCAGCAGGTGTGCGAGAATAAATACGTCCGATTTTCACGCATTTGAAAAATAAAGCAGGATAAACTTTCCGGATATTTACTACGGCCTGTGTTTATCTCAGTGACCCATGAAACATTTACGGTCCTATGTTTAATTAAGAACCGTTTCTTTGTCAGATTTTTTCTAAATATGGACCACGGAGTAACAGACGCACCATAGAGAGACTTCTAATAAGAAATATGGCAAAAGTATTGGGACTTTTCCAGCCATATGAAGCTCTTTCATCACAATTTAATCCCATGTCTTTGAATGCATTAGCATGAAATTTTCACTTCACCAAGCACCCTGTTGCAGCTCCATGAAGATCAGCTTCCCGTGGGTTGGTCAGTGTGGAAGGTCTTCTGCTATAGAACGCCAACCTTGTTAAACATGAATAAATGAACACTGAGGCCTCCTCATCTCATCTACATCACTTTACTAAACCCTTCGTAGCTAAAAAAATATCTAGTGGAACATCTTCCCAGAAGAGTGGAGCTTTTATAAGAGCAAACCGAGGAGAAAATGTAAAAAAGAGAACGGAAAGATTTCACGTGACCGGCGTAGACAAGCAGATGGCGAGATTCTTCTTATGTTAAATCCGTTACAAATCTCGAGGTCACGCAAGCAAGTTATGGGTTTTCAAGCGATATCATTAAAATATCACTTTCAATTGTAGGTGGCCTTTTTCAGAAATTGGGTTTGCGCTCGTAAGGAAAACATAATGTCTAGAAAAGATGATGTAAATCACAGAACTTTATATATATAAAAAAAAAAAAAAAAAAAAAAAGCCTTATAAGGTATATATATATATATTATTAATTTTTTTTTTTTGTGGTGTTGGAAAAAAAAAGTAGTTTTTCACTCAGCGATTGCGGATTAAATCCCACACCCAGGACGTGGAAGTCTCTGCCAGCTGTTGTCACTGATCCTCTCATTGTCTCATTCCTTCAGCCAGATGGATTTCTCAGCACTGTTTGTTTTCACTCCTTTTTTTTTTTTTTACTCCTTCCTGTGAGTGGCAAGTCCGAATTGCTTGTCTGAGAGAGGTGTCAAAGGAAACAACTATAGCTGGAGGATATGGCCAGCGACTTATATACAGACTTATAACCACTCATGTGTACCCAAGAGTGAGAGCAGGAGACTGTTTTGACCTGAGGGGAAAAAAATAGTTTCTGCCTCTGATATTTTATCACTGGCACAATGTATTGATTTGGATTTTTTTTTCTTTCAATTATTTAATTCAATTTTTTCGTGATGATGCCTTCAGAATTATTGGAAGCATCGTGACCTTTTTGGTGCATAAATAGGAAATCTTTCCTAATAATCCAATCCTTGCAGAATGAGAGAACAGGACTGGGCAATACAAACTACACTAAAGATACAATAGTTTACCTCCAGTACCCTCCACTCTTCTGAGAAGATGTTCCACTAGATTTTGTGGAGATTCATTCAGCCACATGGGGGTGTTTAGTAAAGTCAGGAAATCTCCATGGAAAGCAGTTCTTCTTTGTGCACAGTGGTAATAGTCCCCCATTTGCTTTTGTAATAACCTTCAATCTTCTGGCAAGATGTTCCACTAGATTTGTGGAGATTTGTAAGATTCACTCAGCCACAAAGTCAGGTACTGATGCAGGTGAGAAAGTGCAGTTAGTGTTTACATAAATCCCAAAGGTGTTTAATAACCGGTGATTGGAGCTGTCTAGCAGGAGATCTTCCAAATCATCCAACCAATGAAAAGCAGATCTGATCTGAGATATGTTTTGTGCACAAACAACTGGAACAGGTTTGAGGTCTCGTAGTTCAAACGAAGGGAAAATTTCACGCAACAGCTTTTTGAAGACGTCCTGTACAATTGTGTGTCTTCAAGATTGTGGTAACAGTTTTGGAAAAACCAAACATGGGTGGAGAAGTCAGGTGTCACCATGCAGTACTCTATATAATGTATATGCAGTGCATTAAACACACACACACACACACACACACACTAAATAAAACGTGTGAGGCACGTGTTTTATCATTGCCTGTACAGGTTCAATGGTTTGTGAGACATTGCAGTAGGTGCAGTTGTCAGCATCAATCGCGTTTCTCTGCGTGAAGAATGATTAAACATACAGTAGCCATTTTTCACGCTTGTTCCAGCTGAGCTGTGGTTTGTATAAGCAATCAGCTTATTTATTCTTCAGCTGATTCTTCAGGCAGAAACGAAGAAGAAGAAGAAGTGCAGCAGGGGACACTTCCTGCACACCGATCCATTATTCACTACTCAAACATCAGAACATCTGCACTGAAATGAAAATAACCCCTGTAAAAGATAAACGAGGTGCGTGAAAAGCGGCCCGAGAGCATCATACTTTATATACACAGCGTTTTTCTAGTCTCTAAAAAACATTAGTTTTTACTCCGTAAAAAAAAAAGAAACCAGAGCGAGACAGGTGGAGTTCTAACAGTGAACGCTTTGGTCAGCAACTCGTGAAAGATGTCACAGCAGAGATTGTCTATTTTCAGTCAGACAGTTTGGGAGACAGCTGGTTCTTCTGGACAGGCGGTGGAGAAACACGACAGCAGGTATTTATACAGTCTGACGGACACCGAGGACACGATCAGGGGACATGGGCGAAAACTTCCACTGTACTTCTCACACTCTTGGACAGAAAAACTGATAACAAATACCTTTCAAGATCTGAAGGAGCATTTTTTGTAATCCCAGAGCGCATTGCAGCTGGTTTTTGATGCTCCTCGGAAATCCACCGAGGCTAATTAGTCAAAATGTCGGTGTTCGTGACAACGTTCTGCCTCCTCCTCCTCACATTAAATACAGCTTCGCATAATGACAACATGAGTAAAGTCATTCTAAAAAGTAATAACCAGTTCCAGATCCAAGATGCCAAAAAAAAATGTTTTTCCTTGATTAAGATCTGATAAAAATATACACGAATCACGAGTGCACTCATTTATGATTCAGGAGAAGACACGTGCTGGAACGTCAAACATACTTTGGACAAAAAGTTTCCGATATTACAATGAATAATACAAAGAATTAATCCCGAACCAGCAGTGGATGAAGTACACAAAGCGTGTAGTCGAGTTAAAGCAGATCCACTCAGTAAAATATGATAAGTAAAAGTTTCCCTTTAAACTTTCACCTGAGTAAAAGTACAAAAGTTTTTGCCTTCAAATGTACTTAAGTATCCAAAGTATTATGATTTATTATGATTATAATGTTCCTATGATCATTTTTATCACGACTCTTTACTTAGTCAACTCAATTTAGACTCTAATATGACTCTCAACACAACGATCTATTAATAGAATGATATTAAACACTGATTTCTATTGTAATTATCATGAGCCCAAAACCTTCTGTCCTACTGAGCTACTTAAAATAAATCGTGTGGATAAACCCAAGGGTGTTTTGCCGAGGTTTTCACCAACGTGAAGAACTTTCCCACATTTAGTAATGTTGAACCCTGCAACTAAAACATTATCATATTTACCACTTGATTTGCATAATACGTTACTATTAAATTTATTATTGTATTGTAATGAGAATCAGCTTTTCTTCTAAAGTCACTTTCATGCATCTTGCCATTAATCCTGACCACTTTTCATGTTCTGCTATCGAAAATTTAACACAAGAATCCCACCACCGTGCTTCAATAAATAGTGTGTTTACAGTGTTTTGGGTTTCCACCAAAAAAACGGTGCTCTCATCAGAACAAAAACAACATATTACACAACTCCAAATGACCTAAAACTCTTCTCCATGCATTCAGAGCATAACCATCGTGTGGATCATCCAGGATACAGTATGGTAGCCCTGTGGACAACTTCTTCCATCCATTCTGAGTTGAGAACATCCTCACTTGCATTCTTCCACATGTTGATTTTTTTGTTGCTTCTTCTAAACATCTGTGCCGTATTTGCATTTTCATAATGATTAAATGGAGCTCTATATAATGGATCTCCTTCATGATACTGGCAAATTATACAAACACATGTATTCAGAAAAAATACAATAAAAAAAGTCATGTGACATTTAATTTCACACTTAAGACCACGCTGATCTCCCATTTCAGGGTTATGAGCTATTTCGAGTTGATGCATGACATTTAACTCCAGTTCAATTCGTTTCAAGTCTGAGTTACAGCTCTAGAGATGTTTAAAGTGGTAAATATTCAGACTGGAAGCTTCGTATTGCTTTGCAGTATTATTCTTGTTAAATTACAATGTCCCTAACTCATGACAGACGCAAACTATTTTCCAGAAATCAAGAAAAGGTATTTACAATGTGGTTAAATATAAACCAGACACAAGAATTTTTCTTGTTTTTTTTTTTTTTTTTTTTACGCAGCACCAAGAACACATCCGACAACCGATTTTTCTCCGTTCAGACCTTTAGATTATTTTTTAAGCATGCACATGACAGTACACTTTGGGTTTTGACTTTAGCAAAGGGAATTTTAGAGGTGAGAATATGAAGTGCCAAAACTGGCGCGATTTGAATGCCCAATTAGGGTTTTATGGCGAATGAGATTTTGACTCAAATTGGGAGAGAGAACGTACAGTGGCGACGTTCAGACCTGACCTGATGAAATGTGTAACCAGAAAGAAGTAAAAAAATTTATATGAAATTGCAGAGAGAAGAAAAAAAAAAGTTTTTATGAGGAAAAGGAAATGAAAAGTGTCAAAGTTATGTAAAACTGAGCAACTGTCAGAAGTAATAGTAGACGAGTTACTACACAGAATGGTGGCTAAAGACATTAAGACCTAATTGTAACCAGGCCTGTGATTAGCTAATGTTAGAATTCCATCCAGAACATCTGAATGCAACCTGGGTTTAGCTTCTCGGATTTTCTTTTTTGTTGCATGGAAAGTTCAGGGCTAAATTGAAAAACAGGGCCTTTAGCCTCCACCTCTTTCCACCTCCACACCTCGCTCACCTCTGGAAGAATATCAGAATCATAGGCGAAAAAGTCAAGCGATTGTGTTGTTGCCATGGGGGCTTCGCCATTTCGATGTTGTTGCTACATGTCGGTAAATGTCATTGCTGAGGTGCACTTATGACATTCGTTCTACTGTGACATTTCAAGTTCACAACACACACACACACACACACACACACACACTACCACCCCAACCTCCTCACACACAGTCAAGAGTCACACAATATCTTCAAAAGTTGTAGAAAGCTCTGATCAAAACTCCTATTACAGCCCTGATTGCTTGCGCTGACTCCCGTGACCTTGGCGTTACCACTCGCGTCCAGGCTCTATTGCTTCACTCAGACAGATGCGTAGTGCATCCTCTCCATCCCTGTAACGTTAATACCCTGACCCAGTCTTGCGCAAATCCGGGAAGGTAAGAAGCTATTGGAGCTCCAGACGCTGCAGGATGAAGGTCTTGCTGACGCTTAAGGCTGGGTCAGTATTGCTGAAACATCGTTATTGTCTGCGAGAACAAAAGGAAGTGGGGCAGTCAAGTGCATCGAACCTGTCTAAACTACTTCCTGTAGTGCTGCTGGTATTAGGAAAGGGAAACTGTTGGTAATTGGATATCGGGTGGACACTAGGGATTAGGGATATAAAGGCATTATCCGGAAAACAATGCGATAACATGCTGTAACTGTATACAAAGAAACGGATACGACAGACTATGCTGACACTGCAATTTTTTCCTACCAGGGTTTTTATTGGTCTTCTAAGTTAGGTCCCATTTTCTTTGGGTTTAAATGCCACTAGAGGTAGATAGCGCTAAAGAGATACAGCTAGTCTTCAACTTACGATAGAGATTTTTTTCCGATGACCTCATCATAGCTGGAAAATATCCTAATTCGAGATGTGGCTTAGCCTACCCAGGAGGACAAATAGTAATCAGTATGGGGGAGTATGTTATGTTTGTCAATAAATTAAATTACAGTACATAATTTAGCAAAAGGAACATTTTACAATACCGTAATGCATAAATCACACAGAACCATCTATTAATATACCAATGCATTACCTCTAATTCCTGAAGATAAACTAAGGAACATCCTGCTGCACATGGTCCCAGATAACCTTAAAAATGGTCCACTTAGAAACCATGAGATCATAGCTCAAAGGTTAAGGTGGTTAAAAGACTCTGGATCAGAGTGTTAGAAGTTCAAACCCAGCACCATCAAGCTGCCATTGCTGGGCCCTTAAACAAGGCCCTTAACCCTCAAGTGCTCAGTTGTAGGTCACTCTGGATAAGAGCTTCTGCCAAATGCGATAAATGTAAATGAACTGTTTTACAGTGAGTGCAGTTGCATTAAAAAGACTAAGGGTGTTATTCAGAGGCCTGGCAGTACCAGGATTTGAACTTACAACCTTCTAAAACCAAAAAGAAAACTATTTCCATCGTTTTCCAAGCCCTGATCAGTCAACAGTGGACACTTCAGCATAATTAGACTTCGTGTCAAAGCTATAATCTGTCCATATCGTATCCAAATAAGGGATTTCTATGTAGAATTGCACTATTGGTACCATTTAGAGTCTGGTTTCTCTCAGGGTTTCTTTTCCGGATGATTTTCTTCACTCAACTTTTACGTGTTCATCAGGGAGAAATTCAAGATTTATCTTTAGATCCGGAATGTGTGTATATTTCTGTAACCCTGCGTTGTGACCTTCATTCCGACTCTGTTACTTCATCAGACTAGAAAATACACAAGAAAATATCAGACAGATGTGTGAGAAAGAGCTTCAGGTATGTATTTGCTGCAATGTTGCTTGAAATTGAAGAAAAAAAAGAGTGAAACGTCAAAGCATTCCAGAAGCATGATAAGAAAATGATGCCAAATAATTCATGTGAAAGTATGTTTGCTTTGAAAAGAACAAAAAGCAATAATATCTGTAGTAGCTTCATGTTCTTCTATAGACGTTTTCCCATCCATTACACAATATGGACAATTCATTGGATCCCCTGACCTCAAGCCTTTTGTGGTTCTTCTCCAAACTCTGAGCACAAAGCATACATTTTTACTGAATGTCATTGAATGTGATGCACGAGATTTTCCTTTGGGAAGAATATGAACTCTAAATGCACCCCAGACCTCTTCACCTCACCCATACTGTATCTCCATAAAATCTAGTAGAACACCTTCCCAGAAAAGGAAGGCTAAATGTGGGATGGGATCTTCAAAACCTTCATCCAATTCTTATGATCAGGTGCCTACAAACTTTTGTCCATATAATGTTTTTAACCAGATGTTTGCAGTTTATGAATACCACATTAATAATTCACAAACACAAAAACGTGCATTTCTCTGCATGTTTGTTTGTAGTATCTGCAGTAAACTTTCCATCAGAGTCCTCAGCGAAGGAGCCGAGAAGCTCCCGGTGCAGCTCGAGGTCCTCTTCACATTATTCCCCGATTCATCACGGGGTCTCATCGATCCTTCAGCTCGCTCGTTGACACCTTCACCGGCGCACTTGTCCGCTAATTTCATCAATCTGCTGCGGCTCTTTTCTTTCTTATCATTCATGCCATCAGAGTTTCATTTAGAAATGTAGGAAGGTCAGCTAGTCTTAGAGTGACGACGCCGCGGATCGATCGGAACCAGAGCCATTTTAAACACTTTACGCTTTAATGCGCCTAAACAGGATTCGAAAAAAACGCCCGGGAATCGGAGAACCGGCGCCGAACCCTGGTCCAAAAGAGCAGCACATTCCCGGGATACTCGAGCCGAATTTCCGAGTATGGAACTGGTGGTGCAGTTCATCCCATAATGCAACATTTCATTTCTAAGCAGCAGTAAAGGTTTTCACATGTGTTTGGGTTTCTGTATGTGGATGATCCTTTGTTTCAGAACACAAACGTGATGAACTGATCATGTTTCTTTTTTTTTCATGCAAAGGTTTGGGCATTCCTGGCCAAATTCCACGTTCTGCTGATTTTTCAAGGTTAAAGAGGTCAAAACATGTTCCAACATTAAACTATTAGGAAGAAGAAGAGATTGTTTTTTTTATCTGAGACACGCCTTGCATGCACAGCATGGTTAACATTTACCCACAGATATGCAGATCTGCAACGATCAACCAAAGATATCAAACATTATACTTCTGACGTTTAAATTAATCATCAAGTCAAAGGTAAGGTTTCCTTCTCATGACTCTTCTATGCAGCTCATGTAGAACAGTGCACAGCTTATCCTGGGTCAGTTAAACCTTCTTGCATATCCATGCTGTCAAAAGGTCATGAGGAGACACACTTAATGGACAAGAGTTTGTGGACACCTCAACATAATGTTCTTCTTTTTAAACATCTCATTTCATAGTTAGTCTCCATATGCCCTTCTAAAAACCTCAATTCCTCTGGGAAGATGTTCCACTAGATTTTGGAGTTTGGTTGTGAAGATGCTCATTTAGTCACAAAGTCAGGTAGTGATGTAGGTGAGAAAGTGAGGAGGTTCCTGGGGTGCAGTGAGCGTTCACCTTCATCCCAAAGGTGTTCAGTAGCTCTTTAGCAGGGGATCTTCCACTCCAACACATGGAAAGCAGATCTGGCTTTGTGCACAGGTGCATTGTCATGCTGGAACACATTCACACAGGTGAAGACAAAACACATACTATACAATTGTGCACCTGAAACATTGTGGAGTTTGGGGAAGAACATCATATGTAGTTAAGTCAATAGTTAAGTGTGAAATCAGATCAAATTCATGTTCTGATTCCAGGAACGACCAGAATATGGCTGCCATTTCAAGACCAAGAAAAAGCTGTTTATGCACAAAAAAAAAAGAGAAATGCAGCGACACATCCGTCACCCTCTTCAGAGCCTCGTGCCCCTGTGCCCCCTGACTCGGCCAACTCTGTCTTTCTTAGACTGAGTGGCCAAATTCGTCTATAGACAAGGTGATGAGAAAAGAAAGCACGGAAGGAGAAGGAGGAGGGAGAAGAAATATCCCATTAAGTCGAGGAAATTGGTACATGCTGTGCCACGGCACAATCCAATCACCTTTCCCCATCTCTGAGGCTCACTGTACCCCATGCTTTTTTCTGCTCGGGGGAAAAAAAAGTGTCTTCTGCAAGTTTTTTGTTTTTAGATGCACCATTACCGAGCGCCAAGGACGAGACGGGGGGGGGGGGGGGGATGTAGATACCTGCAATCTTGTAATCACCGAGTACACAGGTGTGTGTGTGTGTGGGGTGGGGTGGGTGGGTGGGGGGGATGACTCATTATTCTGAGTTACTGGTGGCATGACGGTCAGTAATCAGCTTCTTCACACATACACTCGAGAGGTCACTCTGAGGGACCAAAACGTCTCCTCGAACACTACGTCCCCCAGATCACACTCATAATCTCACCACTGCAAACGACAGAACTTTCCTCATGCTGTCAGAGGGGAACCATCAGTCACAAGGTAATGTTTTTCTCTAGATGTATTCTATATGTTCCATCATTCACATGAGACAGAAAACAAATCAAATTTGATTGGTCGCATTCGGAGGACGACATGCAGTGAAATGCTGCTCATGACTTCTTTCTGCTTATCAATTTCACCTTTCTTTCCTTCCTTCCTTCCTTCCTTCCTTCCTTCCTTCCTTCCATCCTTTCTTTCTTTCTTTCTTTCTTTCTTTCTTTCTTTCTTTCTTTCTTTCTTATTTTCTTTCTTTCTTTTTTTTCTTTCTTTCTTATTTTCTTTCTTTCTTTCTTTCTGGTATTTGCTTATTCATTCTATCTTTCTTTCTTTTGTTTTTTCTTTCTTTCCCCTTCCGTCATAACACCTCTTCAAATTCAAACACACTCCACAGCGCTTTTGGCTATCATTGCTAAACATACCCACACACTGACTGACACACACACACACACACACACACACACACACACACACACACACACACGGACAAACACAAAAGCCACAGATGGTTGATTAAAACTAGCATGAAGTCTACAGGATCACAACGCGCGATGCTATTATTTCTCTCTCTGGCCTTTGGCTCGGGGCGTCATGAGCGCAGATGTGTTAATTACACACCGAAGATCAGCAATTATCCACTAGGCAGGGAAAGGAGAAAAGCAATCACATTTTAACCACAGGTTGCATTGAGATGACATCAACAGTCCCACTTTACCAGCGCAGCTGAATGTGACATCTCCAGATGACCTCATCGTAGGCCACGCACCAGTGTTTGCGTGATGCCAGTGTTAGCAGTCATTTTTGTCTTTCGGGACCTTTTGAGATGAAGAAATCGCACCCTCACAGAGAAACAGCAGAAAACTAGCGCAAAAACATCGAACGTGGACGACGAACTAAAGCCAGTCGTGCTTTTGTTTTAATGTAAACTGACCTAAAGTGCAATTGAGCAAAAGCTACCGGAATTTCTGAAAAGAAGGTCATGAGTTCATTTACATTTCTCTCATTCATACAACTGTTACGGGGTCAAAGGGCCTTCACTCAGGGGCCCAGGAGTGGCAGCTTGGTTTGGTGTGGCTAGTATTTGAACTCATGATCCAACACCTTAACCACTAATTACCACCTCCAATCTACCCCTGTTCAAAGCCCAGAACCACTAAGTTGCCACTGATGGGCCCTTGAGTAAGGCCCTTATCTGTTTAGTTGTATAAATGGGCCTCTGGAGTAATTCTATCTGGTTTTTGGATGCCATACTGGTCTCTGTATTAGAAAAATTAAATGAGAAATCTCTATCGTCCTTGACACGGACTCTTGTTTTTTTTTTTTTTACTGATCCAAGCTCTAATGGAAGGTTATATCGATTCCTTGAGGACTAGTTTTGCTGGCAGGTGTGTGGGTGTTTACAACGAACGAGAGACCCTGGTCACTTTCAACCCATCATCTTGACAATAAGTTCATCCTGATAGTGTTTCACAACCAGCACAGATACGTTAGCAGACGCTGGGACGGCTGTCAGACTCGGCGTCCTGCTCAATGCACTTGTTAAATATATATATAGCATATTCTCCCAATAAAGCTTCCTGCACAAGGTTAGTGTTAACGTTCACAGCATCTTTTACTACCTTCATCTGGACATCCTTTATAGATGAATCCTCCCCACTGGGTCGGGTTCCACACCGACGCCATTTCTACTGCAGCAAAGTGTGTGAAGGTGTGGAGAAGATGTACAAGTGGAACCCAGAGTACAACATGACATTGTGTGTTGTATAAACAATGTCAATACGGATATGAAATAAATACATTCATAAATGAACATCTGGAAGAACATCCAGGGAGTTCAGAAAAGAACATTCAAGGGTTTTTTTGAAATTGTAACCCATGGTTGATGTTCTTCAAATCAGGAGTCATTTTAATATATATGTCATGCTTAGCATATTTATTTCCCCAACACCCGATTTAATATAAATCTCACGACCAGGATGCATCCCTGAAAAAAGTCTCGCCAACAGAAGACCGTCTTCCTTTTTGCAGAATCTCATACAAACTATGAGAAAGATGTTCATGGAAAATAAGTTGAAACATTCCGTAAATATCGTCCTCAGGCCGGGTTGAGTGATGTCCTCGTATTGCTGTCCAATAAAAAGTCTTTTGTCTTCATTTTTGCGTGTCGAGAACCAGAAAACAGGAACATCAAATAAGATCACTGGTTGCCAGATGTGCCATGGAATACATATTCCAAGTCTTCCAAAAGTATTTTGTTCTGGGAGGAATAAAAAATAAAAAATTAATAAAAGCTAAACTGTTCCCAGCACTCTGATTGGCTGAGCGGTGTTTAATGTGTGGGGGTATTTAAACAGATTAGTTCAAAGAAAATTGCATTAGTTGTGAACTGTTACTTCTCATGGGAACTTCAGAACTGGCTGCCATCTCGCATGCTTTCCCCCTCAGCCAAAACACTAATAACACTCACCTGCATCTAATTTACTAATCACCTCTTCATCCTAAAGATCTCTCACGGTGGTTTTTCTCACTGCCAAATGTTGCCTGACACATTTTGGATCATTATCATGAGCTTCATTTATTTATTTATTTAAACAAAACTATCTTTTTACTGCTAGACATCTTTGTTTTTTCGCTGACAAGGTTGAAAAATTTCCCCTCATCTGCCTATGAAGATAAAAATGCTCCTCAGCCATTTTCTTTCAGAAACACAAGAAGTAAATACAGTTCAAAATGTTGAAATATGTATCATGCATATCTGCTAGTCAGCCTTCTCCAGCCTCAGAAGCACTTTGCTGCCACGGATGGTGATCTAACGTTCAAAGTCTCCTGTTTCCCTGGAAACTTCATGCGCAGTGCTTTTACTCCCTCCGCTTTAGATCTCAGGAGTTTGTAAACACAAAGATGCACAATGCCTGCCTGCGCAACCGGGTTGCAAAAAAACCACAGGAATATGTGGTGGATGTGGTACAAGCAAATGTTTTTATGTATATGTTGCATGTATATTTTTGGTGTTCAGACACCAAAAATCACAATTTTTATATAAATTATCATTACAAATATATTCAATCTGGTAAAACCAGTCACCCACATCTACAATCTACATCTATGACAGGAACTTGTTCATTTGAGCTGATTTTGAAGCTCTTTTTCATGACACTGGTGACTTCTTTCGACACACCTGGATTTCTGTTCTACATGTTAGCATTAATAATTTTTTGGTGTCTGGTTTCCTTACCACCATTATAACAGCACAAATGATTACCAGAACATATAAACCTAGTTGCCTGTTATATATAAACACATTTATCATCTTCATTATGATCTGCAGAAAATGCTGAAAATTGGGGAAAATTTACAACTTTATTTTGTCTATTTTTTTCCAGATGTTTTTTCTTTGTAAATAATTTTTTTGTTTACTCATGGGTGTGTATTTTGCAGTTAAAACACAAGCTAACACACAGAGTTGATTAATTTTTCATACAAAATTAAGTTTGCATCAACAAGTGTGCATCATGTTTTTTTTTATTTTTTCATATAAAAGACATTTCGATTTGAATTTAAAAGTTTCATCAGAATTTCAGCTTTCAGGGAGTGAATAAATGAGATTTATTTTGCATGACCATTGTGTAATTTAGACACGATGCTAAAGTTGTAGCATTAAAAGCTACTTTGAGTCAAATGTATCAGTTTAATGTACGTAAAAGACAAATAGACTTTTTGAACCAATGTTTAAGAAATAACAAATGATTTATTTTCAGAATTTACACATTTTACAAATATATTAAAATGTTGGTTTAAAATGCCTTTTTTTTTTTTTTTAGATTTTTAGATTTTTTTTAAATGCAATTAATTTGAACATTTTGAATTTAATTAATTTAAGTCAGATTTGATAGTATATTAGTGGAAATAAAATTATTTTTTACCTAAAATGTCAGTTTGGTGGATAAATAAATAAATAAATAGAAAGAAAGAAAGCAAGAAAGCAAGAAAGAAAGAAAGAAAGAAAGAAAGAATATTTCTCATAGCTTGAACACCAGGCCTTATGAATTCCATCCAGCTACAATATACACACCATGAGAACATTACGGTTCTGATTCACTACCAAGTACAATTTATCCCTGCCCATTCATGGTTGCTTGAAAAAAAATAATTAGAGGGAAAATTAGTCTTTCTTTCACTACCTATGGAGCTCAGTGGTTGGAGGTTGAGGTCATTTCCTTCGCTTGCTGACTCATGCTTGAGAAGAAGCGATGCCCATTTACAGTGGGCACATGCCAATCCCACACTCCCTCTGAAGCCCAAAGCAAATCTTGTGTCATTTTTCCCCACTGACTGTGCCAAGTTTATTTTTAAGTCCAACTGGGTTTTTCTGTAAAGGAGAACGAGAAGGACGTTGGTTCTTTCTTTTGCTCCCTCAGGCTGTCATTCTCATTGCATCATTCTGTCCTGTTATGCTTTCACAACCTAAACACTTGATTAAAGTCCTTGCCTTGTCTTTTCTACTTGAGTTAATATGGAGGAAGTTTAAAAGTCGGCGCAAGCAGTCGTTTATTTCCATTTCTTTTGTTGTGCTTTAATCAGTAATCCTACCCTCTAATTTACTGTATAACATGAGCATTTACTTTTAAAGGAACCTGAGTGTTTCGGCTCATTTGATGCCTCGACGTCGTTTCTCTTTGACTAATTAGCGTAACTTGTGTGTTAATAAAGTTCGCGTAACGAAGTAGACTACAGACAGTCATGTGCTAAACTCTGAATAAATCTTTAAGAAATCATACAACATACAGCACCTGAAACATGAGCATCATCTAAAACCCATTTATCCTGTATATTGGGAAACCTTATTTTTCCAGCCATATGTGGTTCTTCCACAATGTGTTCCCACGTCTTCGGATGCAGTAACATAAGATTTTCCCTTCAACAAACCCAAAATTGTTCCAGCATGACAATGCACAAAGCCAGCTCCATGAAGATATGGGTTGGAGTGGAGGATCTCCTGCTATAGAGCTTTAAACTCTGTTGAACACCTTTGGGATGTATGTGAATTAGTGATGGGAAGATCGAATCATTTGAGTGACTCGGTTCTTTGAATCATCAAAATAAACAAATTTTTTTTGAGTCATTTAGTTCATTTGGTTCCTTTAATTCTTTAATCACCTGCATAGCATCAATGGGGGTCACGTGACAAAAGAACGAACGACTCGGACTAGAAGAGTCGCGAGGGAAACGACTCAGTAGACTGTTCATAACCTACGGAGATTTTGCAATGTTTTACTGGTTAACGTCCACTAGAAAATGAACGAATCATTCTTTGAGACGACACGTTGTTCTGAGTCACATTAAAACTTAATTAACAAACCGTTAATAAACGACTCACCAATCAACGTGAACAATGACCAAGACCTCCTCATCTCACCTGCTTCAGTACCTGGCTTTACCAACACCCTTGTGGCTGAATGCATCTCCACAAATTCTCTACAAAATCTAGTGGATCATCTTCCAAGAAAAGTGGAGCTCATTATAACAGGAAATAGGGACTCGATGTGGAACAATATGGATGTTTAAAAAGTGGCATTTAGCAAATTTATATTGTCTATCGATGTAGTGTATATTGATTAGTTTACTTTACAGACGCTCTGAAATCAAGTGTTCTAAGTTCTGACTTCAGACGCGCATACAGTGACTGGCGCTAATTAACGGCTGGCCTATCGAAAAGTCATTCCTGTGCCATCGATTCATGAGTGTGGCTGTGAAATTGAACTGTCAGGTGTTCCAGAGGCCTCTGATATGATATCGATTCCGCTCCCTTTTCAAAGAGCTTCAACAACCAGGCCTTTAGAATCCCAGGAGGCGCTGGTGGTGGCTGTGAGCGAAGTGCTCCGAGCCCATTCAAAGTGTCACCTCATGTAATTTTGAATTAGATGTTGGGGAGATAAGAGGATGGTGTGCGCTTGTGCGTGTGAGCAATCATTCTTTTCTGATGTTTCAGTCGTCGCTCGGTTGTCCTGTTTGACCCGACCAATTGTTTGGCCCTTTTTTCCTCCTCTTTCACTGTCTATCTATGCATTGCTCTTTCTCTATCCATCAATCAGTCAGACAACCACGCACATGCAGTTCTAACAGCACACAGTGTTTGCCAGGGATGTAACGGTACATACAATTACATTCAAGTCACGGTACATTTCAGTTCAGTACGGTTAGGGGAAGAAATGCAAAACATAAAATTGCTTGTCGTTTTTTTTATTAACACAGTTTATTATTGGTAATTGTCAGGATTTTCTCCTTTGGAGAAAAGTTCTTAAAGCTGGATATAATATGTTAAAGTGGTAAAATGTGAGCTCAAAAAAAGTTTTAAAAACGTACTATAAATGGTGTTTTCTGTACGGCGCGAGCAGCCACAGCGACACTGCGCTAACTCTAGTAACTCTCAGTCTAAAAACAGTGACACTACACAACAGTGCGAGGCGGAGACTAAACAAACTTGCGGTCCGCCACTTAATACATTCCCTAGGGAACTCAGATTGTAACTTTGTTCCGCATGTAAAAAGGATTGCATTTGTTACACCGAACTGAAAGCCCTGCACAGAAAGAGTACGAATACGTGTACCGTTACACCCCTGGTTTTTCCTAATAATGGAAAACATCTCCAGTCTTCAGTCTACATCCAGTTTTTATGGCCTTTCCGTTTACCGTTGCAGTGGTGATCTTTTCCTCCTCACCACTGTCCATCAGTTTCTTTTCTCAGAGACTTTTTTTTTTTTTATCGACACGGATGATCTGATCTGCCCAGGAGAAGTTGATTCAAGTCCTCCAATTCTCTGTAATTTCTTCAATTTTCAGAAAATTGGAGGTTAAGAAGGCTCCTGTACTCCTCACCCTTCGTAATGGGCGAGTGAGCGATTTTTATAGACGCTCATACATCAGAGTGAAGTGAAAGACGGGAACGCGTTAACATACGGATTAGCGTGTAGAATTGAGTTTAAAATACTGTCTCCATGTTGCTAGCTTTTTCTTTTTCAGAATTTTCCCTGTAGATCTTTCCAGGGAGAAGTAAAGTAATGAATCCTACTTAAAACTGAGGTTCTTCCAGTTCAGTTCGTCATGTTCAACAGAAAGCGTTCGAGATGGCCGGATGTTGAAAATGACTGAATAAAATGCTATCGTAAAAAGAACGCCAACGACCTCTGACCAGAAATGATGGATGTGTGGACAAAGCCAGTAAGCACTTCAGGACATGTTGGACGACTGCTAGTGTGGCTACGCCCCCATGCTGTTTAGTTTATGAGAAATGTGGTTTTGATGAAAGGGCTTTATATTGAAGTTGCTGGTCAAAAAAATACACATGTACAGACAAGTACAATGTAAGTATCAGGACAGCAGACTTTTCCAACTAGACTAAACTGTTAGCACAAACTTGGAGACACACAAGGACGTCTTTGGATGCGGCATTTTCCCTTCACTTGAACTTAGAGCCTCAAACATTTTTCAGAATGACAAATACCCCTGTGCACATGAAGATATGCATAACATGAGAGAGTGGAAGATCTCAAATGGCCAGATCTCAGACCCAACACCTGAACATCTTTAGGATGAATTGGAACGTCACCCCAGGCCTCCTCACTTCCTCACCTGCATCAGTACCTGATTTTACTAACACCTTTGTGGATGAATCGTATCAAGTCTCCACAAAATCTAGTGGAACATCTTCCCAGAAGAATGGCGGTTCTTTTGACAAGCATGTTCAAAAAAAGTCTTATAGTCAGGCGTTCTCAAAGAGCAGATTGCAGATATTTTGATATCATGACCACGAGATTCTTTTAATATTCCACAGTCTGTGGTTTCTACTTGTCTTCAGGTTTTTATGTGTGAAAGATTCTCCGAGTTATCTTTACCTAGGGCTTCAGAACCCAGACACACTGACTTACCAACTTAATTAGAAAGTGACACTGGAATCAACCGAGCATGCTTTGATTTCCCAGGAAATAAAGGACACCTTTTTCTTTTTTTCTCAGAGAGCTCGGTTTGTGTCTCTTTTATCATGCTATTATTTTTTCCCTTTTTCTGCTTCTATCTCCGGGCAAATGCATGCAAAGCCTACTTTTAATATCCATCCTATTTCCATGTTCTGTCACTCCAGGGAATGCATTCACTTTGCATAGTGTGTGTATCTGTATATATCTGAATGCCTTTCAGCCATGTAGCTGCCCATGGATCTCTATTGCTCGAGTGTATCTGTGTGGCCTTGTCTTTGGCAGACTCGCAAACCCAGACATGAATACCAGTTGGCTGATCTGATACGTTATCTTGCGCTGCTTCTCGCTGCATTTGTGTTCCCTCGTAATCATTCCGGCTACAAATATTCCAGACTTCGCTCTCGCTCGCAGCTACATTACTCAGCTACAGCATGTTCGCTATCTGCTGAATTAGTACGATAGCGGGACTATTTTCTCTAATCCATGGTGCCCTCGCTCGCTCTACCTTTATCACTCGTGCACAGGCTCGCACTTTTCCTGTTCCACAGCCCATCGTGTGGTCAAGTTCATGTGGAGAAACTGGAAATATGTTCCAGAGGACCTTCTTCATTAAAACTACAATGTTTACTCTCTCATTGTGA
Organism: Silurus lanzhouensis; assembly: GCA_039877035.1. NCBI lineage: Eukaryota > Metazoa > Chordata > Actinopteri > Siluriformes > Siluridae > Silurus > Silurus lanzhouensis. The sequence continues at coordinate 3,361,862 of JBCEWE010000422.1, read as the reverse complement.
ATTTACTTGCTTCCAAAAAATGGCCAATAAATGAATGAATAAATGACACATTGCTTCTACATTCTGTTTATGGACTACATTTTGTGGACACAGGATTAGGTTCTGTTTTTGAACACCCCTTTCCACATTTGCTTTAAGCTCCACTCCTCTAGGAAAATGTTCCACTAGATTTTGTTTCGATCCGTTCATCTACAAGGATGCTAGTAAAGTCAGGTACTGATGTAGAAGAGGTGAGGAGGACTGGGGTGGCGGTTCAGTTAATCTCAAAGGTGTTCATTAGGGTTTATAGCTCTATAGCAGGAGATCGTCGTTTCCAAAACATGTTAAGCAGATCTTCATGGAGCTAGCATTGTACATAAGAGCATCATCATGCTGGAATAGGATTTGGGTCTCTACTAGATTGATTGAAAAGAAAATTTCATACTCTATCATTCAAAGATGTTCTATAAAATTGTGTGCCTCCAAGGTTGTGTGAACAGTTTGGAAAAGAACCACATATGGTTCAATATACACACACCAATTTTCCGGAGTGACACTATTCACTATACGAGGTTTGGCCACACGATTGTTTATTGTGACTGAAATCTCCATTTATGAATAGACCCGAGAGGAAAAACCATAAATCAGGGCAACAATGAAAAATTAGGGCAGTAAAAATGAGAGGCAGGAAAATGGTGAGAGAGAAAGAAAAGAGAAAAAAAGAACACGAGGAGAATATGTGGATCTTTGGAATTGTGGGGCGGCTTCAAATATATTGTTCCAAACCGAAGCCGCATTTTTAGGATCATCTGCCAAAACCACCTCCTTTCTCTGTTTGCCCAATGAACTCACATATATGACATGATCAATGGTATGTACACCACACACACACACACACACACACATACACACACTACACACACTACACACACGGCCGGTGACGCTGCCGCACCCTGCGGTCGACTTCCAGGAGTCTATTTCAAGTCCACTCGATCACTGCCACTAATTCAGTCTATCGCTTCCCATTTCTTTTCTTCCTCCTTCTTTTTTTTCTGTGTGTTTTGTTTCTTTAACCCTGTCCTTCCCTAGAAGTCTAAGGTATACATTATGTTCAGATTTATTTCCACCAGAAACGGAATAAAAACTAATATTATTAGTTTTGCGCAGATATATCAGCGCAAATTATTAACACATCTTACTGGCGTTCCTGAGCTCAGAGGGGTCGCTGTATTTGATTGTGAGAATAATGTGGAAAATCCATATTTATAATTAGTTCCCTAAATAACTGGTGTGAAGTCATAAATGACCTCCATACAATCTGTCTCAGATATCCGTGAATTCCTGTGTGTCCTCGTTTTAATTCTGTAGATAAATCTGTGCTTCCTAATAAAGTACAAACCCATATAAACAATGTCCCTTTTTAACAAGGGATTTCGGGTTGCCAGGTGCATGTCTGCTTTTTGCCCAGCTAACCAGATTGTGTTTGGAGTAAAACGTCCACATCAGAGTGTTGAGGTAAGGCAAGGCGAGGTAAGGCGAGGCAAGGTCTTCCATCTTTTTGGAATTTATTAATGAAATTGGTGGAAAGTCACACAAGCTAGCGTTCCAAAAACAGTGTTAACTCTTCATCGTGATTGCGCCGGAACTCCCCTGATTGTCTCTGAGGTGCACGTGCCTCGATTGCCTTCTAGACAGCTGCTTCCAGGGTTCCTCTGGGGACAACACGGAAACGCGAGAAACGTATCAGGTTGGCGGGATTTTCATTTCGCGCTGTTTTTTTTTTTCGGAATCCCAAATGTTTCTATTTGGGCAGAACAGTTAGCGAACCTCAGCCCCTACCATCTGCCTTCAAAAAGCAAATATGTTAGCATGGCAACGGCCAAGGAGATATAATAATAAATAAAGTGGAGAAGGAACGGATCCGAAGACGGATGCGGGTAGATGCACAAGAACAGAAGGAGGGGAAGGCGTAAAAATAGGTAGATTAACGCTGAAAGAGACATGGGCCGGAGTTCTTGGCCGCGGGGCGAGTCGAGGGAAATTGTGCGTGGCTGATTTTTTAGAAACCGTGATGCGGAGGCATAAGAGAGAGCGGCAGACAGAGTTTATTTGTGAAGCGAGAGAGCGAGGAAGATGTGGCTAAGCTTCCAGACTGAAGCAAAATAGAGAATGACATGTGGCCAACATTAGCCTTGTAATCTGTTTAATTGACAACAGAGTCATTTATCAAAACAAAAGACGGGTTTTTAAAATAAACGTCGCCTTTTCTCCAAGAACTTCATTCAACGAGTGAGTTCAATTTAGAAGTACAACTACTATTAGAGTTTAAAAGCTCGACGAAACATTTGTGTCTGTTTACAGAGCTGAGCAGATGTACGCTATTTTAACCCTGTTCTTTCATTATTTGGTCGAGGGTTTGAGTTTCTTTTGGACAGTATAAGTCAAATACATACCTTCAATACCAACAAGTCATTGAAGAACGTTTAAAGAATGTTATTACGTTACGATAAATAAAAAATGCAGCCAAAAAAGCAATATTTCCCATTGAGAAACCAGAGGGGGCGCAAAACTTATACCGACTTGTACAAACACAAGGGTAGAATTAATAAATCAAATCTGACTGAAAGAGTGTCAGGGTAACTCATTCACTACAGGACTGGATCATCAGTTGGTCATGTTTTCCAGGCCTCCTCCCAGTGTCTGACAGAAACCTGGAAAAGAGGGACAGATGGGAATAGAAATGGAAAAGGAAGAAGAAATACCATGTGCCAAATCCTGCTGTAAGCCAAAGGTTATCAAACACTGTGTGGACACAGCACTGATGAGAGACAAACATTTATTATTTTTTAAATCAGTTTCAGCTAAAAAATAAAATTGTATTGTATAAATGATGTCTGTATGCCAGTCGTAGGAAAGAGATTCTGTAACCTGGTAAATATGTTTTTCATCAGCACTGTTTCTAGGCAGAGGCAAACTTGGCAATCCCATGGGGTGCAACCACCTAGAGGTGGCGCCAGCGAGGCCTGTCCTGCCAGAGCGCGCCCCCTGCCCCACCTCCGCCCTCGCTCATTTAAATTATTTACCTGTTTTTCTGCCGAAGTTAAACAGTTTATGCTTACATACTTGAATTCAGGCACTTTTTCACTTTCTTTATGGAAGTGGGCGGAGCATTGTAGGGGTGGTAATAGAAATCCAGACTAAGGTCCCCAAAGAGGCTAGAAACAGGCCAGTCTCTGTTGTAGCCATACAAATGTTAAGTTTAACTTTATTTCTAGAGCGCTTTTCATAATGGCCATTGTCTCAAAGCAGCTTTACAGAACGTAAAATAAATCTGATATATGTATATTGTGTATTTATCCCTGATGAGAAAAACTGGAGTGACTGTGGGAAAGAAAAACTCCCGTAGACGGCATGAGGAAGAAGCCTTGAGAGGAACCAGACTCAAGAGTAAACCTCCTCCTCATCTGGGTGACACCAAGAGTGTGATTATAAACCATTAAAACACCAGAGAGTAAAAAATATCATGAACCCCGGAGTGTGTGATTATGAGACTGTCCTTTCTACAGTCTTATACAGTCAGATGAAGTTGTTGAACCAGGAGCTCCTCTTCTTCTTCTTTCGGCTTCCCCCATTAGGGGTCGCCACAGCGGATCATCTGTCTCCATACCCCGCTGTCCTTCCTGGTGGCTCCATCCTCAGCAAGCAATAAATTCATTTATTCAAATTCAACTAATTCAAGTAAATTTTTGTTTCAACAGCAATTCCTCCATGCTCGAGCCTTTAGATGTTCAATGATGTAGAAAGTATGTGTAGAAGGTTCTTTTTTTTAGTATTGATAAAGAGGATGTTTATCCTCAAAGTCCAATGTCTGAAATCTTCATTGAATGGGATCAAAATGTCACTGGTGCATCTCCAGATAGTTCGAGATGTTTGCAGTATCGACATCTCTTTGAAGGTCCAAAATCTTCATAAGGTTGGACATAACTAAAGCTGGCAAAAGCTCTGGTTGCCTCTGGATTGCATACATTTAGAAGCATTTGAAAGCAATACTGGATACTCACATGCTATGGGGTTGGGGAGAACAGAGTGCAAAAGAGAGAGATGGTGAAAGCATTATATTGAGTGAGAGAGCAGGTAAGACCTTCTGATCTTCTCTTGGCTAAGAGGTCCGGTGTAACCCCCTTTGAATGGGCAGAGTAACTTAGCAAGTACTTCGTCAAACACCAAATCTTCTGAACAGTGAAGTAAAAATGGACTGCCACAAAAGAAAATCTAGGGAGTTTCTCTTTGTTTGCTCTGGTTTGCTCATGAGGGATCTAGATCTAGATCCGGATAGCTGTATGTTTGTTAAAGGAAATGGAAAGATTCATATTGGTCTAATGTCCTGGAAATATTCATGTATGACTAACATTTCCCAGTGTTTGACAGTGGAGCTCTCATCATATCCCAGTGATGAATGGAAGCTGGGGTCAGAGCCCAGAGTCAGCCATGTACAGCACCCCTGAAATACAGAGAGTTAAATGCCTTGCTCAAGGGCCCCAAGAGTGGCAGCTTGGTGATAATCTTTGGGCCCTTGGGCCAATGTCCTAGAAAAGTTTGACCGTGGAGGTCACATTTGAAAATTAATTTTGCTCCATTCTGTCCAGTTTGATGTGATTCAATCACCTGCCAGTTTTCAGCTCAACTAGTAAAGATTAGCAGCAACCAATGCTTCCTCCAAACCATGTGAAATAAGCAACCCACAACTTCCAAGGTAACACATGCAAAGGAAATGTTATCCACCCTCTTCTTTATTACTTAGCTCATAAACCAGCTTAGTAAATATAGAGCGGACATTATCCTTAGCATCCTGTCAACACGGCTGATTTTACTCCTTTGGCTCATGACCACAAGCATCATCAGGATTTGATCTTCAGACCACAGGACAAAAACATTCCTGTTGCACCCAAGAACTTCTGGATGGATGAGGATCCTATCAAAAGAACACAGCATACCCAGGTCTCCACTGCGTCTGGCAGTGCTTCAGTTTGTTCTTTTTGGCCTAAACTAAACTGTGAACGCTTCCCTCTTCTTAGAGACGGCTTGGCTCTCTGTATGAGGTCACCCCGCAGTTTTCTCGCATGGGGTATAAGACAGCGTATCAATTTTGTCCTCAGCAAGGTACTTACTTTGGCAGCGTGTATAGTTCTCCAAATATCTGCTCCGATGCTGTTATTCTGCCCTGTTGGGGCAAAAGCAACAGACCTCAGGCAGCCGGGACGGAGTTATAGATCTGACAGACTTTTGGAATTGTGTTGGAATTGTTTAAAGAAAAAAAAAATCTGAAGCGAATTTTATAGAGACAACACTTGATGGTCTCCACGAGGGATTTGAATGCTAATGTGGTCCACAGAGCATGCATACACACAGCCTTTAACCTCTCGATCAGTGCTGATTAAATGGTTTTCTTGCTCCATGATATACAGTAGAAACAGGAGCATATGGTCTGGAGTAAGCCTTAGTGGTGTTCTGTTTAAACATCCTCTGGAAACTCCGAAGGGTTCTATATTAATTTAAACCAAGCGGAACGGGGAAAATAGGAGTACAGAGGGGGGACGGAGAGGGAGGCATTCCACAGCTTCAACCAGCTGAATTCCAGCAGGTTTGCATTTGGAAAACCTTCACAAATTCTACCTCACTGCAGCTCCTCCCTGTGACACAAAAAAGTAAGAAGTGTAAATAATAAGGACATGAAGAAGACCAGATTAAACTACTTAAAGCTTTAATCCCAACCTTAAATGTCATATTTTTAACCCTGCACAATTGAAAGCCCTCTGCTTGTTTACATTTGTTGACGAGGGGCTGAAGGTCGGGGGGCCGAGCCGGCGGAGGTGAGAGTTGGGTGCGGAGCGTTTTGACACGTGTCTCCATAAGAGTGACGGTGTTTTGCGTAATGAGGATTAATCAGGATTAATGTTAACGTTGGCACATGCTGCTGTGAACACACACGACAGTAATTCAGTTAGCCGCAGTGTAAACACTTTGCAGCACTTAACCAGCCAACCGCAAATCCGAACTGAACATGGGATCACATGACCTTTGTAACAGCTGCCAATCAAAGCCTGGGTAATGAAAAAATCAAAAGGGAGGCTTTGGCACATATCGGCTGAAAAGCAGGACGTTTCTTAGCCCCACGGTTCGTATGTGAACTTTGTAAATATTTGGCCAGCTGCTGAAATACAGTTGTTTGGAGAAAAAATGTCAACAACCATCAGAAGAAAGTTTTATATATAGTAGTTACAGGATTTGACCATCAAAAAGGCCTTTCATATAAACGATGAAAAAATGTGGATAAATGATCTAACAGTAATCTACGGTTCTTTCGCCGTGATCACAGCTTTAGTACAGTTTGAGCCTCAGGGCAGAGTATAATCTGGAATTGCTGCTCGTACACTTCTCGGTTGGAACTTACACCTCAATTCGTACGAATGCAAAAACATACCACCAACCAAAACCACAAGAGTGAATTAAAAAGCAGAACCGAACATTAAAAAAAAGAAATCGGCAGCGAGCGTGCGAAGGTTTTTGATGCTGCTATCGTGTTTTCACATGCGCTGCGCTCCTTGTGGTTTTGCTGCCTGATTTGTTGTTGCACTACTGGTTTGTTAATGTCTTCTTCATTTACAGACCACCACCATTCTCTTTTAAAGGAGCAAATAACATGCCTGGGAGCGTCGCTGTAATTACTGACGTCAAGTAGTTTTTTCCTCCCTGCGTGATTTGTTCAATGGGCTTTGATCCCACTTTTCTCCGCAGCACATCTGCCCTGATCCAGATGTCACCGTGGGAATCCTTACGCGAGTGTCCTTTATTTTCACCGCCGTTACTGACTGACTTCATTTTCTTCAAAAACAACACCATTACCGAGCTGAATGATACCGACTGAGGTTTCTTTCGCTCGTCTTGCCATGACACTTAAACTGCCCACATCTGCATTTGCTTCTGGAATCTTTATTCCCATTGAGTCCGGTCATTTGTGGGTTCGGTTACAGCAAAAGGAGAGTTTTGGTTGGAAAGAATGAATTTAAGTGAGATTTGTGTGTGCAGCATTGATTTTGGGTGACAGGATCCCACTCATGCAAAAAGGATGAAAGGTTCTGAGCTTGTTTCGGGTCGAACCGACCGGCTGGCAACGGGGAAGAGGGTGTTAAGTCACCCGTTATTTGGTTTGTGTAATGGCTGGATGAATCCTTGCCTCACTCTAATCAAGTCCATATGTCTGACAAGCTGCTTTAAATTCGCTTCATGTGTATGTGTGTGTATGTGTGTGTGTATGTGTGTGTGTGTGTGTGTGTGTGTGTGTGTGTGTGTGTGTGTGTGTATGTGCTGCAGCACTGATTTCAAACGACTAAAATTCATCATGCTAATAAGAAAATGACTAAAACGATTAGCCCTAAAGTAAATATTACAATAAAAACTATGTCTCTACTTCAGCATGCAGAAAGGACTATCACATTCTACACTTACAGCATGAGACTCGCTTATCCAGAGCGACTTCTCTCATTTATACTTCTGAATAGTGGAGGGGGGTTAAGGGCCTTGCTCAGGGGCCCAGCAGTGGCTGTGCTTGGATTTCAGTGCTTTCATGGGGATTGGGGTGCAGTGGTAGAAGACCAGAGGGATTGGGATGCAGCAGTAGAAGATCAGGGGGATTGTGGTGCAGTGGTAGAAGATCAGGGGGATTGGGATGCAGTGGTAGAAGATCAGGGGGATTGTGGTGCAGTGGTAGAAGTTCAGGGGGATTGGGATGCAGTGGTAGAAGACCAGGGGGATTGGGATGCAGTGGTAGAAGATCAGGGGGATTGTGGTTCAGTGGTAGAAGATCAGGGGGATTGGGATGCAGTGGTAGAAGATCAGGGAAATAGTGGTGCAGTGATAGAACAGTGTAGTGATAGAAGATCAGGGGGATTGGGATGCAGTGGTAGAAGATCAGGGGGATTGTGGTGCAGTGGTAGAAGTTCAGGGGGATTGGGATGCAGTGGTAGAAGACCAGGGGGATTGGGATGCAGTGGTAGAAGATCAGGGGGATTGTGGTTCAGTGGTAGAAGATCAGGGGGATTGGGATGCAGTGGTAGAAGATCAGGGAAATAGTGGTGCAGTGATAGAACAGTGTAGTGATAGAAGATCAGGGAGCTTGTAGGTGCAGCAGTAGAAGATCAGGGAGATTGTGGTGCAGTGGTAGAAGATCAGGGAGGTGTGGCAGGTGTATTATCTCCATTAAATCGAATAATAGTTCTTGCCCAGAAAATGAGGAGAAGTTCAAGCAGGTGATGGCCTCCTCAAGACCATGGATTCTCAAAATATCTTTCAACAGCTTTTGGTCCTACTTGAACTATTTTACTTCTTTTTAATCTTCTAATTTGTCTGGACAGTCTGTGGATCTCTACACGGCTTTGAGAACAGCACAAACCCCAAATCAGTAAACGTTTCATTCTGTAATACTACATATTATATTATATAGCATTTATACACAGTTCCCTGTACTGACTCCCTGAACTGTCCCTGAACTGACTCCAAAAAGCCAAGATCTAGTCCTTAATATAATCTCTGAGGATGAGTTCCCCCTCTTGAAAATAATGATTATGATCAGCAGGGTACGGAAATCTGCTTCGAGATGATCGTTCTCACTCTAAAAACTCCGACACACAGAGCACCTGGACAGCGGGATTATTAAAATTTGTCTTTCGAGTGTTGCATCTTAATCAAGAATCTTTTTTGATAAGCTGAGGTTGTCTCTATTACACACACACACACACACACACACACACACACACACACACACACACTTGACTCCGGAATGTAGCTCCCATCTCCAATCAGTTCGTCTTTAATTTGCATGATTGCCCCTGATTGGCTAAGGTTTAGATTAGTCCTACTTCCTGTGTTATGAACTAGATGGACTCCTGTCATAGCTGTTATGATGAATACTGATACAGACGATCACTGGCACTATTCATCTCCCTGCATCATCTACACCACCGTCCAGCTCAGCCTGAGGAAGCTCTGGAGATCAGTCAGATTTAAAGTGAACATTTTCAAGTGCGGATTCTGCAAATCACTACAACTGTACCTGTAGTACTTTTATTTTATTTTTTTTTTTTTTTACAATTTTGTCGAATTTGCTATTATCTTCGTTAGATTGAAAAATCGCAAGTTGAACCATCATAACTCAGGGGCCGTCTGTGTTGAAATAAAAATGTCCGTCATATCCATCATATTATAGCTAATGATAACGTAGCTAATAATGCTAATATTATAACTAATAATAACATTGTAGATAATAATATTAATAATAATAATAATGTAGCTGATAATGCTAATATTATAGCTAAAATGATATTGTAACTGACAATGCTATTTATATTTATGTATATTTATTAATATTTGCTTTTTATTTTTTACTTTAATCTTTTAATGTGAGCAGCTGCAACCAAACAATTTTCCTATAGGATCAAAAAATATTCCGATTTTATGCAAATAAAGTGAGAAATAAACAGGCTACGTTAATAAAACGTAATGAGGAATAATTGGAAATGCTCGTGATCAGCTTCAAACCGTTTCTCATTGTACATAAAAATCCACATCCGAACGCAAACTCCCAAACGTTTCCATAGTGCACGACTTGAGCTGCGTTCTTTTAATCAGCGTAGCAGCACTTGAGTGTGCTTGTGTTTCTCACGAGCCTGTTCAGGGAATAAACAGCATCACACCGCAACTACAAAGGCAGTTGTTTTCTACTAGTAAGAAGAGAACTATTGAACTATGGAATCGATATTTACGAGCAGAAAAGATGCACAGTCGCTTTGCATTCTTTATTCCTTTATACACTGCTGTTCCTATTGTACTGGCTCGGGTTGTGTTTGTACACCTGAGCTTTGTGTAGTCCTGTGTGGAGTTCTGAGTCCTGCGTTGTTGCTCTTTGGTCCTGGAGGAACATCGATTCGTTTTACTGTAACAAATAAAACTGGCTGAACTGCCAATAAAAGCCACTTGACCTGTCGTTTCTGCTTTTCACTATATATATATATATATATATATTTATATATAAACTTATATTATGGTCGTTTAATCAAACCTATAGGCACAACAGCAGCACATATTGTGCAAAATACCTCATTTGGAGTGGGAACTCAGTGGTTAAGGCTCTGGGTCTCTGATCGGAAGGTTGGGGGTTCAAGCCCAGGTACCGCCAACCTCGGGGCCCCTATTTGAGGCCCTTAACCCTCAGTGCTCTAAGGGCTCTGTATCATGGAATATGCAAAGAAAGAATTTCACTGTGCTATAAAGAACAAATATAAAGCTCCTTTTTCTTTCTTTCTAGATGTTGGACATCTGACCAGAAGGTCGTGAGTCCCATCGCCGCTATGCGGCCACTGCTGGGCCCTTGAGCAAGGCCCTTAACCTTCACCTGTGCTTTTGTATAAGTGAAATAATTGTAATCCCTCTGGATAACGGTGGATGCCACATGCCGTAAATGTACAGTATATCCCTGGATCTAATATTAAGAAACTTCCTTTTTTTGCTAACTAAATCATTTTCACATGAATAAAATACAGGTTCATTCATGGCTTCTGAACTTTCCAGGGATTAAACTCATCCATTTAAGTGTCTCTCTCCACTACACCTAGAATGTTCTCCATGTTCCTCCGGGATGGCAGGTAAAAACGCCTCTGCCATAAGGACATCTTTCAGCGGATGTCAAAAGAAAGCAGATAATGTACTACTCGTACAAAAGAACATCTGCTACGGCGAAACAGGCATCGATGAAGAAGTGTAAATAAAAGCTCCAGGGGCCTTTAAAAACATCTTGTACCTTTGCTGGTTTATTAACTTATCATCGACAAACAGTCAGACGTTCTAACGCACTTTGTTCGGTTGTTGGGAAACTTCTAGAATGTAGGAGCTTCTCTGCAATTTCAGGATTTCGCGATGTCTTTGACAAATTTCAAAGTTAAGACAAAGTAAAGTGTTAAATCAGTGTGACTTCTTGGAGAGAATTCAGTGCTGGATCATGGATGAGCATTGAAACATGAAAAACCTGTTCGTGCCTCAACAAATATAAAAAAGCAACACGAGTCAAATCACCATGAGTCTAAATCTGTGTAGCTTAGAGAGGATGAGTTCTAAAGGTTCACTTCAACAATATTATATTAACAGTTTATTATACAGATGTTTAATTCCACTGAGAAGATGATATGATCTAGTCAACTAATTAACCAGCTCAATCACACGACACTTACAGCAAATGGCAGACACCATGATTTAGACCGATTTACATTTATCTCCTTTATACAATTAAGAACATGAGAGTTAAGGATCTTGCTAAAGGGATTTGCTCAGCACTTGGTGGTGCTGGGATGTGAATTCACAACCTTCTGCTCAGAAGTCCAATATCTTATCCACTGAGTGCCCACTTCCCATAACTTCCCACTTACTCTCCACCATGTACTTCCTCCACAGGAACTCTACAGGACCTCTGAAGGTGTGCTGAAGTATCTGGTGCCAAGTTGTGAGGTGGGACTTTCATAGATCAGACTTGTTTGTCCAGTATGTCCAATATTTCTTGATCAGATTAAAAGCCAAGAAATTTGGAAGTCAATATTATGAACTTTTTGTCATATGAGATATAAAGTTTGGAGGCTAATGGTGTAACTGGTGCTATTCTGGTGCTATTCTGACCCACGATTTCAGCACGGCGAGTGAGAACAAAGCGCAGACGTAAAATTCTGCATGAAACTGTGCAAATCAGCCACAGAGACGTTTGACACACAGCGACGCCACGAGGAGTCGTTCTAGAGCAAGAGAAGAAGAACATCACCGGTAGACGACAAGATCAAAAAGACCTTCGAGGAGCTCAACTCTCGAAAATCGTACGGCAACTCGTGCATGATGATCGTCGGAAAACAATCCACATGATTTCTCCTCCGCACCCAAACTACTCGCCAAATTCGGCTCCTGCAGACTTCGCCCTCATCCCGAAGATGAAGATTGAGCTCAAAGCTCGCCGTTCTGACAGTCACAGAAGGTGCTTGACACACTCTGAGAAGAAGACTTCCAGAAGTAACAGGAACGCTGGGAGCGCTCACATTGTCTAATGTCTCCAGAAAGATTGAGACATTTGGATTCTCTTTTAAAGAATCATCTGTAAACATTACTTTTGCTTCCAGAATCAGAACAAGCCGTTAATAAGTGCAAAAATAAGCAGGAATGTAAGACCTGTTAAGCGAACTAAGTGATTTACAGTGAATAAAAGGATGAAAGACCTTTGGGTAAAAGCGACGTGTGCAGTAGACCGTATTATTTCATCATTTCACGGTATTGTTCCGTGCATGGCGTTCTCTTTACACCAGCCACTGCGTCTTTGTTCACTGACTCACGAGTGAATTGCAGTCATAAAAAGCAACATGGTTATGAATCCTGTGTTGTAGCTCACAGCGTGTTTATTACTGAGACCTGGTCACGGAGCTGCTCAATTCTGTGCTCTTTCCAAGGCTGCAATGTGATGCTTTTGTTTTCTTTAGTGCCCATCGTTCCACGGTGGTGTCCTCTAGCGAGTTTTGATATGGCAGGATTTTCATGCAGTAGATAGAAATAAGAGTGATTTAAGCTTAAAGTGCTGCTGGAAAGTTTGTGAACCCTTTCGAGTTTGACTTCTGGCTGTTTCTGCACATATTAAGTGACTAATACCGAGGAGAAGCAAAATAATAATTATGAATGCAGACAAAAGATAAAAGGAATAGACAGACAGCAGGCATTTTAAATTCCACCCTGGAATAAGAGGCAGACACAAGCAAACAAAACAAAACCAACTCTTCCCCAACATTCACCTCCGGAGAGATGACATTCGGCCTCCGTCCGCCTGCTGTTTGAACCGCGTGCCACAGGTAGGTTGGGCACGTTATCGCGGGGGGTGACAGCAAGTGTTCAAATGCAAATGACAGACATTTGTGAATATCAATAACATCTGGCTGACTTCCTGAGCAGAGGGAAAGCACGTCTGGAGGCCATGCCAATCACCAGCAGGACCTGAATGAATAAAGATATCTCTGGCATAAGCACTGCCTCTCCTCATTTCCATTCTCTCAGCCTTCTCCGAAACTAATTGAGACAGCGCTTAACCCTCTGCCTTAAGCATGGAAACCAAGGTCTGTGTGGGCGGATGTGTTTCTGTCTGGCCGTGTGCACTTGGAGAACGAGAGAAAGGGAGATAGAAAGTATGAGACTGACAGAACGTGCATTATGCATTCGTGTGCCACCCACCCAGGTTTCGCAGTTTTGTTTTGGAAATGTGCGTTCATGTGGTTGTTGGAATATTAAAGTGGGTTTGTCTGGTGAATTCCGTGTAAATGTCAAGCGCTAAAAAGCCTGACGATTTCAATCATCCTGCCGAAAAGCGGCGTGAGTGTCCGCGCGTAATTGTAGGATTAACACGGCCGATTGTCGGGAAGATCGAAGCGACTCGCTTTGTCTCTAGAGTCGATGTTAATGGGGGTCAATTGGCTGAAAGTAAGAACAAAAAAAGTAATTATTCAATTACTTGTCATAATAAAGGGAAGCCTTTTAAACGATTATGCTAACACCGATGACACATTTCCATTCTCATGAAAGTTAACATGATTCATGGAGGCACGGGGCCAAGCGGATCAGAAAACATCTCCGCCTTCTTGCCTGCTCCTCCCACAGTGACTGTTCTCTGCAATTCTAATGCTCTCGCCCTTGGATTCATTAAGACATTGACAAATTTGGATAATGACTTTTTAAATGAAAATGAATCACACAAAGTGTGTGCACACAGAGACACTCGTGCAGCTCCGTCTCCACTCCAAACGTCCAGGTTTCAACATTTCCCTTTATATTTGTCACTTTCATGTTCTTGAAAAAATGATCCTTCTATTGAAAACATGGCGTCTACAACAAGGGTAAAGGAACAAAAGTCTGGGGTTTTATTCCAAACTGTGAGCACAAAGAAAGCAAAGTGTTTTTGGATGCAGTAGCATGAAAGTTTTCTTTCACTTGAACTTGGAGATTAAAACCTGTTCCAGCATGACAATACACCTGCGCACAAACCAGCTCTGTGAAGATCTGCTTAACATGGGTTAAAGTGGAAGATCTCCTTTGGAATGAATGTAAACGCTGACTGCACCACAGGCCTCCTCACCTTCTCACCTACATCACTACCTGACTTTAATATCACTCTTGTGGCTGAATGAATCTCCACAAAATCTAGTAAAACATCTTCCCAGAAGAGTGGAGCTCATAATAACAGCTATTGGGGACTTAATGTGGAATGGGATGTTCGAAAAGAAGCACATAATCTTATGCTCCGGTGTCCACAAACTTCTTTTATAAAGTCTATCTGGGTAAACATTTCTGAGCCAAATGGAAACTGAAAACCCCCAAACTTATTTTATGATCATTATCTGGCAACTATATGAATTTCTTATTATTAATTTTTAATTATCAAAAAAAAAAATTGTTTTTAATTTATTTGTTTGTTCATTATTTTCTTCCTTTTCTTTTTTTTTCTTTTTTAATTTGTTCAGTTGTTTATTTAGTTGCTGATTTGTCTGTGCAATCTCCCAGGTCTAGATTGTGTTTCGTGTTTCATGCCTCAGCACTAATTTCCGTTGGACCTCTCCGTTACCTAGACATGCTTTTCCAGTTTCCTCTCAGCCATGATGCAATGTTTACCTCTTCTACATCCTCTACAGTTCCTCCAGGTTGAGTATGTGATTGTCATTTCGAGAACAGACTACCTGAATATTCCTACAGTCTTGAGAAGACTTGAGAAGTTGGGTGTGATGAACTGTAGAGCCTAAGGAGAGCTGACTCTGGCTATCTGTATTTGCTATTAAACACCACTCTGCATCTTGATCATTACTTTTCTCGAGGCTGGAGCAACCCTAGACTCTAGAGCACGTCTTGGCCACAAATCCTTTAAAATTCAGCACAAGTGTGCCTTGACATTTTGTCCTTTCTCCTTTTTTTATTTCAGCAGGAACATCAGAGAAACTCACCTGCCGTGCTGTAATTATCTCAATAAACAGACAGTGGACCATTTTTCTCCTAAACCCATGATATGCTAATTTGCAAAGTCTTGGTTTCTTGAAGAAAAATAAATAAATACAACAACCTCAGATGATCCCTTGGAAAGTGTGGAAAATGTTAAAGCTAACTTTTTCAGATTGATCACCAGACTGAGAACAGCGACTTGCTTTCATGAATGAATTGAACAGTCGCTTCAGCCTTTCAACTGACATCAAAAACAGAGAAAAAGAAAAGGAGTGAAGCCTGCAAAGAGCTTTCTTTGTAAAATAAAAAAATACAAAAATAAACCCAATCGGCAGATTTGGCTCCTGCGGACTTCGCCCTCTTCCCGAAGATGGAGCTCAAAATTATGTACTTTCTTGTAAGCGGAGTGAGTAAAAGAAGCAAAAGGTTAGACTTTTCTTCTTTTTCAACCTTTTTGGCAACTTTTGGTCATTTTCTCATGTCATGATGATTATTCTCAGAATTTAGATGGTGCTTGGACCCAAAACGCACTGCTCCAACATTCATAAATAACAAACTGCATTAAAGTGAGGAATAAAAATTCTAATATTCTACTACATTAAGGAGCTGATAGTTCAGACTATAGTTCAGTACTTAAGACTCGGGGTTACTAATCAGAAGGTCGAGTGGTTCAGGCCCTGATATCGCCAAGCTGCCATTAATTGGGCCCTTGAGCAAGGCCCCTAACCCTGTGTGCTCCAGGGGTGCTGGGACATGTGAAGAAAGAATTTCACTGTGCTCTAAAGTAATAAGTAAAGCACCTTTGCTAACTCCCTTTAGTGAAGAATGTGCGTTTATTGAAAACAATGCGTCTTAATAAATATTGTGAAACAAAAATCCTACAAAAAAAGGCAACTTTGATCTATAAATGCTTACTTTCTAATTATTTTTGTTTTCCTTTTCATTTTAATCGCTTTTATTCTTCTTTTCCCGGCATGCGCCCACTCTCTATTCCACTCTCTGTAAATAAGGAAGCTTTGATGCGTCCTCAAACACAAGCCGTGACTACAGCTGTTATCCAAGCGCAAAACTTCTGACACCAAACATCTGGAAGATCCCCCAGAAGCTCAAAGAACTCAAGGTCAGTTTTACCAGCAGGAGCATAAAAGCGAGATCCACAACACCTTGCTGAAGCACTCTGCCTACAGCCAACAGCCTGTCATGACAAAAAGCAGCTTCCAGAATAAAAAGCCAGAAACCATGACAGAAAGGATAAGCTGCCATCTGGGCACTAACCTCCTGTCCACCTTTTCCGCCAGTGTCTTCTTCTCGCTTCGCAATGCTGCTTGTGTAGAATCAATTACATCATCAACACATGCCCAGGATTTTAAAAGTGAAACTCGGCCAAATTTCTGTCTGATTTTTTTAACTCAGGAAAGCACTCCTGCTGGACTGCAGCAAAAAAGAACAGAAATATGGGCCATAACTGAGATGAAGGAGTGAAGAAATAAAGAGAAGCATCTTCACAAAAGATATAAATGCAATTATAGCAGTTTGTGGACCTGCTTTTTTTCAAAATCCCATTCCACATCTATTCCCCATTTGCTGTTATAATAACCTTCATTTTTCTGGGTAGGTGTTCCGCAGTCAGCGTTCACTTTCTTAACAAAGTTGTTCAATAGGTTTGGAGCTCTATAGCAGGAGACCTTCCACTCCAATCCATGGAAAGCAGATCTTCACGGAGCTGGCTTTGGGCACAAACAGCTGGAACAGGTTTGGGTCTTCTAGTTCAAGTAAAGTGCCTCCAACTTTGTGCTAACAGTTTGAGGAAGAACCACATATGGCTGGAAAAGTAATTTGTCCCAATACTTGTGTTGATATAGTGCACGTTTTCATCAATAGCTTTGTTGAATTGTTTGGCATCCACAGACTTTCAATAAAACCCACGAGCGGTGCAACAGCATGCGCAACAGCATGTTAATACCCTGCTAATACTAATGGCACCCGTGTTAGTTTCCTGTAGGATGACAAGAACATCTGGACAGGGTACAAATGCACAGCAAGTCTAATCCACACAAATACTGGGGTTATGGAAAAACTGAAACTAAGCAGATCCTCTAAGAACATTTAGATTTAGAGAACAACAACAATATCAGAAAGGCATGACTTCATTTCTTTGTTACTGAACGAGGTGTGTGTGCTAACTGCCTTGCTAACTGCTACGACTGGTGTGAATGAACCCTGTTTTATTTGCGAGCGATTCAACTTACACGAGTCATGAAGGTGAAGAGATCTTTATTAGTCACTGATATGACTCATACACTTGGTCAACTGCTGCTGAAAAGCTCTGCAAGGGCAAACCTCAAAATCTAAAACTTGGAATCTAAAGCAGTGTACTGACACAAGTAGCCGTAAATGATGTCACCAGGGTTCTATTTTACACTAAACCGATAAGTGTAAGCAGTTAAACATTAGACCCAAATTCTCAACACCCCATTCCAGAACCACTCTTCTGTGAAGGCTTTCCACCACACTTTCTATCATAAATGTGGGAAGTTTAGCATTCAGCTCCCTAAACTATATTGAGGCAAAAACAGAAGTAGAGACTTAGGGTTCAAAGATGTTCCAGTTTATCTCAAAAGGTGTTCAGGAGGAGGTTTTTCTGCTACAACTTAGACAAACCAGATCTAATAGTTGGAAGAAGAACCACATATGAGTGTGATGGTCAATAATCTTCTTCTGGTGGTGTAGTGCATGTGGACTATGGGCTTTCATCTGACTCCTGCCACAAATGTGAAAAGACAGAATTGTCAATAATATCTTCATATGAAATCTTCAACTTTGGTCTGATGGTCAGATGTCTAAATATTATTATTTTTTGCCCATATAGTGTAGGATTTTAACAAGAACTTGCATTTTCACCTTTACTGCATGTACTAACTGTCGACTGTTAGTGGATTTTACAGATATATTTTTTTTTATGGATAACAATATTTAAAAAGTTTATGTTTATATTTGTAAAAGTTTAACAATAAATATGAATATATGAATTATTCTAATAAATATTGTGGAAAATAAAAGACATGCATTCAAATTAAAACAAAACAGTAACAATTTAAATAACCCAAAACAGTTACATCTAAAATGAATTAAAAAAAAGACATTTTAAATAAGCAGCACGTAGCATCAGTGATTCGCCTCTAGAGGCCACTCTTGTACTGTGTAACGCAACCCGGAAAAACTATCAGCATGGATTTTTGCAGATAGTCACAGCAATCAACTCTCGATGCTGATTAATTTGCAAAACCGACAAATTGGTCGAACCTCTTGTTTGAAGTGTTTGCCAATCCAGATGTGCACCACTTTAATCATGACCAAGACTTCAGTGCTTGTTTTGTGCCAGCATTTCATTCATAGCTATGAATAGTGCAAGTTTCTTTTACATACATGTGGAACCAGTTTCATTCTCCTTGAGTCACTGCATCCTCTCAGCCAAGCCTCTCTTGTTTACTGAGTGCGGGTTTGAGTGTGTAAGGACTTTCAAGAATTTCAGTGCAAAACACATTCACAATGAATAAAGTGAAACAAATCTGACTGGAACACGGAACAATTTCTTGTACTCGTGACATGCCGTTCGATCTGAGAAGGACAAATTGGTTCTTACCTCACATTTCTATTCAGAATATAGTTCTCCTTACTCTCAAGTTTTAAGAACAGCCATGCCAATTAAAGTTCTGCTCTTCATCCTTACCAGGAGATGTTTAAAATCAGACCCTAATGCTCGGTGCCACAGCTTACTCTTGCACGTGGATTAGTGAGGAGCAAGCCTTCTGGCACATGTTCACCCTTTTTACAAACATTTCAGCACGTGAACTAGAACTAACCCTAGAAGACAGATTCCCAAAACCACAAATTCATCAGCGTGAGTTTAGATGAGCTAATTACGAATGTTAGATGTTTGATTGACACAGATCTATATGTTTAGGACCAGCTTCTGTTGGACTGAGGAGATGAATCCCTTTAGTTACCTGTGTGATGTAATATTGTGAAATGTTTTTTGCTTGTCCTACAGCACAACAGAGAAGATACTTGTGCTTCTTTTTAAACGTCCTATTCCACATTTAGTCCCCATTTCCTGTTATACTGAGATTCACTCTTCTGGGAAGATGTTCCACTAGACTTGGTGGAGATTTGTGCTCATTCAGCCATTAGTAAAGTCAGGTCCTGATGTAGGTGAGAAAGTGAAGAGACCTGGGGTGCAGTCAGCATTCACATTAATCACAAACACAGTTTAGAGCTCTATTGCAGAAGATCTTCTACACACTTCCAAACCATGGAAAGCAGATCTTCATGGAGCTGGATTTGGGCACAGGAGCATTGTTATGCTCGCATTGGTTTGGATCTCCTAGTTCAAGTGAAGGGAAAATTTCTTGCCACTGCTTTCAAAGAATTCCTCCACAACTTTGTGCTGAAATATGGCTGGAAAATGGCTGGAAAATATGATGGAATATGGAATATGGAATATGGCTGGAAAAGTCAGATGTCCCAGATGTTTGTCTATAAAGTGCATTATTTATAGAAACTATATATGGTGCAGAATTTTGTTTTATAAAGATGAATATTTTAACTTGTTAATGAGCCCAAATTGTGGTTCTTGACGTTCTTGACCAGTTCCCATCTCTGAATAGATTCTACTTCACCTGTAAATCTAAAATTGAGTCGTAGTTCAGTTTGAGATTATTACTGAAAAAGAGCAGTTTTGATTATATTCAGGTTGTTAGAAACCTTGAGGAAAATCATCCCTGTACCTTTATACCTTTGTGTTCAAATGAGTTCATATAACAAGAAAAGGTTCTCCAAAACAATTGACATTTAACAAGACGACATTTTTTTTTCTCTCCTTGAAACAATCACTATCAATGTTGCTTTACATATTCTCGACAGGTCCGACAAGTGTGTAAGCCACGAGCGAGGCTCTGACAACCGGCGACACTGACATTTACGTAAAACTGACTTAAGTGTAATACAGCATGGCGCAAATTTCCCTTCTAACTAAATGCCTTCGGGGCCTCGGATAAGGTCAGACGCTGAGAAAGAATATTTCCAGAGGAAAAACTGATACGTAACGAGAGGAAAAATAAACAAATCAATAAAAATAAATAAAAAAAGTTCAAATAAACAAACAAATAAATAAATAAGATTACGGGCGTACGAACGGACGTGCGGTGACCTTTATATTCTCTCGGTTTTATATAGTGTGTGTTTTAAATTGTATAGTTTTCTAAATCAATTCATTCAGTCGTTAGCATGTTGTACGTACATTCAAGAACTAGCCGAAAGCTCTCCACAAACCTGGAAATCCATTGTGGTGGTCCCAGTTTGGAAAAGCAGCAGATTTGTGTGAAAAAGTCAGGTGTACTTCAGTTCCTACAGTGTTGAGCGTACTTTATTTTGAGAACTCTTTGGGAGGAATGCGAGGGAGGGTGGATGTGGGAAATGATGAACCAGGGCAATCACGTGAAGAATAGTGTTTATATAGCGAGACTCTTTCCACAGAAAACAGTGGAAATATCAAGCTGACTGTACGAGCGTTTTTATTACGGCTGGATGGAGCAGGACCACGTGCCTTTTAAATAAGAATAAAACATACAACAATGTGAAAAATTTGTGTTATCACACTATAATATTTCACACGGTTGTTGGGTTGTTAACATTCTTACAACATTGCAACATTTAGTTTTGTCCAACTGCGAGCGATTGGGTAAGAACACTGACGCAAACTCTTACATCAGGTTCTCTGAGCGTTACCGAATGCTATTTTTCGTAACTTTATTGTTGCAGTGGATGGACCCCTCTCACGTGTTCATGCTCACAAGCACCGAAGCAACATTTTAAAAAAGACCAGTATTTTTGTACTTTAATGCATGACACTTACATGAGCTGTGATTTCAGCAGCAATAAGCAACATGGTGTTTTTTCCATCACAAATTTGTGCAAAAGCAAAAATACTTAGCTTCATTACCCAGAATGCTCATCATGGCACTTCTGCTTCAATGGTTTTGGACTACAATTGTAATGAACAGTTTTGCACTCAAGTCTCCATCAGTGAACAGTTGAAAACCTCAACACTGAAGAAACTGCAGCACCTGGGAAAAGTGTGGAAACGCCAAGCCCTTTATGGTGTTGGAGACACGTGCATGCGACCGAAGAGGGAAACGAAAAGAACACAAGAACTGTCAAGTAAACGAGTGGAAGAAGGATTTGTGGAGTTCAAATGGAACATTTTTGTCTCTAACAGAACTCGTGTAAGATGGAGAACAGGAGAGAAGATGTGATCAGACTCCCTCACCCACATGGAGGTGGAAGCTTAATGGTTTGGGGTTGTTTTGGAGCAGGGAAGGTTCCGGAATGTGGAAGGAATCCTCAATCAACATGGGTCTTATTCATTCTTTGTCTACCATTCTCTATACAAGACGATGAGCAGCAGCACAGAGAAGTTCTGAGTTCTGTATGTGTTATTTAGAGAGTCGTCTGGAGTGATATCCATCATGGAACCACCTGCACAGTCACCACACCGAAATCCTACTGAACTGCTCTGGGATAAAAAAGAGATCTCCAACTAGTGAAGATCTTTGGCGAGTTTTACAAGAGGCACAGCTAAATATTTCAGCTGAACCTTTGGAGAAATGAACTGTTCTTCAAGCTAAGGGTGGATTCTTCAATAAAAATAAAGTAGAACATCTGGACATTAATAGATTTGTTTGTTCAAAGGGAATCTTTATAGCGATACATTATTGAGTTTGGTGTATAGGAACATGCATGTGTGTCTCTTCACAGACATTGCATAATGAATGAATATTTGGTGTAAAGAATAAAAACCCACTTTTATGTCTTGTTCTTCTCAAGGTTTCTTCCTCCTGAAATCTTAGGGAGCTTTTCTTTCACCACCGCAGGCTTATTAGGGATAAACTTATAGTGACTCATTTATTCATTTGAAACAAAAGGACATTTTGTTTCTCGAGGTTACTGTTACTCTTTAGCATTAAGAGAACCAACCTGCATACAAACCTGCCCTACAGAACACTCATACTGTACCCCAGTGTAGATATCTGCCATGATCAAACCCTCACATTCCACCGTATGTACCAAATTAACTTCTTTTTTTTCTTCCGTTCCTCCAGAGTAAACATCACACAGCCAATTTTCTCCTCTCTCGCACCAGAGCCACGTTCATGTTTCCACCACAGCTCTTATTTGATGTTGTGCATTGATTGTCAGCTGACAGGTTTCTGATGGCAGGCCAATATGAAGCAGAAGATTACAGCCAGACTCGTGCATACACACAAATCAATTCATAAGACAATCAAACGCAATCAGAAAAGATCCCGCATGCCGCCGTGATACAGAATCCTGCGGGAAATTGAAATAAGGGACTGTCAATTGAAAAAGGTGGTGGGTCAGGAGCAAGGAACTGTTCAGGAAGCATGCGTGAGAGGAAGTCATGGAAGATGTGAAAGATGAAGTGATGGAAATGCAAGATGTGCAAGGATATGATTTCTAAAATGTGCAATTATTATTATTATTATGATTCGTTTTTTAAAATTTTTTTTTTTATGGTCGATTGGTTTCACATTAACGTTTTTAGTCCCATCATTGTACAAAATCCGATAAAATCATGTCTTGTTTCCTTCATCATGCCAGAATTGTGACTGCTGTGTGGAAAGGAAGACTCAGTGAAGCTGTGCTCAGTGCTCATCAAAATGTTTCCGCATTGTCTGGAGTCTTGCGAACAATAGACTGAAGTAAATAAGAAAAACAAATAAACAAAAAAAGACACATGCAAGTCGATATTCTTGTTTCTTGTCACAGGCCGGGCTGGGTACACACACACACACACACACACACACACACGGCCACTCGGGAGTCTGATGATGCAACGGGGCAGGATCGGTTTACGGCATTGCGTCAGAAATGGATGTTTGTTTGCTGTTCACCTGCCAGTATGTGTGAGCATGTGTGCTTTCCTGAGAGACCTAATTGGTCTGCTTCCTGAACAGGCGAGATCTGGGTCAACGTTCAGACTTTCACTACTATATACCCTCATGAGGACGAGGAGAGGAGAGGAAAGAGAAGGACCACAAGCAGTAACGAAGATGAAAACTATTAAGTAATACTGTTTCGGTTAGTATAATGCTCTAATACAGCGTATTAATGTGGGTCAGTTATACCAGGGATTCTGCCTGATCCATCCTGATGTTCTGATGGAGTTCTTGCCAGTAGATGTGAGGTTACTGTGGATGGTTCCACTCAAGAACCATTGAGTTTTGTACTAAAGTGTCTGTCAGTAAACAGCTGAAAACCTCAATAATGATAATGAACAGACATCTGGTGTTGATGATGAGGAGTTCTCTCCTGAGACTGGTTCCTCTCATAGTTTCTTACAAGGCTTTCAACCCTCAGATGTAAATATCGTGGATCAGGCCATTAGAAATCCATGGATATTTTGACAATATTTTCTGATACTGAAAGGTAAAATAATGGTGGGAGGTGAACAGTGCCACAAGATCATCCCTCTGTGCTTTCAGATTGCCATCATTTGTGTTCAAAGCCAGTAAAATACTTTATGGTTTCACCAAAACAATAGAAACATCTGCATCCTAGCAGTACATTTTAAAATGAAGAGGTATCTGTGACCGGACAGAAGACTCGTCCTCACTGGGAATTCTTGTCCTCGAATTATTACCAAAACCAAAACCAGCCTTGATAATATCACAGAGCATTCAATAACCTTCCTGAGATGATTTCTGAGAACAAAAAAGGAACTGCTTCAACGTTTATCTGTATGTCTGGTCTTACGCAATCCTATTGATCAGGGGTCCCCAAACTACGACCATCTGAACGATGCCGGAGACATATTTAGGAAATGTAATTTTAAATATGTTTTACATGTATCATATCTGTATTTAATAAAAAAGTTTGTCTTTTAAAACTAAAATGTCCCTTAATTATTAATAGAGGTCAATGCCATAATTGATCACTGGAACTATCGGCAAAAAATCCATACAGATTTTTTTCTGTTTCCGGTGTCATTCCGACAGCGGCCTCTAGGGGCGAATCGCTATGTTTTTGCACGTGAGACTGCGATCTGCACGGAGAGCATTTTATTCTATTTATTATTTATAATCCATTAATTATAGAATGACATTTTATTTTTATTTTTTTATTTTACATAAACTGTTATGTTTCAATCCAGCATCCATTTTAAAAACTAGCGCTTAATTAATTGATTACAATCCAAACAAGTTATCGGTATCAGTATCGGTACACTATCAGTCGGCCTCTAGTTATTAGTGTAGCTTAATTTTTTGTTTGAATCACAAACCAACCATATGCCAAGTAAATGTTTTGATTTCATTGCCAATGAATATGAAAAATGTCATTATGATAGTAATAACGCTCTTATAATAGGTGATGTATCTCTTAAAAAGTGATGCTCACGTGTCTGTATGGTGAAGAACAAAAACTAATCCAGCGTTAGGAGGCGAAATAAATACATTTCCAAACAATCACCAAAATCTTCAAAATGTCTCCTGCTATAGATGTTTATATCTGCATTTAGTGTAGATACTTGATTAATTTTTCTGTGTCTAAAAATTGACCAAACAAAAATGTTATTTTTTTCCATTTTGTAATCAGACTCGAATAAATTCCTGGTGTTTTGATGACACAAATGTGTTGAACCAAGTGATACATCTCAGGTAGGAGGATTTAGAAATGCTTGATTTGACTAATATGTTAAAATAACATCAATATGATTTTTAAGAATCACCAAAGCGCTTTTACTGGAATATGCATTAAAGACATGACCTTCTCTGTGCTCGGTGACATTTTTCCCTGCATGCTGTTGTCACTGCAATTAGTTTAATGGGACACAAGTGGCGGAAGAAAATAATAATAATTTAAAAAATGTTTGTCAATATGCTCCACAAATCACATGACTCGTGAATCATACCATAACCGAATGTAATCTAGAAGAAGCAGCTCTTATCAGCCGCAGGAGAATGAAGACGGTGCGTTTCCTAGTTCTCCGTGTGACTGCGCTGGAGTTCATTAATATCAGCTGCACTGTTATTAATCCGACTGATTTCGAAATGTTACAGCCCTCCAAATAATTGCTTTAATTAGAAGGTGCTGATTATGATCGAGACGGATGCATTTAACGCAGTGTGATGTCAGACGTGCGTTTCCAGAAATCGGCACTTCAGCATCCACGTGCTTTCAGATTTTTTTAAAGGCAGTTCAACTGACACCATTTTGCACCGCTGATGCTCCACATAGCCAGAGCTCCTGCGGAGATACGTGCTGATGAAATAACAAGGCTCGGTTAAAAGAAGTACGTTAGGATTCAATTAATATCACAGACACTACAAGAGCAGAAAGTTTGTGGACAGCTGAGAAACACACGAAAACCTTCTGCTGCAAAATATAGATTATTGTTTCAATCCTGTGCAAATATTTACTTCCATAAAGACATGGTTCAAGATGGACACCTCGAACGACCTGATTATTAGAACCAACAATTTCAATCGGAATAATTCCTTCTACCCAACCAACCCTGAGTCTGTACTATACACATCAGAGCCTGGTTTAGCATAAATATCAGACAAAAGACGACTTCTCTGCCTGTTCTCCACGACTTCTAGACCTCCAAGGGTCAGGAATCAGACAAAAAAAAGAGAATAAAACAATACCAAACACCACTGCTGTGACCTTTTCAAACTCTTCACCTCACACAAACATTTTCTCCTCAAACCCCTTTTTCTTCTAAAAGTAATGAAAAAAGCCATAAATCATCTTTTAGACAACACGTGTCGGCTGTAATGATTGTGGTTATACGGTTATTGTGTAAACAACGCATGTAGCTGTGATTCAAATGTACTTAAGTATCCAAGGTAGTGATTTATTACAACTCTAATGTTCCTTTGATCATTTTTATCACAAGATTCTTCACTTAATCACCTCAGTTTCTGTGTAAAGACTCGAATGTGACTCTCAGCACACTGATCTATTAATAGAATGATATTAATGACTCAAACACTGAATGATTTCTATTACAATCATCATGAACCCAAAACCTTCTGCATAAAAACGTGTAAACGAGGTCACGTGTGTTTTGGTGAGTTCGAGTCTGGAGTCTCTTCATCATTTATTCCTCTCTAAATGTTCTGCTTGATGTTGAACTGATGCTGAACTGTATGTTGGTGATCAGTAGATGCACCGAGCGCCGATCAGAACACGTTCTAATAAGATCTGATTGGTGGCTTGTTGCGTGTTCATGGTTTGTGTTCATTTAAACGCAATTTGCCACATTCGTGTGATCCAGCATCTCAGAACACGTGTACATTATGTCAAATATGATTTGAGGTAAAAGGGTTTTAACAGCTGAAGTATCTAAGACTAGCTGCCTGCATACTCGCCATAAATGGGCATTATTATGGGAGGTAGTAGCTCAGTGGGTAAAGCACTGGACTTTAGATCAGAAGGTCACAAGTTAAAATCCCAGAAACACCAAGCTGCCACTGCGGGACCCTTGGGGAATTCACTTAACCCTCCAAAGAAGTCATAAATATAAAGAGCCAGGAATGATTTCATTTCAGTTCTTTGGATGATGAAGTCCACATCTCTAGAGTCTGAGTCAGAGCGTTCTAGATGTTCCAGATGGACAGAGAGCAGGGTCACCCCACAAAGAGATGTTCCCATAGAGAAAAAGAGACAGAGGTTGGTGTTGACATCTTGTTGAATATCTATTTGTTCATCCAACGAGTGCACATTAAAATAACTAAGAAAGAGGCCAGGTGCTCGCTTTGAAAGAAGGAAAAATATCTGCTTCGGCTTCCTGATTGTCATGTGCAACGACGGTTTACGGAAAACAAAAGGAAGGTAAAAAAGAAAGAAACGGTTTCCTTCATGTCAGCGTCCTCGTTAACGCTCAGACACACTCGCACAGAGGAAACCACGGTGCCAAAATCTCGACGAATTAATAAAATATTAACCAGGGAAGACTGATAACATGCTCCCTTGAGAGACGCTTTAATTCCTTTACTATGGAAAGCTTGACAATTTCTTTGCAGCTTAAAAGGAGAAAAAGACAGAAAGAGAGAGAGAGACTCAGTAGGGGGATTGGATACACTTTGTAATACAGTGTGAGGGCCCATTTTGGCCCTAAGTGCTCCCTCTTTGCTGCCTGAGAGACTTTCTCCATTTTTCAGTAGGCAAATAATAGGCTACCTCAGCCTCCCGGTGAGAAAGACCCTCGCTTTCTTATGAGCATAGCTTTGTCCCTCTCTTACAGTTCTTATTCTACTTTTCTTTTTCTTTCTTTCTTTCTATTTTACTTTTCTTTTTAAACCAGCAATAGCTCACCTGTGACAGAGCTAGCATGGGTTCTGCCTTTGAGAAAAGCAAAAGGAGAGAAATGAGCTTCTAAAGCACAGCGTGTCAAAGGTGATGCTAAAGACGCTAGAGAAAATAAATAAATAAATACCGCAGTGAGGGCATGCACTTACAACACACAGATGCCGTTTTTTTTTCAAATAATTTTTCCATTTTGTCGTCCTTCAGTGTTCCATTGGCGATGGTTCAAGACGGTTATTAGTTATAGTTAAAGGTCAGTGCGTCATCGGTGCGGGTTTTTTTTTTTCCCCCCGGACTAAATAGCACTGCCCACCGTGTACAGTTGCCATGGCATCAATGCTGCAATCCTACTTTCTTGATTGTGTGGTCCTGATACAAGCTTTACTAAGAACCCCAGGGGCTTTTTGTTCATTTAAGGCTGTCTTCTTGGGCATACTGAGGGCCGCACTACTGAACTGATGCGCTGATCAAAGCAACGGCTCTAAGAGTGGAGAAAACCGTTTGACCAGGATATGTTTAAAAAAGTGAATTTTATTACCACAAACAAAGCACGAAGAGAAAAACACAAGCTTCCTGGCTATGCTTCCGGTAAATCGTGAACGAGGAGTTCCACCATTTTATCCAAATCGCTTAATTGAATTTTCTGCCCTGGAATAACATACGGAACGAGAATTCACGTCGGTCATGTGTGTGTTCTTTCTTTCTTTTCAAAATCGTATGCGTCAGATATATATATATTTTTTTTTACGTTAGCATGCTAATCCAGCGGTGGCCCCCAAAGTAAATTGCCATGCTGTAATACAGCCGCATTTCCACGAGTAGCTAATCAAAGGCAGTACACTTAAAATGCGGCGGTCTCCAAGGTGACAGGCTGTCACGGCAACCACAGACACACACTCGCACAATACAAATGATGTGTTGTGGTTGAGGGGAGAAGAGAAACAAGACCAGGTTAGCTAGCGGTAGAACTTGGGCGAGAATGGGAGCTCATTCAGTGTCCTCGGACTCGTGTGTCATCTTTGGCCAAAGCAAAACAATTCTGGGATTTGTGGTGGGGCAACTTTTCCAAGTTCAGCTGTTCATAAACCACTTCATCTCCAATATATGTATTACATTACATTACATTTATGAAGGTTAAAGGCCTCGGGGGACCAACATCCTGGTTTCACTGATCTACAACCTCAGTTAATCTCTCACTTAAAACTGGTTGTTGCTGAATTTAAATGTTTAAAATCTAAAATGAATAGAAATTCATAGAAACTATTATCGTAAATTTATTTGCAGCCAGATGCAAGCAAGAAGAGCTGCAGGAGTGAATAGGATTGGTCAAGGATCTGCACACATCTCCACTGTTGCACCTGGAGTAACGGCGGCTAACCTCCTGCACCTGCGGACATAAAAACGTGATCTGAGATATCATTCTTTGCTCGTTATGCCATCGATACTCATCATTTTCCATCATCACACCATTACCCCGTTCATGACCCCTGCATGAGTAGCCATAACCCGTCATCTTGAACGCTCTTCAGTGCCATTTTAAACAAATTTTAGAGCTTGAGTCGGCCGTTGCTGACGGGATCAGAGTCTGTCTGAGAGCATTTTTCTCCCTCTTTAATTCTCTTTCGCTCTCCAGCTCCATGCATTAAGACCCAGACTTATGCAGATGAATGAAGGCAGTGAATGGCATATTAGAGTCAATCGAAACCTAAATCACCTCAAATGCATTTCACCCGAAGCTTCCTGTAGTATCAGTCATTCCATATGCACTCGTTTTGTCTATTTCCTCCTCCTTATGTCTTTTTATCTCAACCCTGCAATCAGATTTGCTGCTTATAGTATAGCATTCCCCATACCTAATGTGCATTTCAGATCTTTCGCAGTGCACATAGAGTTTGTGTTTGCCCCCAAAATGCTCATAAATCTTGGCTGAGAAGCCTATTTTTTTTCTTTTTTTTTTTTCTTTCTCCGCCTGTCCCTCCAAGGCGTTTGACCTTTTTTGAGTTCTTTCGCTTTTATTTGTAAAACAAAAAACAAAGCCGAAATAAAGAGAACATCTGCGCCTGTGATAGTTTTAGTAGAAGTTTATGTTTCTGTATAGCGAAAAAAACAGGGAGCAAATTAGCATTTTTCGTCTGTGAAAAGCACGGTTCGGGGCTTGAGGTTTTCCCCGAGTAAAGTATTGAAATAAAAACACTGTCTAGGATGCAAAATGTGTAAGAGGAAGAGTTTACAAGCAGCGTACTGTAGAACATGTATGGATGCTAAGTTTTCATAATAAATATAAACAGATGTCAAATTGCTTTTTTCTTTATTTGTTTCAGCTTCATCTTCTCATTAAGACAAAGAATTCAGAGCTTAAAATGTTGATCCGAGTTGCTCTCGGTTACTGATACCTGCCCCAGACAGAATTTCCTTTCATGGATGGTTTGGCCTCTGAAGCTCTTTGCTGATCCAGCCCTGTGGGGAGCCTTGGCCCGGCCGGTCATGTCCTAATTCTCTCTTAAGGAGCTCCAGTGGAGTTGCAAGGCAATACTTGAGTGGGCAGAACTATGGGATTAATCCCCTTGGCAGGGATGGAAAAAAAACATCAACCTAGAAACAGGGCAGATGAAAAGGAGTCTGACGTGACGGTCGGCATACACAAACCCAGTGGGAAGGTATGGATCTATAGGTCGCGCTGCAGGAGTAGGTCCAGATCACACCATGACCAGGAGACCGCCCTATACCTCATACCTTTTCTCCAAACCACAGACCATATGCTTTGGCTATAAATCCGAACGTAGGCAATTGCTAAAGACAACACACAGGTTAATACAATAATCTACTTAACGTGGAAAAAAAACAGATACTCAGGGATTGACCGAGTTCCCTCTAATTAACTTTACTTTTAACCTCTGAATATAAATAAGCGCCTTCATTTTTCGTCTGTGTTCAATAAGGGATTTGCAGGATTCGACCTGCTATTAATAGTTTTCTCCTTTAGATAATAAAGTGCCTGGATCTGGATCTCGAATGTCGACCGACGGAAAAACAAGCGTATTGGTGTCGAGGTTGATTTCACGCTTCTGGTGCAGGGAGTATAAAAATAAATAAATAATACAAACATGCTGCATTATTTCCCCTCGCTCTCGTTTCTCAGCTACGAGGAAGCTACGGAGGACGTGGCTGAAGCTGGGAGTGTGACGATCACCGAGAGGAGGAATGTGGAGAAAAAAAGGAAATAAAAAGAGAAGGGTTAGTCACTCCTGAGCTAAACCGGGAACGACGCCGTGACGTAGGGAAACCTGCGGTGCGTTGGAAGGCTGTGCATTTGTGCGTAGCCACCTGGCAGGCATGGAATGGAGAGAGCTAAGAAGTAAGGAGATTAAAAAACAGGAGGAGAGGGGATATGGAGTGGAAGAATGATGCTCTGGAGGGGAGTGGGTCCTGAAGTGGGGGCTTTTAGTTTCCTACTGTTTTTTTTTTTTCAAAGCTTTTCATTGCCCTCATGAGATATCATGAGTATTAAGTTGCGAAGTTGACCTCTTCGATTGTGTGTTTGTGGACGAAATCATATCGGCATTGAAAAACAATTGGACTGAAAAGGGGCTGATCAACTGGATTTCCACTCGCCGCACAACTTCAGCGTGGCATCCTATAAATTCCACTGAAGCTCATTTATCGTGTCTTATCCTGTTGCTTACTGGACAAGAATGTCTGGGAAAAGACGGGAAGAGAGAGAGAGAGAGAGAGAGAGAGAGAGAGAGAGAGAGAGAGAGAGAGAGAGAGAGAGAGAGAGAGAGAGAATCAGTAAATGCTGAAGAGGCGATGATCTACCGTAGGAACCCTGGCGATCGTAACCCCGACGCAGACCTCACAACGGACGCTTATTAGATCGCTATCCAATCCTATCATGTTCATTGCTATCCCACAATGCCCCAGGCTGGGCGACGGCGCCGGACTGAATCAAAACCAATGCAATTTGTGTGCTGTTCCGCGAGATTAAAACCAGCAGAGGGATGAGGGTGAGGTATAGGATCAGATATTGAGTGGGACTGTGGGAAACGTGTGCAATTATGGCAGACATTTTAATGCAGTTAAAGCCAATGTAATGTAATGAATGCAGCATCAAAACAGTGAACTGTACTCTTAAAGGAAGTGGTTCGGTCTCGCACAAAGAGTTCTTTAATTTATTCCTTTAAGAAATCCCTTTGAAGAGTTTATGTGGAATCTGACAACAGAGGATTTACCTTTCAAGGGAAAAAAAAGTACCATTATAGTCATGGTTAAGGTTAGTGCTTCATAAGATTGTGATTAGTTTATGCTTTAACTTTACATTATTTTATACACTATATCGATAACAGTATCGGGACACCTGACTCTTCCAGCCAGATGAGGTTCTTCTCAATTGTATCAGACGTCTTTGCACTTCAATCCCAAACCTTTCCCCTGTGCACATAGCCAGCACCGTGAAGGTCTGCTTTCCATGAGTTGGAAGGAGTGGAGGATCTCGTGCTATAGACTGCGCCACAGGCCTCCTCACCTCACCTGCATCAGTACCTGACTTTGTAGTAAAATATGCACAAATCTGCACAACACCCAGAGGATCATCTTCCCAATTAAGTGGATGATACTATGAGGTGGTATCGGAATGTTTTGAGACTAGTCTTGTAACACGCCAACACGTACAAGGCTGCACGCACAGTCACAGGGTGCACCCGGTCACTGAGCTCCTCCTTACACGTGAGTATTTGGGATGATCTCACATCTGCACCCACCCTACTCGCCAGATTTGGCTCTTGTGGACTTCGCCCTATTTCCAAAGATAAAGATCCAGCTGGCAGCAAAAGTTTGTGGATTAGAATGTGCATCCTTTAAAAAAATCCACATTTAGTCTCTGTTTGCTTTTATAACAACGCTCTCGAGATAGATTTATTTTCTGTGCAAATGCTAATAAAATCGCAGATTGATGACTTTGGGACTCACGATTAAATTGCTGCATTGAATTTCCGACGTGTAAAACATCCATAGATGACAATTGTTTGGATGTGAGCGGAATTTGCTCTCCAGCTACAAGTGGCTTTTGTTGTGATTCATGCAGTTATATTGAGAACTGTAATAATGCTGATCATTTGCACCAAATGTTCCAGAAAAGCTCCTCTAGACAAACTAGCGCTTTCCTTCTTATGCTAGAGAGACAATAGCATTGTTTATCTTTAATTACACAAAGCTCTGTGTGTGTGTGTGTGTGTGTGTGTGTGTGTGTGTGTGTGTGTGTGTGTGTGTGTGTGTGTGTGTGTGTATGGGCTCTGTTGTCAGTGCTAAGTAACTTAGGTCTGGTCCAAATAGAAATTTTTCCCCATTCAAGCCTTGCTTCAGTCTAAATCTTATTACCTCATCCCCCACACATGCACAATACAATCCCATCACACAGTGGAAAGCCCCTCCGAAAAATAGGGAGCATGCAGAAACTTGAGACAGAGAAGTGCAGTCAGCAAACACAATACAAGCACTTTCTATTGAAACACATAAACCAGAAATAGCCACGACGAGCTTGTGGACTATCTTGTGGTTGCACGCTGCTCCAGGTGCTCCGGTCTTGTTTGTGTACGCGGCACAAACGATTATACGTAGCCATAATTTTCCAGTCATTATATTGGCTTATTAAAGTGGCACGCTAAAGCCGGCTGTCAGACTGAATGGCAGGCTTCGTGAGGAGACAAAATGTTCTATCATTTCTGTAGGAATGCAATCTTGTTTTCTTTTTTTCTCCCACCACATTGCCATTCTGACACTCTGACATGCATAAAATGATGTTTGAAAATTCGCTAACATACCCTGGTGTCAGGCACTAAAGCTACGCGTTGTGATCATTACCACGAAGACAGCGCCATTTTTAGCAAACTGGATCCTTCGCCAA
Organism: Silurus lanzhouensis; assembly: GCA_039877035.1. Classification (NCBI taxonomy): domain Eukaryota; kingdom Metazoa; phylum Chordata; class Actinopteri; order Siluriformes; family Siluridae; genus Silurus; species Silurus lanzhouensis. Next base: position 3,328,540 of record JBCEWE010000422.1, on the reverse strand, counting down.
GCCATTCACGCGACGGCTAAATGAGGAAATGGTAACAGGAAGAAGCGAAAATATTTATTTTCTCTCCTGCCAAGTCTGGTAACATCAACACCACCAGCATGGTGCCAGAAACAGGTGAAAAAAAAAAAGAGAATGATGTTCGAGGCATTTTCATGTAAAACGGACGGCTGGCGGTTTTATACCTCATCATACTCTGGATAGAAAAACATACTGCGACACCAGACATTTCCAGCCATGTGGGGTTCTTTACTAAGAATAAATATAAACATGCAGAATAATGATCCACAATGCTCTAGAATGTAAAGAATGGAGCAGAACTGCATTGTGATCACTGCAGTAAAATCAGTGAAGTATCAGAGAGCCATCAGTGTCCTAGTGGTGTAGTGTGGAGTTCAGTAGGGTGATAGTGATGGAAGATGGGAAAAACCTGACCCTGAACCTGCTGGTTCTGGTGCCTATGTAACTGTATCTTCTTCTTGATGAAAGGAGGTTTGTGACTGGGATGTGAGGAGTCCTTGATGATGTTATCACAGTGGTACAGAACTTTCCCTTCACTTGAATTAGGAGACCCAAAACTGTTCCAGCATCACATTGCCCCTGTGTATAAAGCCGGCTCTATGAAGACCTGCTTTGGGTTGGAGTGGAAGATCTCCTGCTATAGAGCTCCTATTATACACATTTGGAAGCACATACCAGTCATATGACCACGTAGCGTAAATCATGCCGTAAACTGTACCAGGGTTAAGCCAACGCGAAGGAGCAAAAGCAAGTGACAGCTCCTGCACTTGAATGATCTCAACATGGCACTTTATAATCTACCATTTTTAGAGAGCATCAGACTGACAGCTCTGTCATGACTGCGGTTCAGGGACGTGTCAAAACCTTTGATTCAGGAGCTGCTGAAGCTGGCGAGTGATAGTTCATTAAGCTGTCACTTGCAGCACTGAGTGCATTATTGACATCTGGAGCAAAGATTACAGAGCGAATCTGTGGATTTTACATCGAAGAGCTTTAATTGAGCATGAAACGCTCGGTGTGGAAACGGTAGAACTTTGAAACTTACTGAAGCGGAAATTGGGATGAAACAAAAGACGATTACTGAGTGATTTCGCTGGTCTAAGCTAATCTGCACTCCCTCATGGACCTGTGCTTCACCAGAGCACCAAAAAAACCACTGACCTTCTGCACCGTCACGTATCTCAATCACATGTTCTAGCAGCAATACACCAGAGTGGACTGGAGATCAATTCATTAGACATTTCCAGCATTAAAAAATAAAATATATTAAGTTTGTTATAATATTAGCCTGGACACTGCTGGGTTTCTGATTGTATCTGTACTGTAGCAAACATGTATCCTGACTGCTCTACAAACACAGTCATCAGAGATGGAAAGTAAGAGATGCAAGTAAATGCAGGACGAATCAGAAGTCCACGTCTTGACAGGTTGAGCTGTTTAGGAGGCACGAAGAAGAACTACAAAATATTAGAAAGAATTTTATTAAAGACTGCGTTCAGTGGATTTGATCTAAAATAGATCTTAAGGTTGTGCATGAGTTTGCGGAGTTGTTAAAACTAAAAGGAAATTCTACAAATCTCAGACACGGGCAAGCATTCAAAAATAATATAACTTCTATTCATTTAAGTTGTTTTGGTTGTAATAAATCGAAATTGTTGGCTCGATGTGCAGCGAGAGATCAATCCCACATCGTGACTCATCTCACGTCATTTGTGTTCAGCTCGTTCAAATTCCTCAATAAATAATCTTTTCAGTTGACAAAGTAGTTAGAACAGATGGTATTTCTGCTAGCTGATTAGCTCTGGTACAAACCCTGTGTTTACCAAAACAGCCTCGAATCTGCCATCTAATTATGATTAAATTTGGAAGGAGTGAATTTTATTTGATGTTTTTGAGTCTTGTTTGTCTTATTTACTGCTGATGAACGATGTTATTCCTGATAACGTGAGCTGCAGTCTGACGAGGTGAACAGCACGTATTAGAATATAGTAACATTTAGACCTCATTTGTGTGTGTAGTGTTGCGTCAAGTGTCTGGAGACATTTTCAATGGCCATAAATCATACAAAAAAAGACAAAATAAATAATAAAAACATCAGGGTCATGTATGCTGCGTAATTTTTCAAATGAAAAATAAATGATAAAATATTTTATGTTGAAAAACTTATTTTTTGCCAGAAATGAAACATAAAATGCATGTTAGTTTCTTGCCATCTAATTTTTTTATTTTGAGTTATTTGGTTTTGTGTTTCTATTAAACAAACCTGAATACAAAATAAATGATCAACCATCAGTGCAGAATCCTTCAATGGCTTCATGCAACATTCTGGCATCACTTTAAGAAGTTCTTATGGTTGACTGTGTTTTAAAAAAGCGACAAGAAAAAAACAAGAAAAAAATTCCCACCCCTCCCACCCTGCTCCGCCCATTTCCACCAATCCCATCGTACAACGCCCTCCCACCCTGATCTGCCTATCCTACCCTGCTCCGCCCATTTCCACCCATCCCACCCTGCTCCGCCCATTCCCACCCATCCCACCCTGCTCCGCCCATTCCCACCCATCCCACCGTGCTCCGCCCATCCCATCCTGCTCCGCCCATCCCATCCTCCCCCCACTATTGTCAACTAGAATGTCTCCAATTTCTTAATATGCTGGTCCTGTTTGTATATTATTAATCATCATTTGTACAACTGCCCTGCTATTGAGAGATTACCAGTGCCACACTTTGTGGGATTAAACAAATAAAGGAAATGAATCAATACGTTTTTCATTTTCTTGTTTTTTGTATGTGTCTGACTCAGAAACAATTAAAAGCCGTTTTCACTCTTTTCTGCTTCAATATTTAATCATAAAAGAAACGAACGTGGCGTCATTGACGTTTTGTTTTTCTTTCGTGAGTAAAAAAATAAAAAATAAAAAGTCAAACACGTTGATAAATTAAGATTTTAACACTTTATATTTCACTTTAACTGAAAATGAATGGTGAAGGCTATAAAATTATTTGATGGGACTCGGGAAAATAAGATAAAGCGTTTCCCTTTATTTTATTCAAAGAATCCCTGCTTTTGAAAGATTTTCAATTATGGACATTTTTAATAATTTAATTCGAAATTGTCATTTGTTTTTAGAAGAAAAGTAAAAAATCTGCATTTTAATAGTCACTAATTTTGTGCTAACTGAGGGCCGAGTTCGCCATGGCAACGTAGCCATCTGGGCCATTCTTCAGCACCTGATACACACCTACAGGAGATACCACACGGATAGTCTTCAAGTGTTACCAATAAATTTCTCGCAAACACACACACACACACACACACACACACACACACACACACACACACACACACACACACACACACCTGTAACTTGCCAATAAAAACGTAGGATTAGGAAAATGTTTTGTTCATTCGGACCATTAGTGCTTGGCACCTCCGGATGTGGTAACAATGACTAATGCTGTAGCTGTGATTCTGTGTGTGTGTGTGTGTGTGTGTGTGTGTGTGTGTGTCATGGACCTGTCATTTGCAGCCTCAAATTCTTGGTTAGTAGAAACACAAGTCTTAAAGCATTTTCATTGGTCAGCACAATCCATAATGATTTACTCTCCCAAACCTACACTTCCTTCCTGTTCCTGCTGATACAGCAGTAACTCTCACACCTCTCTCTCTCTCACACACACACACACACACACACACACACACACACACACACACACACACACACACACACAGATGCAGGTGATTTTACACTAATCACTCCTCCTGATGAAGGGCCTCAGAGGCCCTGAACTTCAGCGACTAATATGCGCCTGGATGTTTCCCCTGTGAATTCCTTATGCACTGGCTGTTCTCATATACGCCGAGAGAGGAAATGCTGCTGCTTGCTTGCTTTGGCAGACAGGTGCGACGTAATGGGAGCTAATGGAATATCCATTGTGAGACTTCCTATTGAAGAAAATCCCCCATGGAATTACATACAGTGATTGTGGCTCTGACACAGGAAGTGAGCTCGGTGCCAGGAGCCGGCGGTAATGGGGCACTTTGCAAAGAGCCCAGAGCACCCAGATAAAGGCTTTTAACCAGTGAAGATATGCAGGTCCATATTCAAGACTTAAGATCTTGTGTCCTGCTCTAATGCATTGAATTGAATGCTTCGTTTCTGACTTGTCCAAAGGCATCGCAAAAGATGAATCCCAGCCAAATGTCGCCGTAAAATTCCAAACTATCAGATGTTCCGATCCTCTTAAGAGATTTGGTCACCAACAACAAATAAAACCAACACCCTCAACAACTCAGTAATTAAGGTTCTGACCGGAAGGTTAGTGGTTTAAGCCCCAGTATTAACAAGCTGACACGTTTGGGCTCTAGAGCAAGGCCTTTAATCCTCTGTGCTCCAGGTATTATGGCTGAACCTGCATGTTGACCCAAGCTTTCTTAAGCTGGGATATACAAAAAACAAGAACAGTGGTAGCTCTGTGAACAAGGCTCTGGGTTACAGAGCAGAAGATCAGTGGTGTAATCCTTAGTATCACCAAGCTGCTACTTTTGGGCCTTTGAGCAACTGTTTTTGCTCCAGGGGTGCTGTGTCATGGCTGACACCAGCTTCCTGAAACTGAGATATACACAGACCAGGGAAAGTGGTAGCTTAGAAGATCAGAAGTTGATCAGAAGTTCAGGCGCCTGTGTTGGGCCTCGACACTCTGGGGCCCTTGAGCGAGGCCCTTAACCTTTTTTACTCTAAAGTGTGCTGTATCATTGGCTTCCTTACATCCCAGGGATTTGGAAAGAATGAACTTTACTGTTCTGTAATGTACACGTGAGAATTAAAAAGCCCACACCCACACAGTAACCCTTGCCCAATCCACACAGCTATGCCACCCAGCTCACACACACACACACACACACACACACACACACACATTTTACCATCCAACAAACACTGATTGACTCACTTGCTATATATAGAGGCCAGTGTGATTTCTATTTCAGGAAAGTGAAATAAGCTCTCGCTTACTAAAGGATTACACGCCACTGACAAAACACTTCTGGGACACGCCGCTCAGGAAAAAAAAACGCCATTAGAAGTCATTCTAGCGCAACAAGCAATCTTAGTGACGAGCGCACAGCGGAAAATTTCGATTCCTGATAGCTGGGTGAGGTTGTTTTTTTCCCCCCGCTCTCCTCCCACATTACATGGAACTAAAGGAGGTTGACTAAATGACTGCAGAAGAAGTGAAGTGATAAGAAAGTGTCTTTAATCCGGTTGGATGAAGAGTAGAAGAGTTACCTGAGGTACTTAGAACATTGTGTTTGTTACATAAATGTTCGTCATCGTTTTAAAGATGAAACTTTGTTGAGTGATCCCTTTATAATTTATATTATAAAAAAAATAATAAAATAATATATATATTTGTGGACACCTGACCATAAGATTTCTATATGTTTCTTCCATTTGCAGTTGTAATAATATCCTCTCTTCTGGGAAGAAGTTCCACTGGATTTTGCAGTGAATTTTGCTCATTCAGTCGGAATTTAATGCAGCAATTTATCATCAATCTGAGATATTATTATATAGATATTATTAGCTTTTAAAAGAAAACAACAAACGGAGACTAAATGTGGAAAGGGATGTTCAAAAAGCACCTGCCAATCTTATGCTCAGGTGTCCGCAAACTTTTGGCAACACACTGCATCGTTCCTCAAGAGTAATTTAAAAACTTAATATTAATTTATGTGATATACATCATTTGGACAAATGTTTGTAGACACCTGAGCATTAGATGTTGTTTTTGGCCAACCCATTCCACATTTAGTTCCCATTTGCTGTTATAATAACTTTCAATCTTCTGGGAAGATGTTCCACTAGATTCGGTGGAGATTTGTGCCTATTCAGCTACAATAGTATTGGTAAAGTCATGTACTGATGTAGGTGAGTAGGTGAAGTAGGTGTTCACATTCATTGTTTAATAAGGTTGAAGCTCTATAGTAGGAGATCTTTCATATCTTTCAACCCATGGTAAGTGGATCTGCTTTGCGCACAGGGTTTGGGTCTCCTAGATCAAGCGAAATTTCATACTTCCAAATGCATCCAAAGACGTCCTGTACAACTGCGTGCTTCCAACTTAGTTTGGAGAAGAACCACATATGGCATGGAAAGTGAAGTGTCCAAAACATGTATTTTAATATACATTTATATTTAAACAAATTGTTATAGGGCTTTTAATAAGATCTTAATAAGATCTTTAATAAGTTCTTAATAAGAACATTTTACTTAAAGTGTAGATTCTCAACTCAGACCCTCAGAGGTTTGGGAGTGATTTTGATATTAGGGAAGATGCGTTACATCTGTAAAGAGTACGCTTTGTCCATATACTAATGGAAATGTAATGGCACAGGGGTATTTTTATATTTTGTGTGTGTGTGTGTGTGTGTGTGTGTGTGTGTGTGTGTGTGTGTGTGTGTGTGTGTGTGGATTAGAATCCCTGGGTAATTGTGTTTAATCTCTTTAAGCGAAGAAAAAAAAAAAAAAAAGACTTTTGATGGTTCACAAGTATGAATCCTCATCAAATCTCCTTAAGGAACAAAGAGAACACTTATAGTGAAGAAATGTTCCTTTATGGAGAGCTAACTCTGAAAAGTTGGTGCCTGGTGTTGTAACACGTAGCGGCCAGTAGGGGGGTCGGGAATACGGTGTGTTACATACAGTACTTCTTACCGAACTAAACACTAGAATTCATCCCCTGCTGATACGTTATTATATTGTTTGTTTTCCTTTAGCTGATAATGCACATCGAAATATATGCGCACTATTTTCAACTAACGCTTTATCACCATCTAATACACCGATCAGCCATAACATTATGACCACCGGCCTAATATTGTGTTGATCCCCTTTTGTTGCTAAAACAGTCATGATCTATTGAGCATGAAGAGCATGAACTTCTTCAGCAGTTTGAGCTACAGGAGCTCCTCTGGTGGATCGGACCACAGGGACCAGCTTTCGCCGTCCATGACCCTGTCACAGGTTCACCACTGTTCTGTCTTGGAGCACTTTTGATACTGACCACTGCAACACTAAAATCTGGACTACTGTCAGCCACTTATTTTGCTTATACGCCTGAGAAGTTGGAGGTGAAAGGCCTTGCTCAAGGGTCCAGGAGGGGCTGGTTGGCTTGGTGGTGATGGGATTTGATCTCATGACCCTGCATTTACAAGTCTGATCAACTGCTTCCATTTTTATTTCTAATACAAAGATCAATAAATATTTGTAAGCATTTTTTGTGGGTAAAGTTCTTCCATGTAGCCACAGTAACCCATAGCTGAAGCAAGAAGATCCCAATCACCTGCAAGAAGTTTTATCAGTCACATAACAGCCTTCCTGCTAGTTTTTTTCCCTTTAGCTTTCCAAGTTCATAACCTTCAACATTAACAGGAATATATAGACGTTGTATATCCGCTACACTTGCCGTCATCTCAGGTCGGTGTCTGTTTGCGCTAGCATGCTACGAGGGGCTTAAACAAATGCAAATGTGTTGTACCCCTAATTTGCAGCGAGTGCCGTGTCTATAAACATGTTGGGGATGTCAAACTTGAAACTCACCTCTGAAGCGTTCCAGGAGACGTTCCGTAAAGAAGATGAGAGCGAGACATCTGGCACCGAGTTCGCTACAACAATCCAGAGTAAACATATTGCCTGTTTTGAGTCAACGCAGATGTTTTAACAGGCTCGGGAATTCTCACATTACATGACAAAATATTCTTATACTCTTTTTTTTCTCAACACACACTCACACTCAGACACACACATAGATCAGTTGTAATACAAATCAGGGTTTTTTTGTTTATGAATTCAAATCATTCCGAGAGAAAGAGACATTGTGTTTCCATGTGTCTCATGGCTGTACATATGCTCATTCAAACACCAAAAGGATCATGTTGACACTACAGTACACACATGAGAAGAAAGAAAGCAATAAAACATCATGCCAGTTCGCTGTTCTGCTGCAAGGGCAGTTTTACTGAGGTTAACGGCCTGTGGATTGACTGCTCGAGCCTGAAAAGGTGCTCGTCGGGGATCTATTATGCCGGCCTGGAACCGACGCTGACCCCATGAAGGAGAATAAAAGGGTGGTGGCTGAAGAAGTGCACTCAATGAAGATAAAGCTGCACTTTGGCTGAACTAATACGCTTTTCACACATGAATGTAAACCTCGATGGACACATACATCCGAGGTGCTTTGATGGGAATCAAATGAAAGTCGTTCTGACGGCTTGTAGATGAGGGATCAGCATTAGGAACGCTAAAAGCTCCAGTTTAACATGGATGAACAAGTTGCCCACAGCATGTTAGGGCTTATTTACATGGTTATAGAATTCCTCAGCTGTGAGTTAAAGTGGTCTCAGGTTACTTATTATGATGTGGCCACTGGCAGCCGTGTTCCCAACTACAGATGGTGCGGAAAAAAATGTATCGCATAGTAGAAATCAAGAGAGAATTGTAAATAAAGATTTTGGAGAGGTGCAAGAACAGGAGCTGACATATCTGCCTTTTAGAATAAGCTACTATCTACTCTCTTATCTCCAGGTGAGATTGTAGCTTAGCGGTTAAGGCATTTGACTTTGGGATTTGAACTTTGGACCTTCGGATCCTGTCACACCCCTGGGCCCCTGAACAAGGCACTTAAAACCATACCTGCTTAGTTGTATGAATAAGATAAATATAAGTCACTGTGAATAAAGTCTGCCAAGTGTTATAAATGTAAACATACCATCCAGTGATGCTCAGTAGCAGTTTCGTGTTCTCCAGCACACCGTCTATACCTGCAGTTTTGAAGGCTTTCAGATGTTCACCCTTGTTCAGCTGTGTTCAATACAGCAGGTGTGTTTTCTGTCACCACTGTGCGAGGTGCACACAGAAGCTCTAACAACGGCTGCCAGCAAAATTCTCCAGCTAGTGTCAAAAACCACACGATTGACCCAAAACTAGCTCAAATAATAAAAAAAGAAAGAAGTGCTTTTTGAACAACCCTTTCCACATTTAGTCTCCGTTTGCTGTTTTCTTTTAAAAGCTAATACTATCTATATAATAATATCTCATATCGATGATTAAATTGCTGCATTAACCGTGGTGTGCACGCATTTCTAATGCATAAACACTGAATACTGTTCATTCTCTGTGTAGATAAAGTTATAACCACCTGTTTAATTGTGTCATTCCCCCTTTTGCCACCAAAAACAGCTTTAACTGGGCAAGCAAGAAGGATAGAATCTGGTTCCAAGACATCAGAAACAGTCCTATAAGTTCCCAAACATGTTTAATTGGGCAGGAGAGTTCTGGGGAATTTGGGGGGTATCTTGACCACTTTGTCATGTTCCTCAAATGTTTGTTCAGATGCTCTGACCCAGTCATCCAGAAACCTTGCTGCAAAAAGAACCCTCAACCAGTTGCAGGTTTCACTGTAACAGGATATTCAATGGTATTTAATTTAGCAGCAGATTTAATAGTATGACTGATTGATGGATCTTACAACATAAATGTTTATGTACTTCGACACAGTCACTTCCTGTTGGCCACAGAGAACTCAAATTCTACAAAATCCTGACAATAACCATCCTTTCCACTACTCTCTTTTTCCAATATTAATTGAACATGGGGCAGAGTGAATCCTGTCCCAATGGGCCTCAATTACTGCTGGTTGCAATTCCTATGTTTCACCACTATAAAAAACTCGGTGGAGCTAAATTGGACAGCAAGCATGAGTCGGTATTGATTGAAGAACTTCATAAAGTTCTCAAAAAGAAATATTTTGATAAAGCAAAAAGAAAGAAAGAAATATATATCAGTAATATATATACGGTCTCATATTGTCTGTATGTCTGTATTGTCTTGTATAGTCTGTTTTTTGTCTTGTTGTGTCTGTTTTGTCATGTATAGGTTTTTTTTATTTATGTCTGTACTTTTGAGAGTAACAAACAGCTGGAACCAAATTCCTTGTGTGTGTCAACACACTTGGCCAATAAACCTGATTCTGATTCTGATAATGAGGACTATGGAGCTCTGCCTCACTCACCCCCCCTATAGACGAGTCTCATGTAATAGGCAGCATTTGAACAGAATGTGACTTTCAGCACACAATAAATATCCCTGATTTTGCACAGGTTTGCACAGGCGTAGATTTTATTGGCACAATTTTGTACAACACGACTCGATAAACAGCCTTCAGGGTTCTCGATTGCCCTGTTAGCATTTTCAACCCTGAATGTCGGTACTGGAAATGATGTGGGGAAAAAGTCACGCATGATTCGGGGTTTGATGGATTATTTGGGACAACGATCCCTCAGAGAATCCGGAGATTTACATGCTAATTATTCTGCTATCTGGTGCTTTATTAAACAGATTATTCGCCTTTTTCAGATGGATGGAAATGACCTTCGACAGGTTTCTATTTTCCTGATTTAGTTGCACATTTTTTCCCTCCACATTTTGATTGAGCCATCAACCAACTTATGAAATGATTATTAGCCTGGATGCAAATGATGTCAGGAGCGACATTTTTTATATTATAGAAACGAGAAGCGATTGGAGTCGAAGTGGGATTTTCTTTTTTAGATGACTACGCAGGTAAAGATGTCCAAACACTTTTATACTGCAATATATATAAGTACAAAACAGGCATTTTAGAATGTAGTTCTTATATAAACTCTGTAATAAACTAAAGAAGGATTTACAGGAAAATAATAAGAACCATATGATTATATATATAAAAAAAAAAAAAAAATAAAATCAGCATTAGAAATCAAATTCAAAGGAAATAATTGAAAACAGTTTAAAAAAGTCTCTTTTTCTAATATGGACGTAGCGATTTCAAGCGCCATAGCGAATACGCTCAGCGAGTGTGACATTTTGATCGCTCGAATATATTAGATCCGAAGCGAGCGTAATGAGTTCTGCGGGTCTGATGACATCAGAAGCCATAAGCATTCACGCGGTTGTGTTGATGCTAAATATTTAACCGCACCTCTGCTCCTTGTCAAATCCATTTTGCAGAAGATGCAGCAGAGCCAAATCCATTTCCATAATGAAAGATGAACACAAAGCGCTTCTTCTCCTCGGGCGACCTGAGGAACGAGCGAGGAGGGGAACGGGGGAGAAGAGCTGCATCGATTCCTCCTCCTCAAAAAAAAATAAAAAAAACGACGGGGCAGTATTAAAAGATCTTCGTCAGCAGAGGAATCTCTGTGTCGCTAACTTTGCCCTCCACCCGTGGAAGCAACGGGAAATAAATAATAAAATGAACGCCGTTTCCAAGGCGACGGCGAATCCGAATGCTGGAGCATCTTTATTGGAAGTGACATATTAATAAACTGTAACCTCCCAAGGGCCTGTAATCAAGCTTCAATTAAGTTCCTTTCCCTCGTTCTTCTCTCGCTATTTTTCTCTTTGCATTTTTTTCCCTTCATCTTTATTCAGATTTGAAGGATAGAACGCCGGGTCTGAGGTGTTTAATAATGCAGGGACACGGGCGTTCTCAAGACGCTTTGGTTTTATCGATCTGCTTGATGGAGTATTTGGATGACGGCGGGTTCTCCATCGTACGAAGTCACACCGATCACACCCTTGTTTCCTCCACCGCTGAACGTAGGAGGATAACAGTGCAAAGAAGCGTTAAAAGAAGAAAAACAACTGGTTTGAGTATAATATATAAATATATAAACATATAAAAAGGGAAAGAGATGAAGCGGGAGTTCTCGAAGCGGATCATTCACCCCTGGGCTTCACCTCCATGCGGTTTTACAGCACATTACCCTTCACCATAGAGACTTTGAGAAAAGGAAAAAAAAACAAAAAAACACACTTCTATCCCTTCAGACACTTTGCTTTAATTACAACCAGATAATCACAGCAGCAAAAAAAAAAAAAGAAAAAAAAAAAAAAAACACCTCCAGAGCGGCAGAAACGTTTTAAATAGAGACGATGGCGATGAGGCGTGATAAGATTTGACGTCCGATCGAGGAAGCGTCTGAAGCGATATAAAAGCTGCTCGTGCATCTTAAAAGAACATCCAGTTCAAGTACTTGTGGTGCGTTGAACAATAAAACATTGTCACAAAGCGTCTTTATAGACTTCCTGCTGTGGATTGACATCCGTAATGAGCGAACAGGAGGAAGTGTCACAGGAAGTCGCTTTTCTTTTGTTTTGTTTTATTCTAAATCAAAGGCTCACGTTGATGTTCATTAAACAGCCATGTAATACAAACACAACACATAATCCAGTATATAGAGCAGATGAGATGAAGGTTAAGGGTCTTGCTCAAAAACACGATCATTGGTGCTACTGGAATTTGAACATGCAACCTTCTGATCTCCAACCACTAACAAATAAACCATCAGGTCTGCAGTCACGTGTATGGAATTTTGTTATCATAACTACTTCCTGATACCAAGAACATCAGACTGAGAGCTCTGTTTACATGGAATATAGGTTGAA
>JBCEWE010000422.1:3196035-3311035 GCA_039877035.1 Silurus lanzhouensis | reverse complement strand
AACTCTCAGATCAGGTCAGCTGTTTTCTCCAGTACCTGGGGTGGTTTATGTCCACACCCTGCTAGTTGATGACCCCTGGCATGGGCCATAATCCGCCTGACTAATCTGCAGCACTATTCAGCATTATATAACACTGACCCAACAAACAAGCGATTCCTCGCTAAAATGTCACCCCGTCTCTTTCCGACTCTGCTCGGGTTATAAATAAAGCTCACTAGCATTCCGCTGCATGTGTGTCAATATTATAAAGCAGGTCCGTACGGACTGTCTGGCAGAATAGGGTAAATGTCAGCGTATGGCAAGGGACCTTCTGGATGAAGTCACACAGGCCTGTTCTCTACCAGACAAATCATATCTGTCTGGCAAAGCAGCTCTCTAATCCAGCAACCTTTCAACTTTCTGGAACAACTTCCTGTGTTTTTTCAGTTCCTGCTCCCCGTCATTCATTCAATCGAATCGTTTTCATGTTAGCTTTCTGAAACGCTCGGTTTATAAACACAGCACTACAAAGCGTTACACATGCGAGGACATCTCGGTTTGCTTCGTCTTCCGTCTTTGTGCGAAATTATATATAAATAAAGGCGTCATGTTTGGGCCGTGGCATCTGTCTTGCTAAGAGAGTTTGAAGTGAAAAGGCTTTCATCTGGGACGAGATGGAAAACTTCTGCGGCGGTCGTGTTGGTTAAATCCGAGCAGGTTTGCTCGAGATGGGAAGCGTTCGAGTGAAGAAAAGGGACTAGAGAACAACCTCAAGGACACACATCAGTATAAATTAAAAGACAGAGAGCAAAAAAAAAAAAAAAAACAGAGTGAACAATCCTTTCTCTTTAGACCTCAGGTGAGCCTCGGCTCCTCGTTCTTTCTTTCCCAGCACTTACACACGCTATAAATATCCTTCACTCATCCGTTACCTATGGGTTCTTGCTCGGCACAGAGCACACTACAGGGACACACTATTCATTAGGCCTCCTGGCAGCTCATAAAACCCCAGATCTCTGGCTCGGGAGGGCTAACGCATGCTCGAGTGTGCTCCCTGTACACTACACCGCTGCAAGGACTCTGCGGTAATGCGAGAACACGGGATGTCATCATCCATGAGGATGTTATGAGGAAGAGAAGAAGCAGAGGAATCGTATGTGTGGTTGGAACACCTCGACAAGGTTCACTTTCGCTGATCACTGAATACCTGCTCGTTCATGCAGTCGTCATCTGAATGATTTATCTTCACTTATATCAAACTTTAAAACACATTTTTACACGCAGCATCGTTTCCTGGAGAAAAAAAAATAATAAATTCAATGAGAAGCAATTCTGTGAGTTGAACCACTTTGTTGATGAGATGATCAGGTCACTGTCCAAACTACGGTTGCACAATTTCAGGAATTTTTTAAACTGGAAACTTTCCTTGGGAATTAATACGAATTAATGGGAATAATTTAATGATTAAATTATTGAATTTCTCCCCTGAACGTTCATCAATCACATGCACACAGCACACTTACTGCAGGGCTACTGAGGCCACGCCCCCTACAGGCAGGGTGCATTCCACTTCACATCACAACAAATCATTTCTTAATTTATGCACAAAATTATGGTGATTATTCATGTAAATTACATAAATATTACATACATTTATGTTGAAAACTTCCTTGTGCTGTATGTAAACTACTGTGCAACAAAATTATACTAACGATTAAATGAAAGTAATTTTTAAAATCTGTATTAGTTTACATGCGTGTCAGTTTACGACCAAACTAAATGTTTATGTTTATACCTGATACAGTTTATATACATTTCCCTACATTTTTAATACATTTCCATAAATTACCTTAAAATCCTGTTAATTTTCCAACTTGGAATATTTCCAAAATACCCAAGATGAAGTTCACATTGAAAGTTTTGCGAAAGTTTCCAGAAATTTTTCACAGAGAATCTCTTCAGTACCACTTAGTGAATGAAATCATCTCAGAACATCTCAGAGTGGGCCGAACCCTGACGTGAATTCACTACAAGAACAGAAGACCAGAAGACCAGGTTCCACTCCAGTCAGCCAAGAACAAAGGATCTGAGACTACAGTGGACACGGATTCAGTGAAAGAGCCAAAAATATGTTCTAGAGGAATGTTTTTCACTTGCAATATGCAACACACTTGTGGTACGTGATCAGATGACCGGCCGGATTATTCGATTGGCCTGTATGTTTTTCGTTTGCATATTTTTCTCTTCGTTTTGTCTTCCGTCCGCACCGAGACGCCGTTTTCAGTCAACAAAAATGTTGCTTTTTAAAAATGTTGCCCAAAGCGGATTAATTTGAAAAGGCAGTTTCGCGTGGCAGTGTGTGAAAACGGAGGCTTTCCGAAACGATGCCGCTTTTTAATCATTACCGCAACATTTCAAAGAGCCAGAAAGTAAATAAACATCAGGCGGAAATGACGCGGGTCGAAGCGTTTTATGTTTCGCTCGTTTGCAGTGCAAAGACGTGAGTTTGTGTTTATGTTTACAAATAAACATTTGTTTATACTTCTCTCTTTTGCACATTGTGCTGTATAAAATATTAAACAGTAGGTTTACTGGTTGGCTTTTTTATGTGTTTTGTGTATCTGTCCCACACCGTCTTGTGTCTCGTGTACTTTTTTTTTGGTCTGCACTGTTTGCACTCGGTTACTTTAGTCCTTAACTCTGTGCTCTGTATGTAGCTCTATGTTCTGTATGTAGCTCTAACTTGTGTGAAGTAGCTCTGTGTTGTGTATTGTGGCTGTATGTAGCTCTATGTTGTGTATTGTAGCTCTATGTTTTGTATGTAGCTCTATGTTGTGTTAGGTAGCTCTGTGTTCTGTATGTAGCTCTATGTTGTGTATTGTAGCTCTGTGTTCTGTATGTAGCTCTATGTTGTGTGAGGTCTATGTTGTGTGAAGAAGCTCTGTGTTCTGTATGTAGCTCTGTGTTTTGTGAGGTCTATGTTGTGTGAAGTAGCTCTGTGTTCTGTATGTAGCTCTATGTTGTGTATTGTAGCTCTGTGTTCTGTATGTAGCTCTATGTTGTGTATTGTAGCTCTGTGTTCTGTATGTAGCTCTGTGTTGTGTGAGGTCTATGTTGTGTGAAGAAGCTCTGTGTTCTGTATGTAGCTCTGTGTTGTGTGAGGTCTATGTTGTGTGAAGTAGCTCTGTGTTCTGTATGTAGCTCTATGTTGTGTATTGTAGCTCTGTGTTCTGTATGTAGCTCTATGCTGTGTATTGTAGCTCTGTGTTCTGTATGTAGCTCTGTGTTGTGTGAGGTCTATGTTGTGTGAAGTAGCTCTGTGTTCTGTATGTAGCTCTGTGTTGTGTATTGTAGCTCTGTGTTCTGTATGTAGCTCTATGTTGTGTATTGTAGCTCTGTGTTCTGTATGTAGCTCTGTGTTGTGTGAGGTCTATGTTGTGTGAGGTAGCTCTGTGTTCTGTATGTAGCTCTGTGTTGTGTATTGTAGCTCTGTGTTCTGTATGTAGCTCTATGTTGTGTATTGTAGCTCGGTGTTTTGTATGTAGCTCTGTGTTGTGTGAGGTCTATGTTGTGTGATGTAGCTCTGTGTTGTGTATTGTAGCTCTATGTTGTGTCTGTACCTCTGTGTTCTGTATATAGCTCTGTGTTGTGTGATGTAGCACCAGGGATCTGGAGGATCATTGTTCTCTGTGTACTGCGTCGGCTATATACTGTATGGTTGAAATGATAAGAAAAAAAGCTTCTTAAATTGACGAGCATTTTTAAACGCTTTATTGTGAATAAGCGACTTTTGGGAAACGATTGTTGGACGTGGAGCGTTTTGTAGACGAAAATGCCGTTTTCAGATGTATCCAGATTAATGCAGATGTAGCTTAGATGTTCCTAATGAGCCTGTCGATTCTTACAGGTCAGGAATGCTAGTTGCACTTTGGGGGAATTCAAATATCTGTGGTTTAAAGGAATTGCTGGTGGTCATGAAATGTAGTGGCATCAATCAATATCCATCGAGGTGCACTTACAGCCACTAAAGATATCACATCCCCAACGTCGAAAACAATCCATTCTCCAGGACTGAAGACTCATTTTGGCCTGTTTATACACTTCTTAGGTTGTGGGAAGTTTCTTCAGCACAGAAACTCACACTCACCGTAAGTAACTTTTGTTTTGATCTGGTCAACCGGCAGCTTTGATTAATAGGTTCTGAGCTCTCAAAGCAGGAGTGAAAAACTCTGGTCTCCTTCTGTGTGCTGTTAGAGAGTCGGTCTCTCATCACAAACGGCAAATCAACAAGGGCAGGTCGTGACCGAGTGGCAAGCCGGGTGAACAGGTCTGAACTAATAAACAGGGAGCTCAAAGTAGCACAGGAAATACTGCTGTAAGGACGATACACTCTGGAAGATGAAAGAGAAATGGTAAAGTTACAGTTGATGTGTCCGTGATGGTTCTACACCAGTAGCAATTATATGTAGCGTTCAAAAACGTTTCTTTTTTGGAGGTTAAGTGATCCAAGTGAAGTTACCGCTGGGGACTAAACCCAAGAACCATGAGGATGGATTTGGTCTGTAATTAATAGAGAAAGTTTGCTACAATGGCTCAAGGCTAATAGTCAGTCGAGGATATTTTGAGATGAGGTCATTTGCTCTTTGAGATGGTCCTGCTCAAGGGCCTGACAGTGGCAGTGTGATGGTGCTGAGAGTCGAACTCCACTTTTACCCCATCATCTTATAGATTACTAAAATTTTTTGCACCTTCTACAGCTTCAGACGCACGTCACGTGCACAGTTGATGGAACTCGTTTGTCATTTATGAGTTTTTTTTATACACTGTACTTCATATTTCCTTCATCTACTGTGTAACTTTGTTTTCCAATGTTCATTTAGTGGAGATCTTGACAGTTACCACCCGTTATCTCCATCTGTTTCCACTCAGTTGTGTACTCTTGAACTCAAACACCACCTCACTAATCCTCTGCAATGTCACCCACCTTGATACACACACTCGCACCCACACACACACACTCGCCAAAACTTTTACACACTCGTTAGCTGGATGGATGGCGAGACCCTACTGCTCTAACTAATCTAGTAGGTAAGTGTATACAAACATATGCACACACACACACACACACACTTTCAGATTGATATACACAGCACCTCACTGTACTCACTCTGCTGGGATTAACTTGTCACATACACAGTGTGTGGGGAAACTTGCAGGCTGTGATGTTTCGGCTCAGTGGTCCAGACCTTCGTTAGCTACGAGCTCAGTCTTTCCTCAGGGACCAAATCAGCTTTTTTTATAGAAAATTCCCTCATTCTAGTGTACCGCCAGAAACTTTTTCTTGCCTTCCAGTCAACATTTGCCGGCGACACCATGCATAAAAGACGCGTCTCTATCAGGAAGCCACAGCGTAAGGACTGATTGCAGATGTCATGCTGTACATCAGCTAAAGTGAAGAGTAGTTTACGAATAAAATCAAAAATAACTCTGCTTATAACCCACCGTGACGTGAGCGATGAAACGGCGCAGGAGGCGAACTATCTAAACAACCTGACAAAACCTGGAAAACGAGATGCGGGAGCGAGAGAACGATACGGGGCTAGCAGGTACGGCCGAAGACAATCAGTCAGCAAACACAAGCTGTTCGGCGCAGATGTTGTTGACGGGTGACAGTTGTTACGGCCCGTCATGCTCGCATGGAGCGGAAACAACCAAAGCCGCTTCTCTCGCTGCCTCGCAGGACTTTGGATGCGCCTGAAATCGTTCCGCGATCGCATCTGCACATCCTCAGAGTTGTCAGAGAGACGCAGTGCGAGATTCAGTTGGAGATAATGGAAAACATATCAGGAGGACAAAAAAAAAAAAAGGGACGGAGCCATAACTCAATCACTGACCCTGTACGCCTTCTACCTCAGCTGTGAAAACAAACAGTCGCTCTTGCTCTTTTACAGTACAACCTCTGAGAACGTACACGGGCTGGATTTGATCCTGTCTGGCAAACACACTGCAGAGTGCAGACACACTTTCAGAGAATATCCAGATATCTGGAACAGCTAGTATGAATAATACACTGTGTGAGATTACATGGAATTCCCAGTGTGTGTGTGTTTCTCTGACTACGAGCAGTGTACGAGTGGGACCTGATGCACGGTGGAGTGTGTTGTCGCCATCTAAACCTTCTGCAGCTGCACACTACTCTTATCCTCAACTGTGTGTTTGTGTGTGTATACTGATTTACAGCAGGTCCTAGTTAATAGGAGAGGGTTCAGAGAGAAGGAAGCCATTGTGTCGAAACTGCAGCACGCAGCCTCGAAAACGGCGGATCGCTGCTTTAAGTCGTTCGATCCTAAAGCACCTGGATCGTGTCACGTCAGAGGAGCACGAGCCAACAAGGCGCACAATACAGCTGTTGTACAGAGCAGGTCTGGACTTTGTGTCTGAGCCACGGATATGTACAGCGTCAGCCTGGTTAATCAGCATTATGATGGAGAAAGAGAAGAGATTCTAGAGGTGGTATCAAAAAGTTTGGAGACTCGCTCTATTTACAAGAAAATACTTTATTGATCTACGTTTCCACACGAACACCTTTAAAATAGTCCCCTTGTAAAGCAATGCAGCTCCCCCAGCGTTCTTCTGGAACGTGTCCTGAAAGTCTTCTTTTCGAAGCATCTTCGGCGATTCACACCGGATCTCAACGGTGTCAAAACTTGCAACCGGGTCTCCATCTCAAGGGAAAAGGGCAAGTCCGGGTTCAGAACAGCACCAGTTAAACAGCTCCTCATGTACACAGGACGATGACTTTCAGCACACTGACTTATAAAGGTCGGTGCTCCCTGTGACTGTGCGTGCTCCTTTCGATACCACCTCGTTCTGAGGGCAGTGATGGAAGGAAGAATAAAGGGTGTTGCATTTATGAAAGGTAATGGAGATATGCAGATTGTTAGAACATTCCCCTGGCCTACATCTATTCTGTTTACACCATCATAACCATCGTTACACATAAATGAGTGTAGAATCAGTGCACTGAATGTTTTTAATTACACCAGATCCACACACTCATCGTCAATCAGGTTCGGAATCTCGCAAACAAATAAATCAAATCCATCATCTATATCGAGTTTTCGTCTGGCAGCGCTGGTTTCATCTGGGCTCGAATCTACAGCTGAGCTGCTTTGCTCTCATCCGACATCAGTTGTCTGGTGCAGGAATTTGTTTTGCTCATGCTCCGATCGTACCTTCTCTCAAACCTCATCTTTGCCTTTGCTCTCTTTGATTTTTAGTTCCAAGTCAAATTAGCCAATTAAAAAGTCATCATTGGCTTTGGAATAATTTTCATGCTTTATTGTCCACTGGAATTCAGAGTTCTACAAAGCACAATTGTGCAGGACGTCTCTGGATGCTGGAGCATGAAATTTTACCTTCACTTGAACTAGGAGACCCAAACCTGCTCCAGATGTTTGTGCACAAAGCCAGCTCCATGAAGATCTGCTTTCCATGGGTTGGAGTGGAAGATCTCCTGCTATAGAGCTCCAACACTATTTCAAAGAATGTGACTGCACCCAGGGCTTCCTCACTTTCTCTCCTACACCAGTACCTGACTTTACTAACACTCTTGTATCTGAATAAACACAAATTTTCAGAACATCTTCCCAGAAGAGTAAAAGTATTATCATTTTAATATTATTTTCACGTTAGTGCTCTGAGTTTTGATGACGCGGCCGCAGAAATCACCGAGCTGTTAGATTTTAGATGTTCAAACACACTGGAATACATTTACAGCTGTGTTTGTGAAACATTCCAGGCCGAAAGCCAAAGCAAGGTTTTGATAAAATATATTGATGGGTTTTTAAGTGTAGATGTCAGGTTATATTCTTGGCAGAAAAACACCATTTCGGTTAACACCTCATTTGGGTCATTTGTAAGCCACAGTGACAGACGATGGGTTTTCCCAGACTGCTGCATGTACTGAATGTGGAAAAAGAAGATACGAACTTATAACGGAAGAGCCGCTGCTGGGAAATCAGTGCCTGTGGATGCAGTGCCAAACGTGTGCAAATTTTTAGATGTGCATAATTACATATTTCACGTGTAAATATATATATTTAAATTTATATATATATTATATATTTTATATTTATTTTTAAATAATTATCACAATCCATGTAAACATCTTTGAATCCATCAATTAATTAATTGTATATATATATATATCTTTTTTTTACTATTATTTAATATTGTAGGTTTTTTTTAATTATGTAAAATTATGTAAAAAAAAATTTTTTTATAAAAAAATTGTTTTCATTACTATTATTTAATATTCATAAAAAAATAATACAATAAATAATAATAATAATAATAATAATAAATAAATATATATATATATTATTATTTTTTTTTTTATTATTTTATTTTTACATTGAATGTTAATTTACAGAACTATTCCTGAGATATGATATATGAAAGGTCATATTATAACACACACACACACACACACACACACACACACACACACACACACACACACACACACACACACACATATACTCTCAAAAGAACAAAATATTATCTGGTCATGAATTAAACCTTAAAAAAGTGCAAATTGCTGTCCAGAGTCTTCCCACTTCCCACAAGCCTTTGCTCTATGGGTTTTTTAAGACACAGTCGATATCAAGTTTCCAGGAAATGAAAAGGTGCATAACAGATGTGCATGATGGGGGATTACTGGGCTTAAAAAAATACTGCGCCCTGATGAGTTTAACATGCGAGAGGGTGTTAAAAGTATTAAATGGCCATCCGTTTGAGGGAGTGTGTGAAATTAGCGTGTAAATCAGAAATTGTGCAGGGCTGAAACCGCATGCTAAAGCTAGCCGAGATATGTGTGTGTGTGTGTGTGTGTGTGTGTGTGTGTGTGTGTGTATGTGTGTGTGTGTGTGTGTGTGTGTGCGCGTGTGTGCGTGAGTGTGTGTTTAAGTTTGCTTTTTCAGTAGGTGCTTATGATTATGTACTGCAGAACATGTTTAAAAATGGTGTGTGTGTGTGTGTGTGTGGTGAGGTACTGATGGCAGGTTAGAAGCAGCCAGAGTTCTTCTCGAAAGAACCTCCTGCTGTGCAGCCATGATGGTCGTCCTCTTACATGTAATCACTCCACCATAATTAGCTACTAATTGCACCCTGTGATAAAACAATATGCTTCAAATACTTTCCATTACCCGCATGCTGCAGGAGGAAAACACTTAACTCCATGCTTTTTAGACAAATTTAATCATTTTTTTCTCTTCTTTTGTCTTTAAACTCACTTCCACATTGAATCTGCTACAATGTGCACAGGGTTAAGAATGCCAGCTCGGATTTAATGCCTGATCTTTGCACTAAATCTTCTGAATGAAATAAAAATCCAAGAACAGCAGTCATTTTAAGAGAATGTAAGTAAGTGGTCAATTAGTAGTGTTCAGTCCTGGCCAGCTGTGTGTTCACATCACACACAGGAGATTTGACATGTGCATCTGGAGTCTGTTGCTGTTGTGTCTCATTGTGAAGAGGAATGGACTGAGATCAGGAATTAAACAGAGTGTTATGAGACAAAAACTAACTTGGTGTGACAATTATGTGATAGCAAGATTAAGTACCAGGAAGCAAAATCATTGAAAACTGCAATAAAATAATCACAAAAAATATATTAACAATGCAAACAAATAATTAACCACCCGGATAACAAATTAAAATTAACCAAATAAATAACCAAACAAACAACCAACCAACCAAACAACCAACAAACCTTCCAAATGACCATACAACAAATAAACAACTAACCAACCAAATAAACATCAAACCAACAAATCAACCAACCAACCAATCTCTAACCCACCAACCAATCAAACAACCAACAAGTAACTCACCAACCAACCCATAGCCCACCAGCCAACCCCTAACCCACTAACCAACCAACCAACCCCTAGCCCACCAACCAACCAACCAACTCCTAACTCACCAACCAACCAACCAACTCCTAACTCACCAACCAACTAACCTCTAACCCACCGACCAACCAACCAACCAACCAACCCCTAACCCAGCAACCAACCCCTAACCCACTAACCAACCATCCAACCAACCAACCAAGCCCTAGCCCACCAACCAACCAACTCCTAACTCACCAACCAACCCCTAGCCCACCAGCCAACCAACCCCTTACACACCAACCAATCAACTAACCTCTAACCCACCAACCAACCAACCAAATCCTAACCCACCAGCCAACTAACCAACCCCTAACCCACCAACCAAACCCTAACCCAGCAACCAACCCCTAACCCAGCAACCAACCAACCAACCCCTAATCCACCAACCAGGCAACTGACAAACTAAAATTAACCAACCATTCAAAAAAACTAAAAGGCAACCAAATAACTAAAAGTAGTCAAAATAACCAGCAAATCAAACAAACAAACAACCAAACAAATAAACAAACAAATAAAATAACCAAACAAACACTAATTCAACTAAACTAACAATTAACCAAATACAGTAAGTAACCAACCAACTAAAAACAACTAACCAAAAAATCACTAATAATCCATTCAACCAATTAACCAACAACATAACCAAACAAAACCCAAACAACCAAATAAATAAAGCCACAGTAGACGTGGAGAACAGCCTGAGAATGAGCAACATTATTATATTTATAAAGAAGTAATGCATCACACTGCATCCCTGCTTAAAATACCTTTTACACAATCTGTGTGTAAAATACAACTTCAAACATGTGCCAGATGACGCTTCTTAATGCATCACATGCAAAAATGTAGAATCCATATTCCCGCTTTTATTCGCTTGTGGACTGTAATTGTATTTATTTTTTAAGTAACCAATAATTCCTATGAGGGGGGAATTCGAGCCATAAACTCATTACAGTAAACTCGTTAGTGACAAAATGTACTAATGAGATGTAGTTCTTCCTTAGAGGACTAATCATCTGAAATATAATCCCAATCAATTTCCCAATTACAGACGTTTCAGTTCCAGCTTGTTCGATGGAAGTGAAATCGTATCACTCTGTACAGTAAAATCAGCATTTGATCTGGTCTGGATCATTAAATACTGGAGTGTAACATGCAACATTACCCAAACTCCCTTAGCCACCTGTGTGTGGTCCTGATTTCTCACACTGGATTTGGTTAAAGCCACGTTTAACATCCTGTCCCTGTCTAAATAAAGCTGAGAGATAGTAAAGAGCGATCGCTTCGATTTGTGCCGGGCCTGACAGACTTTTGTGTCGTATTCGTGTAACGTTAGTGCTCTTTAGTAGCCCTGTTATGTCTATTCACCAGGAAGGCAGATGTAGCACGAGTGTCAGTGAAGGAGGAAAGATGAAGGAGATTCAAATGATGGGCAAGAGAAAGAAAAAAGAGAACTGAACGTCAAAACCTGGAGTGACCCTTTGGAAACACTTTCTAAGTGTTTCTAAAAACAAGGCAATGTATAGACGGCTAACACTGCTTACGCTAATGTTGCTAACTCAGCCACAATATATATAAATCTCAATTACAATTTTTATGAGCTTCTAAACTGCTGATTGAACATTTATCGCACAACCACCGGAGTTAACATATGTTTAAAATCGATGTCATATCCTGTTAGCCTGAGGCTTTTCTCTCGCTAAAAGAGAATCACAAGCGGCTTGACTAATACGTCAAATACGAGATCGCGGCTCTTCGCGGAATCATTTCAGTTTGGTTTAAGTTTCCATTTTGACGAACTATTTGTTGCATTTGGACGGCAAGAGCTTCTAAACTCCAGTTCAAAGGAAGCGACTTTGCGGCTAAGTTGCGATCATCCTGAACTATAAATGTCAAATAAAAAGACAGCACAGCCAGAGCCACATGGCATCAGCGTGGAAGTGCAAAAGGCGTTCAGAACGCCAGAGAAAATAAAACGCTTCCCGGTGTGACCTCTTCGCATCTCCGGCCGTCTCATCTACGACTATATATTCAGCATCACTCCGATATATTAAAACATTGGATGAGTTTCTGGAAGAGCACAATTCCTTCGAGTGCTCAGGCCATCTGTCTCTATATGCCATGTGCAACTGGAATATCCCACAATCTCAGCACGGCGCCGTCAAGTTCCAAGCCTTCGATCAGAAATACGCTTCTCTTGGTAATAAGTCACTTCTAAATCACTGAAAGTCAAAAAAATCTGCAGTTCTTCTTTCAAAGATCTCAGTTATGGTCATGGTCTTCGAAAGTGTCTTCAAATGATTTACAAGTGCTGCAAATTCTCCAAAAAAATCTTTTCCCCCAAAATTGCAGAAAACATTCAGCATTTAATTAGAGCTGTTTAAACGCCAAAAGTCTCTCCGTCTCTTTCTGTGTCTCGCTCGTCTCTCTCTCATCTGTCTCGGTTTAGATGCAAATCAGGCATGTTTACTTAACGACTGGCATGTAGTGCAGCGTGAAAACAAGAAGCAAAGATGGAGAGAGAAAAAAAAAAGTCTTCGAGGTCAAAATGTTAATTGAGAGCATTAGGAGCGAAGCAAAACAGGATGCCAGGATTTTACAAGATTCACACGAAATCAATTAAAAAGCAACTTCCTGCTCCTTCATTTTTCTGAAGAGGAACTGCGAATGCCTGGAGTAAGACACCCAACACACACACACACACACACACACACACACACACACACACACACACACACACACACACACACACACACAGCCATGAAAGAAATGAAAAGTCACTCCTTATCAGAAAGCATCACACATCCATGTGTACCGTGTCGCTCTACTATTACAATCGTATCACTGTCTGTCATAAGATCAATATTTTCTCTTTTAGGCTCACTGCAATCTCGCAGCACCACCCCGAGCTCACGTTAGTGCTTCTGCAGAGTTTTCAAACTTCTCCCCATGTCCATGTCAATTGCCTTCAGGCCCCTTAAAGCTGCAGGGGTTTGGTGCGATGCCCCCAAAGCATCTTGCCAGGTTCCCACCTCGTATCGGCTTCCCATCTTGCCCCTGACACGGTCTAAATGTGTATAATAAAGATGGATGATCTGTCCATCTCTCCTTTTACTTCTCATCTGCACCACAATAACAAGCTAACCGTGAGCGACATGCAGGTGATCCTTCCTTTCAGAACGGGTCTTTAGGCACCACATGACTGACCTTCATTTATTAGCTATACTCACAGATCTACCTGGGGTTTTCCCCTCAATGCACTGCTCTTTTACTGCTCCAGGTTTGTCTTCTAGAGTATCGATTTGTTCCTTTGTGGATATATTGGCTATGCTCATGCATTAACAATAACAGTGCTAACAGAATTAACATTTATTCTGCATTGTCTCATGTCATCTCTATGGACCAATGTTTGTGGACACCTGACTATATGCTTGGTATGTGCTCCTTTCTGGTGCATACAGAATGCTAATGAACCGAAGGAGCATCGAGCACAACATCTGGGAGCTTCTGATTTCTGACCATCACTGATTTAGCAACTTCTAACAAAGCGACTAAATCAATAATTCTTCATGCATGAGCAGCATCGAG
Organism: Silurus lanzhouensis; assembly: GCA_039877035.1. NCBI lineage: Eukaryota > Metazoa > Chordata > Actinopteri > Siluriformes > Siluridae > Silurus > Silurus lanzhouensis. The sequence continues at coordinate 3,297,509 of JBCEWE010000422.1, read as the reverse complement.
CGGCTACTTAGGGATTATTAGTTCACGGTTTTATCCTCTGGCTGAAAGTCGCACTGGTGAGTTTGTGTCCGTGAGCAGGTATAGAAGCACAAGCACAAGGCTCTAAGCAGCTCCGAGTCTATAATGAATGATTTATTGAAAAGACAGAAGGCTTAGAACAATCTGTTCAAACAAAATACAACGATAAGGTGATCAGCTTTAATTAGAAATACTCAAGTCAAATCTTCATCATGAATTAAAGTTAAATTCGAGTTTGGATTGAAATTGGAGTTGTGTAAAATATATTTTATAGCAGTCTGAGAAAACACACCTTCACCCACGGCGGTGGATTCGGTCGTTGGGCCATTGGGTGTGTAGCATGACAATGCATGTCAGTGGCATGGAGCTCATCCCTCACCTGGTGCCATCCATAAATAACATCACACAGAGTAACTGGTACAGATCACAGTATGGCGCTCGGCGACATTTCCAGCCTCTAGCGGCGTTTGTGTTTGCGTAAGAGTCGATGCGTATGGATGTTCTTTATAGGACGCTCGATACACTTTGAACGGACATCATACTGACATTTGAGCGCACCGAGTGTGTGTGTGTGTGTGTGTGTGTGTGTGTGTGTGTGTGTGTGTTTGCAAAGCTTATAACAACAAATATCCATTTTCCTGCAGCGTTTAGGAACATCTATTACATTAATGGAGTTCGGCAGACGCCTTTATTCAGAGCGACTTTAAAACCTTACTCAGGGGCCCAGGAGTGGCAGCTTGGTGTGGCTGGGATTTAAACTCACAACCTTCAGATCCAAAGTCCAACCACTAATTTCCCACCTCCCCATCACCCCACATTCAGCATATCCATGATACTGTAGATATTTTGTTGTAGACATTGTGTGGAATTCTGCAGAACGAACATCTTCACTAATGAATATTCAATTAATGACTAAACCGACCTGGAGTTTGAAAATGTGCGCATCCAAGCGTATCGTGTTTAGAAGTTCTGAATCATTAAGTATCAGATACTGCAGTAATTATTATTTAACGAATGATTAATAACCACCAGGGTGTTCTTCAAGAACCTCTTCAGATCCATTTGGAATGAGTCATGATGGATACAAGTCTGAGAATCATTTGTGGAAGACAGAAGTAGATCCAAGACGGGACCCATCAACTTTAAAGCACACATTTTTATACTCATTCATACCAATGAGTAATTTAGCAAACCATTTCCTGGTGTAATGTGAGAAGATCCAGAAGAACCGAGGAACTTCTAACAGACCCCCAAGCTCAGAATACAACCAGAGATCTTAGAGATAGAATTATTTCACAAGGCAATGCAAGCAATGTTAAAAAAAAACCATAAAAGTACAACTCACTGGTTCTCCACTAGGTTGTGTCCTGTCTCCCTTTGCTCTACATTCTGTGTAGAATATGTTGAAAGCTCAGGACCTCAGGACATGGAGATGAAACATGAAACTGTAGTTATAACTTATTTTTATATCATTCTTTTTGACTCTGTTTATATGCCTGAGATTGAAATGAAGTGATTAGGGAGGTGTTATCAGAGTCACACCACACTTCTCCATCCGTCTGAAGCCGGAATCAATCAGAACACAACATCAGTTCTCCACTGAATGAAAGAAACTCAGCTTCTACCCTTCACACCACAGGTATGAAGACCAGGCAGGGCCGTGAGCGATGGATACACGCATTCTTTTAAGTATTTTAATCAAAATTGTTATTTAAAAATCTTCTTTTGTGATTTAGTTATTTTATTAAACGTTGCTGGTCCTGTGAAAATGCTGAGATGTTTGTTGTTGCTGCAAAATCTAATTTCCCGTGTGGACAATAAAGAAAAAACCCTGGCATGTGGAGACAGGAAGTGCATTTAGGTAATTTTAATCATCTGAATGAGTCAGGAGGAAAATGGAGTTAAACTCCAACCTTCAAGGCTGAATGTGGAGAACGTCTGAACTCACGGGTCCAGATCTGAATCCAGACTGAGCAAAATGTCTACATGATGCTTTAATGTGCTTTAAATGGAAACTCTCATCTATAGCACACAGTGAAACACTGATACACAACCAAACACACAACCAAACACAACCAAACACAACCAACCACACAACCACACACACAACCAAACACACAACTAAACACAACCAACCACACAACCACACACACACACAACCAAACACACAACCAAACACACAACTAAACACAACCAACCACACCGCCAAACACACAACCAAACACACAACTAAACACAACCAAACATACAAGTAAACACACCACAAAACACACAACCAAAAACACAACCAAACACACCGCCAAACACACAACTAAACACAACCAAACACACCGCCAAACACAACCAAACACACAACTAAACACACAACCAAAAACACACTGCCAAACACACAACTAAACACAACCAAACATGAAAGTAAACACACCACAAAACACACAACTAAACACACAACCAAAAACACACTGCCAAACACACAACTAAACACAACCCACCACACAAGTAAACACACAGCCAAAACACACAACCAAACACATAACTATACACACAGCCAAAACACACAACAAAACGCAACCAAACACACCACAAAACACACGACTAAACACACAGCCAAACACACAACTACACACAACAAAACACAAAACTATACACACAGCCAAAACACACAACAAAACGCAACCAAACACACCACAAAAAACACGACTAAACACACAGCCAAACACACAACTACACACAACAAAACACATAACTATACACACAGCCAAAACACACAACAAAACGCAACCAAACACACCACAAAACACACGACTAAACACACAGCCAAACACACAACTACACACAACAAAACACAAAACTATACACACAGCCAAAACACACAACAAAACGCAACCAAACACACCACAAAAAACACGACTAAACACAAAACTAAACACAAAGCCAAACACACAACTATACACGACCAAACACACAACTATACACACAGCCAAACACACCAGATCAAAACACAACCAAACACAACACACAGCCAAACACACAACACAACCAAACACACAACCAAACACAAAACTAAACACACAACACAGACATTGGAAGAAACTCTGAACCCAGAATGAAGTACAGAAGGTATAATACAGGGTTAAAGGAGTTTACTGCTAACTTCTATCTATCTATCTATCTATCTATCTATCTATCTATCTATCTATCTATCTATCTATCTATCTATCTATCTATCTATCTATCTATCTATCTATCTATCTATCTATCTATCCATTCTTTCTTTAGTTAATGAGTATGATGTAAGTGGATCTTCAGACCAGTCCGTGGAGATTGTTTATCTAGAAGATCACGCCCAGCATTGATGGAACTATGAAGGCAGACGGAAAGTGGTTCTTTTTGTTGTTGTTACTAGCCAGATGCTAGCGCTAATCTGTAGAATTTCCTGCGCTGGATTTTTCAGGCCAACTTCCTTCATGCTTGACTTAATATCTCATCTAATTGAAACCAAAGCTGACGTGCTACGTTCCAGGCTAATGAGAAGAAAAAAAGAGAATAAAAAAAATCAACAGCTGTGTGTGTAAAAGAGTATTATCGCTTCAAGATGATAGAAGGATAATTTTGCGCTCTTCCTCTCCTCCTCCGTTCGATCTCTAGAGAAAAATCGCTCATTACTGGAGACGTACACCTCCTTTGTCTCGTTCCCTACGAGTCTCTGCACTCCATTGTTCATCACTCGCTGCTTTTTATGAAGAGTCGCATGCACGCGAGTGTCCCCTCCTCTCGCAAACCCAGTTTTCATGCTAATGAAGGACACACAAAGCCAAGCTCTGTATCGCAAAAAAGCCGAGGAGCAAACATCTGTTCATCAGAAAGCACTAACAGGCTGAGCTTCCTCCTGAAGCTCCTGAAGCACTTCGGAATGTAATGAAGACACCACGACCTGGAACAGAGAGGAAGATCACGTGATTTTTACGACCAGGACGTGTAGACACCGGCTCCGCTTCGGTTCCGATCACTAAGACGGCTGCACATCAGACCCTGAGGAGATGATTCTCCAAGACATACATGCAGGCCCAGGATGGAGACATCACTGTTCCAGGGAATGGCATTTTCCTTCTCCTCACTTCATCATCCTGTCTTTCTCAGACATTACACTCACTTCGAGTCAAACATCACGATTATATTAGCATGACAAAAGCCTGTATACAGTTCTCAAACACACACACACACACACACACACACACACAAAGAATTTGTTTGTTTAACCATCATCCATCCATCCATCCATCCATCCATCCATCCATCCATCCATCTCTCTTTTTTCTATCTCTGTATATCAAATGCTTCTTTTCTTTTTTCCTCTCTCTCTCTCTCTCTCTCTCTCTCTCTCTCTCTCTCTCTCTCTCTCTCTCTCTCTCTCACATGTTTTTTCTTCTGTAAATACTTTCTTTCCTTCTTCCAGCTGTCAGTCTTCCCTAATTAATTAATCATTTTATTCATCCATCTAATCATTGATTCTCATTCATTTATTAATTCATTCGTTCATACTTATTTTCTCTCTCGCTCTCATTAATTAACTAATTTATTAATTGATTTATATTTGTACATTTATTTATTCATGCACTCATTAATTATCTCAAATAATGTACTTTTTATTATTATTATTATTATTATTATTATTATTATTATTATATAAAATCTGTTCGTATCCCAGTGTAAATCTTCCAGAAACAAATTTTTGACTGTAAATCTTAGTCACTTCAAGTTGCACAGTTCTTCCTAAAAAACGCTTTTTTTTTGTTTTTTTCTTCTCGCTCTTTTCCTTCCTGTGTCTGCAGGAAACAGCCAGATGATGAGGCGTAATTATCATCTTTAGGCAAACATTTAACAGAAAACCCCCATTGTGAAGCCACCTGCTATAAAGCTCTGTACTGTAATGGGACTTCATGTGAACTCATTAGTCATCACAAGCAACTAAACCTCGATTCATGAACAAAATCAGTCGTGGGATCATTTGGAACAACAATTTATAAAGATTTGACCGCCGAAATGTGCATCAGTGCAGATTAAAGACATCCTGTTAAAATATCTTGCATGTAGTCAAAATTATGGAAAAATTGGATCACAATAAACCAGAGATATTTATTATTCACAACCTTTTAATAGTTGACTTAATATAATATATTCGGTTTCGCCAAAAGTATTGGGACACCGGCCATAGGACGCGTTTCAATGTGTTCCTTTGACTTAAACTTGGAGACCCAAACCAGTTCCATTACGACAGTGTGCACAAAGCTAGCTCCATGAAAAGATGGAGTGGAAGATCTCCTGCTATAGAGCTCTGACTGTATTGAATCATGAATGTGATAGCACTGACTGCACCCCAGGCCTTCTCACCTCACCTACATCAGTTCCTGAATTTACTAACACACTTACAGCTCCACAAAATCAACTGGAACTTCTTTTTAGAAGAGTGGAGCTTATTATTAAGAGCAAATGGGAACTCTGGAATGTTCAAAAAGGAGAAGCATGTACCAATCTTATGGTCAGGTGTCCACAAACATTTGTCCATATATTGTATTATATTACAATAAATGATGGTCAAACCCATACATTGTTTTTGTCACACAGTAATTCCAGAAGATCGGAAGCTCAGCTTTGATCTGTTCGTTAATTGATGTTCGAAGAACGCTGAGACTGGGCTGCCACGTTCCATCACTTCCTGTTTGATCCTCTTCCATTCAATTATGCAGATTCAGCAATTGTAAAAGGATGTGATATTAATCAAGTGATCGAGTCTGACTGGCTCAAGAGTGCCGCTTATTCTTACACTCACTGAACATTTTGTTAAACACACACACAAACACACACACACACGCCACCAAAAGCTTTGTTATCTGGGAAGTCAAGAGCCTATTTTAATGAGAGGCTTTCGGGTGCTGGAATGAGATGACCTTTACCTGAAGACGAGCTCAAACGTCATGCAAGTATTTTATACAAACAACTTGAACTCCTCAGAGAGATCAGAACTTCAACAGCCAACATTTAATAACCTCAAAAACCTTCAACACGTATTAAGTGTTTATTTGTATGTCTTCAGGTTTCTCAGTGGTTAAAACATCAGAGTTATATTCAGAAGGTTATGAGTTTAAATCCCAGCACCACCATGATGCCACTCCAAGGTCATTACTCCTCACCTGCCCAGTATTGTGCAACCAGTGGGGTAAATGTACCCAAGCACTCTATCAATATGGGAACTGACTGATATGAACTGATATATAAAGCAGATTTCGAGTGGTCAGGATTATTTGATGTCAGGGAGCTGGCAGACAAACCAAGGCTGAAGATTTGATTTTGCGAGTTGAGGGTGTGTTCAGGGAATTACAAGTAGCAACGAATGCAGCATAAAGCATCTGGTAGATGTTCCACCACATTAAATATCACTATTAATAGAACAATGTGGCGTTCAACAATAAAAAAAAAAATAGTCCGGTCCACTTTGTGGTGATAAAACCTCTCAAAACTCCATGTGGTGTTTTATTAGTTATTTATTGGATTTGTTCTAAAAGAAATTATAAATGATACTATTTTAGAAGTGTGCAGACTGAATGTATGGTTCCTGCAATGTGTGTTTCTTTTGCAGCATATAATCAAAATTAATACAAAAATTCCCACATTTCGCAATTTATTTGTTGCACCATGTAAATGTTAAATATCCCTGTTCCGGCTTACGCTGCATAGCAACATGTCAAACTTTCACTGTACTTCTACTGAGAAAAACATTGGATACGTAACGTGTGTTCGTTCCAAAATGTTGACACTCGTGGTATAAAAGGTGCAGCAAAGAAATTTCTTGGTGATCTGGTTGGGAAAAGTAACTTATCAGTTAGAAAGTGAAAATTATCACAGCTTTAAACAGCAGACAGATTCTTGAACTGATGCTCTTTACCCTGTGTAATCTTCATGAGCAGACTTCGAAGGTAAAGGTTAGACAGGACTGTTAGATACAGACCAATTCATTATCATTATCTAAATAAGTGAAGAAGCGAGTGAAAAAGCAAGAAGCACAGTTTCAAAATGTAGTTGTGGAAAAGCTAACAAGACAAACGAAACCGATTAGAGACAAGATAAAGACCATTTCAAGGCCCAATTTTTTGGATTGGACTCGTTCTACAAAGCTGTAGAAGGGTTTTATCGTGACATACAAGTAGGTATTAAAGTACTTATATCCACGTTTCTTCTGGAATGTATCCTGGAAGTCTTATTTTCAAAGCGTGTCAAGCACCTTCTGCGATTTACGCCGGATCTCATTGATGGTGCAACCTTTAAGCTTCATCTTCGGGAAGAAGGCGAAGTCATGTATGGGTCAGATCTGGCGAGTAGGATTGGTGCGGTAATGAGATTGCGTTGTTTCCGGCAAGAAACTCACGTGCGAGGAGGAGCTCAGTGACGTGGTAATGCACACTGACTTATGAGGGTCGGTGCGCCCTGTGACTGTGCATGCTGCTGCGTTGGCGTGTTACAAAACTAGCTTTTGATACCACATTGAAATACATGGGCATGAGGTCATAATTCTGCGAGCTCCTGTGATCCTGAACAGAAATCCGTGGGGGTGATGGGGGGAGGTCTGGAAAGGGACTACGATTATCTTATCATAAGGTGTATAATGGAGAGCCAGATTCACACCAGGTAACTTCATCCCATCGTAAGTCATGCGGCTTCTTTTATCATTCTGACAGCAGACAGACCCAAATTCCCAGCATATACCAAGGTAGAATAGGAATTAAAATTCTTTAATAAGCTTGAGCAAAAAACAAAAGAGGTAGGAAAGGTAGAGAGAGAGAGAAAGAGATTTAGTGTGGGAGTCTCAAGTTGTTTTCCAAGCCACAATCCTCAAGTGAGACGCAGTCAAATAGAGGAGATTAGGTTAATTATTCCCCCCCCCTCGTTTTCCTCAAAACTGCCTTATTGTTTTATTATGTGCTCTTTAACACTGCCCCAAATCCCTATTATAGCGTGATTGCCTCCGTTGAAAAGAATTTGCAGTGCCCTGCCTCCCACTGAGAAGGAGTGCACATACAGGCGGCTTGGATTGGGAAGAAAAAAGAGAAAAGAAAAAAGCAGAATTATTGCGATGTTCTCACTCGAGTGTACAGGCATGCACGGCAATTACGAGCGTTAACGTGACTGGGTGTGTGGATGTGAGGCGGCAGGCTTCAGTCTGTGCTCGAACAACACGCGAGTGGATTAAGACGACTACGAAACACAAACACACATGAGAAACTAATGGCTAATCTCTGTTTTCATTTCCAAGCTATTGTTTGGTGCAAATCTTCAATTTTATCAACAGTCATGGGAAAAACATTTCGGTTTACTAAAAGTTGGGTGCCAGCACAATAAACACACTGAAATGGGTGGAAATTGGTTCGCTAAATCCAAGATAATTGCACCAAACGCAGGGTTTCTTGCTCTGTTCTTCATTCACAGAGTTCGACACGGAGTCTGGAGGCAATCCCAGGTAACTCGTGCACATCAACAGGGGGCAACCTGGAGAAGGTGCCAAGCTGCTGCAGGGGACAGTCACACAAACACATACACACATTTTAGAACTGCCAATCAACCAATGTTTGAAGAAGAAACCTGGGGTACACAGAGGGAACCCTCGGGGAACATGGGGAGAACATGCAAACTCCAAACGGGATTTAAACGCAAACCCCGGAGGCGCAAAAAAAATCTGCTAACATGACCAAGTATGTAACCAAAAAAGGGTGTAACCAGATCGACAAAATTTGGAACGAAACAGATAATAGTTTAATCAGAAATACAAACAGGAATAGGTGGAACCCTATTGTTATTTAGATTAATATCATCTCCTCTGGACTGGAACAAGATCCCATGTACTTTTACTTTTATGTTGGAGTGCAGCTGCTGGATACGTGTTGCAGTGGGGGCGTGGTTGTGCCGTGGGCGGAGAAAGGGCGGGGCAAAACCTGTAGGTAGCACGTGGTTATTTTACCCCGAGGTTTGTTACGGTCAATTTATTTGTCGTAATATAATTGGTGTTAGATCGCACCACAAATTAGTGCAAATAAAGCGATTTCCAGCTGTAATTACTTTTAATCTTTTACTATGATTAAATTACTTTTTAATCATAGAAAACACAATGCAAAAACCTTTATCTTGTTCAGGAAACATCAAATCTTAAAACATCGATTAAAACATTTCGATTAAAAAAATATTCTCAGTGCCAGTCCTATAAGCTAATCCTACAATTTAGCAGCGGAAAAACACCCCTTTATTAACGAAAAACTGAATGATTACATTCGTCCCACAGGGTTAGAACATGCGCATGGTGTAATTCCTTGGTGCATGTTTCCAGAGGAAAGATTTATTTCCAGAAAGTTGTAAACTCAAAGTTTGGTGTAATCCACAGTATGAATCACTGCTGTTTGTACAGTTTAGTCTCTGGACTCGATCGGTGCCTCTCGGAGATGTCCAAAGTACACCCTGAATAAAACATGTTGACAAGAGATGATCCCAGGTCAAGCCCTGGTTTTGGTAACGCGAATGCAAGATGCAAACCCGTGGGGGAAACGTGACACATGATCCATGTCATTTGGAGGAACTTGGAGCAAAAAAACGTTTTACGGGATTTCTGTTTGCATGCTACATTTCACCGTTTATTAGACAAAAGTTGTGCTTTACATAAATTTTTTTCACTCCCTCATTCTCTTACTAGCGATTTCTCTCTGAGTTTATGTGGAGGCATGGAAGTGCAGCACTACTGGCGCAACAAATCGTAAATTTTGTCTTTAAGGTGATGTGTGTTGGAGCGAATGGGCTCTGATTTACGCTCTTTCAGGAATGATGGACAATCAGCTTCGAGAAGAGAGACTGAGAGAGTGATTTAGAGAAGAGAGAAATGCAGGTATAAAGCTGCTAGTTCAACAAATAATGGTGGGATAAGCAGCTCACTATCAGCACTATGTGGCGGAGGAACCGACGCGGCTGAACAATGGCGCTCAGTGGAAGTCAGTCATCATGGGGAATCAAGGCGAGTCTAAGATTACAGCCTCGAGCGAATGCCTCACTTTGAACTGCAGTCCCATTCTCCAAAAAAGCAGGAACACAAACCTTATAGCTGTTAAGACTTTATCCGACAGTCTTTTGAAATGTTTTGGCATCACTATTTCTCCCTTGATTACAGAGAGAGGAGTTTGTGGAGCTTAAAAAACGTCCTACAGTGGAATTCGGTGGATGAGTGTATGAACGGGGTTTTGAGATCATCTGCGCTCAGGAGATGTTCTTGTGTAACGGCTCAGGCTTTCGGAAAGGGATGAGATAGCTTCGTTATGTAGGTCTGGACGGGTTGATGAGTTAATCATCGGAATAAATAGCACAGTTTGAGAGTTCATGAAAGGTTAGCGATGAAGATAAGCGAATAGTTTTTAAAGACCAATTAACAGTGACTCAGGATGGAATATTCTCCCAGACATTTTGCGATTGATTATACAACATATAATAGTTATTAGAGATCCTCCACTAGCACGTGTCGAACAAACGTGAAAATGATTCTGTTGGAGAACCGTGTGTCGTATGGAACCGTCTGTAGCGTAGATAGCAGAATCTTCATTCAATCTTCTTGCATCAGAGGTCATCAGAACTTGGATGATACTTTACCAAAGTGACGTACAGGCCTCAGGGGTGCCCAGATTAGAAAAGAAAAAAGCTCGTTTAAATCTGCCAGTGAGCGCGAATGAGCTGCCACGGCTCGCTCCCCCGGTGCGCTTGATGAATTATATTCACCCGAGAATGAAGATTCGGCTGAATATGGATTATGGAAATGGACATGGATATGAAATAGGGTGCTAATGTGCAGGACTGGCTTCGGGCCAGAAGGAATGATGAGCAGGGTGATAAGACAAGCAGAAGGAGAGAACGAGTGTGAGAGAGAAACAAATGCATTACTCATACTTGTCATATTCGGTAGAACGTCTTCGGAAGGTTCTGTGGATTCAAACGTCCTGTTTTCGTTCCGAGTGGATTTTGGTTAGTGCTCTTATCATTCACACATCCTAGTTCAGATGCCATCACTTCAATTCAAGTCTCAAGGAAATGAAAATAGGCCTTGGAGCTTTAAGAGAAACTCGGAACAAACTATTTTGATTCGTTCTGTTGTTCTCCAGTTTGTTTCTCGTCAAAAACAAGACATTACACATGCTCTTGTATATAAACTCTGTGTCTCTAGAGCAGCATCAAATGGCTCTGGTGGATGTGAACTTTCTCCTTCAGCTACCATGTTTTCAAGAAGATCACAATTGGTACCTTTTTAAACTGCTGCTCCAGCTGCATCACCTGGCAGTGGAACAGAACCCTTTATAAGTAGCATCAGCCAAATTTCAAGTCCCTGCTATTCATAATTGGGTTACAATTGTCTCATGCTACTGGCTAATAAACAGCTAAATGATTTATTATGTTTCTAGTCCAGGGGTCTGTTTTCAGGTCAAGAACCCATTAGGCGATACAGACGTGGGGCAGGGACCCCTGATGCAGCCACTAAAAGCCATCAATAGAAACAATAATATTGCGCTAGTTACATTAAGACAATTAGAAAACTGTGTTGTTGTTCTACATGCATCATTTTTTGTATATTTTTGGATATCTTCAAATCTTTCAAAAAGATTTATGCATCATAACAAAAATATATTTTGCAATTAAAATCACTTTATTAAATTGTTGACAGTCTTATTTGAATAGATTTGCAGTTTCATACATTTTGATACAAGTTTAATAGAACTTTAACATAATTGTTACATTTTTAAAATTCAATATAAAATCTTTGATGTTTTTTTACCTGTTTTTTTTTTTTTTTTTTGTGATTTAACATTAATTAACAGACCCCCTGCAGTACCGCAACATGGACCCCCGGTTGAATACCCATGATCTAGACATTGAAGTAAATCGTGACCTGATGCATCATGAAGTAAAATATTAATGCACAGTGTTTGGACCACTGGAGAATCCGGTCCAATGATCATTTTACTGAATGCTCACGTGACCAGCAGCTCTGGATCTGGAGGATCTTCATGAACTGCAGAGAGAGCTCTTTAATCTACAGTGCCCCAGAAAGAGGAAGCAGGGATTTAAGCCGACTTTGGAGCTCAATTCATGGTTAAAACAACACTTTGGGCGCTACAACAGAGCTCATTATGTTTCAATCAGTCACTTTCTCTGGGTTTGAGCCTTTAGTTATCGAAACAATATTTGTAGAATATCCCATTTTTGGCTATTTTCATTATTATTTTAAATACAATAAAACTGCAGTACATTTTGTCTACATGAACAGACCTCTGTCCTTCGTTCATTTCCTTACAACAGAATCAATAAAGATTCATTGTAAAAGAAATTAAATCATGGCTGGAATATTTGTTTACCCCATACATTGAAACCGTTTAGATTCAGTGTAGTGTATTTGAAACGCCTTCACTTCCTGTTTCAACATATGGAATACAATTGCAGTTTATTCATGTTACAGTACAGACCCTATTGTACAGTATGATCTCAGAATGGAAGAAATTTTTCACAAAAGACTGAGGAAAATTGAAGAAAACTGGCTCACTCCCTGCATGGAGTGGGTAAGCTCTGTGTGTGTGTGTGTGTGTGTGTGTGTGTGTGTGTGTGTGTGTGTGTGTGTGTGTGTGTGTGTGTGCGCGCACCCTATCGGCTCACTTTTCATCTTAGCCTAGGGGGAGCTCTTGACTCATGCAATCAAAGCAACAGCAAGAGATAGAGACAGGGGTAGGTCTCACTGAGCTGACAAGGCAGGGGATATGGTCTCTCGCTCACACACACACACACACACACACACACACACACACACACACACACACACACACACACACACACGTACTATTGTTTTGATAAAGCTTTCCCATGGTGGGAGAGTAACGTTGAGGAGAACGCACTCCCCTGCATGAACACACAAACCCCTTCCTGACATTCACAACCTGTTCCTTCCTCGAGTCAAACAATCCAACACTACCTCGCTGTGTGTCCGTGTGGCGCTACAACAGAACGAGCCAGTAAACGAACTCCAGACTGAGTGGCTCCTGTTGTTCAAAGGCAGACAGATGAAGTGCCCACACACTTACTTTTAGAGTAATTTAAGAAAACTTTTTTTTTTTCCCTTCAAGATGAATTTTTTTAATTCTTTCCAAAACACCAGCTGATCGTAGTCATTCCGATTGTACAATTGAACCCCGATATAGATTATATCAAGCACAGTGAGGCGAGGAGGCCTGGGGTGCAGTCAGCATTTGCAATCATCCCAAAAAGGTGTTCATTAATGTTTTAGAGATCTTCCACTCCAACCCATATAAAGCAGATCTTCATGGAGCTGGATTTGTGCACAGGAGCATTGTTGTGCTGAAGCAGGATTTCGTCTTGTAGATTAAAGCATTTATCAACAATGGCTAGCTGAGGAGAAGAAAAACTTGAAAAAACCTTAATTGCACAAATGTATCTGTTCTAAATTAATACAATTTTTTTATTTCTCGATTTAACATGCGCATAGACAAATATGGATGTTTTTATGCAAATGTATGTTTATTATTAGTGAAACCAAACTCAACATAGAGCATGAAGACAAAATATTTATGTAAATCTTTTAAAGTAAGGATGGTGTTTTAAATTATCATCAGGACACCAAACTGGAGCTTTTGCTATGTTTCCACACGGACGGATTAAATTGCCGGATTTGTGCTTCATGGAGGATTTTGGTGCAGATTTGAGACGCAATAAATAAATCAATCAATCAATAAAACAACTGTTCAGTGATCAAAACATTTCTCGGTGGAGTAAATTTTTTTTTTATATATCTGAGGAACGAACGAACGTCGTGAATAAACGTTTATTAAACGTTTATTAAACGTTTAAATTTTGCCTATTTCATATTTATTTATTATATACTTTTTATTTTTATTATAGTTTTAATAAAAATGGTCAAATTAATTAATCAGACGGTAATAAAACGAATGCCGTTATTATGAATTTGTGTGTACATTTCGACAGCCCTAATATAAGTATATATATATATATAAAATCAAAACACTGCAGTGCAATAAAAGGGCAACAACAGTCCAGATTCATTTTAAAAAGTTATATAATTCAAGTTTAAGTTACAGATTCCCCCACAGATAAAATACAACTTTATAGCTGCTTCATCTGTATTAATATGTTTTTGTTTTCAACATTGTCGATTGTTTAAAGTGCTATACACATAAAAATGAATTAAAAATGCTCATAGTTCATCAGCACCACACTGCTGCAATCTGATCTACAGAAATAGACAGCCGGCATTTGAACCGATTTTGGAGCTCTATTTGTGGTTAAATCGACAGCTCGGCACTATTACAGATTTATTATGTCAATTCATTTATTATTTACAATTCATTCAATTAAAAGCCTTTGTTTATTGAATCAAATGTTTGGGAGATTTCAAATGGTTAGCTAAAAGATATGGTGAACCAGTAGCACATTTGGTTTACAATGTTAAACTTCTGATACTACAATTATTTTACAGGCAAAAATCCAAATTGTAAATTGAAAAGCCGGAATTGAATTGAATGGAATTGAATTGAAGAGAAGTACAGTGTCGCACTGCTGCACTTGAGTCTGTTTCCATTGTGGGGTATTTTGAATGTTCTTGGCTGCTGTGGAAACCAGACAATGACATGAATCCTGAATTACTTTCTGTTCCAATAGTCAACACACACAACAAATACATACTCTAAATTGCGATCAGTTGTATAATTAAATTGAAACGTGAAACACTCGCCATTACCAACATTTCTACATTGAACATGTTAAAACTTTTCTATCAGTGACCATGAACAGACTAGGAGTAGTTTCTAGGGCTTCAATTTCACAGACCCTTTTTCCAGTGGATATTTGCAAATTAATCCATTAAAACAAGCCAATTGTGATTCCTGGGAGGGACAAATACAATTATTTTATAGTGTAGAAGGTTAAACATGAGGACATGAGTAAAAGGTCTGTGCTAAGTGGGATGTGCACACGATTCCGGTGTCGAGTTCTTTCCTGTCGTAGACAGACACGGGCCGATAGAGTGATATCACCACTTGGTTTGAGCTAAGTTTCTCTCCAGCGTCTCTTCTGGCACAGAGCCTGCAGGCCTGAACAAACATTCACCATCCTCTACCCTTTTCAAGAGCCCCCTTTTTCTGCAAGGTCCGTAAGGCCGAGTCCCCTCGCTGACACATCAGGAAAAGTCTGTTGGGCATTTTTTCCCCCTAAACATTTATACCAACCGATCCAGAACTCTGCTCTGGCAAATTCTGGATTGGAGCCACAATCAACATGGAGCGTTTCTTTAAGGAGAAGCTTGTTCAAAGGGTGGGAGATGATGCATTAAGTAAAGATTAGGTTTTTTTTACCGTATGGTGTAAAATAAATCCAGTGCTCTTTTGAGTTTGTTCTGAGTAGCTGAGATTTAATAACTGAGCAATATTGAGCATTTTTTACTTTCTGATCTCAAAAAAAAAGAAAGAAAGAAAGAAAGGGCTGCATATTCGATAAACTGCCTTTATTTTCTGAGAGGAAGCACTCTTCTTTTCTACCTCTTTTTCACCTACTGGTAGCTCTGCGAGTTCTTTCCTGATTCTAAATTTACTCCATCAATAGCAGCGAGTTCAATTTTTGAAAACGTCACTAACGGTGGGAAAAAGTGTCGGTATTGTCGCTCACACTGAGCTGTTTAATGCATTTAAAAAAACTTGAGCTCAGAGTTTAACACTCGATTCAGCTCAGATAACGTGCAGATGTGCTGGGGGGAAAAAAAACAGTTATTGTACAGTTCAATGCAGAAATTCTGGACCAGAACCAGAACTAGAAATGAGAGAATTTCTGTCCGGATATAATGAGCTTGTTATTTATTTCTTTATTTTTGGTAGGACGAACTTTTCAGAATGCACTTCTGCAGCTGTTATGAAAAAATAAAATGGTTTGCAGGCCAGACAAGCAGGAATGAATGATGATTGATGAAGCCCTGGAGAAAAATTAAGGCTGAATTAGTTAAACTGTCGCCATTTTCCCATTTTATTACAATAAATCTAATCTTCATCTGTTGACTGCACGTGGTTTCGGTTGCTAAAGGACAACTTTTAATTACATTTTTACATTCACTTGAACTTGGAGACCCAAAACCTGTTCCAGCATGAAGATGGTGCACAATGAGGTGGAAGATCTCCTGCTATAAACCCAATTAAACACCTTTAGGATGAACGTGAACGTTGACTGCACCCCAGACCTCCTCACCTTCTCACCTACACCAGTACATGTCTTTACTAACTTTACTAACGTTGTAGCTCCACAAATCTACTGTCTAGTGGAACATCTTCCCAGAAGTGTGGAGGGAATTATAACAGCAAATGGAGACTAAATGTGAAACGGGTTGTTCTAACAGACGTAACCTAATGTTCAAGTGTCCACAAAGAATTGCCCATTTATTATTATATTATAACATACATAATTAATGTGCAAATAATTTAAACATTATTTTATTTGCCTTTCTTCATTTAAACTAAATGCTATTAAAGTTGAAACGACAACGATATATTTAATCGATTCATCAACAACAGTTACAAAAGTAACAAATCAAATGTAGCCTTTATAAATATCTATTTTTTTAAAGATCATGCTTTTAATACACCATTAAAAACACAGGAAAATTAATGCACCCTGCCCTCAAAGTCAAACTAAAAATAAAAAAGCGATGAGCTCTCTAGACAATTTACTCGAAACCTCACGGCAATAAAGAAAGAAAGAAATGAAAAAAATAAAAAAAATGACCGTCTGATTACAAAACTTAACTACTTCCATCAATTAATTGAGGATTAATTTTGACCCAAGTCTTGTAATTGCTCATTTCCCCTCTAACGATTCCTCCCTCGAGGAGAAAACCGATATCGTTCATTTCCACTGCATTATCTAAAAAGTGCAACCTTGACAAACTTTTCGGTTCCTTTTCTTAGCAATAAAATCCAAACATTCTTCATGGTGAAGTGTTGATCATCTGTTTATCGACCCTCGGCGCGTAGCTGAGCGTTCGGTGGAGATCGGATTCCAAGCAGGCCGAGAGATAAGCACAAAGCCTGACGCATGCTCCAGTGCTTGAGTATATAACTGTTAATTAATGTCTGCTCTTATATTTTTTAAAGGTTGCACTCCCAAGTTCAGGATTTATTGGAGGACGCGATGAAGCTAATTGGGGCGTAACGGAAGACTGCGTTCGCTACGTTCACTCCCCCGAACGCTGTCTCCTGCCTCCGCATTCATGCTTTTTGCTCTCTTTTCTTGGCAAAACAGCGCACATGCATCGTTTATGGGCCAGAACAGTAAACGGAGGAGAAAAAAACAAAAGTGCTCCAAGTGAAGCTGAGGGTCTAAATAAATAATAGCGGTAAATTGATTCTAGCATGTGAGACCGAAGATTGAAGGCCCAGAGGTTTCGTGTTGAGTGAAAGGGAAGCAGCTCACTTGGCACGAAAATGATCAAATGCAAATGATAACGAAACTACTGAGGAAAATAAACACCATTTCCTCAACATGGGGTTAGAAGAAGTCATTAATGATGTTTGAATGAATAAATAAGAAACAAATAGACTTTGAAAAAAAAGCAACATAATTTCATTTGTAGGCAGAACTTTTAATCAGTTGAGTGAAGAGACCTTGCTGGGAGAAAACATATAAACCATGAGAGAACGGTTTCCACTACAAGCGCCATTACAAACCATCAGCTGCTTACCGTTAAAAGCATCACCAAATGGTTTCCAGGAAAAAAAAGTGTTTCCAGAGTGTTTGTGTGCACACATCATTACCTTATTAGCTTCACACCAAAGAAACCAGTACAGAAACCTATAGCAATCTAGATGTTTAGTGAATTCTAATGGTCCTAATGGTGTCCAGTAGATCCCAATATCATTCACTACATGCCACCAAAAAACCCACAAGGTCACATCATTACAATTCCGAGGTTACGCTGGTGAAGGAAACACTTCCTGAAACTTCATCTTATCATCTTTATCATCTGAAGAAGACCTGAGCTCAAAAGAGTCCACAGGAACTCATAGCAAACTGTCCATATTAATTACACTCCAAGGTCATCTTCATGGTTCCTGAGTGGAAACATCTACCATTTTCAAATGATGAGAATTCTATCAGGGCATCAGGATGGAGCAGGCAGGTCTGGAGGGGGAGTAGGAGACTTGATTATTAGTATCTTAGGAGCAAATGGAGCTTGACAGAGAGAAAAAGGAAAGAGAGAGAGAGAGAGAGAGAGAGAGAGAGAGAGAGAGAGAGAGAGAGAATGGGCATCAGTGGCAGATCCTTCAGAATATATCACTAATCACTTCTCATCATAAACCCTTCAACCTTTTCACTCTATTATCTGTCCCACTTTTATAACCTTGTGTATGTAAAATGACCTTGGTTATTAAATAGAGGTGCTAAATGAAGTAAATCTCTCGCTCACCCATAACCAGTAAATAAAGAAGTACAAATACACGGCGTATTTTCACCCGCTTTTGGTTAAAGCATTGTGACCTCAATGAGAAAACACTGTGACATTGGTTCTGTCTGACACACAGATACTACAAAGCTGCTTCAAGAATGTTATCATCACACAGGAATGGTTCTGGTTCAGGCCTCGGATGCCTTGCAGGTGTGCTACAGTGGCATACAGGAGCATCATTTCGTGAGGTCAAGGTCCATCTTTCCCGGCATGAAAAACATTCGAATGAAGACTGATGAAAAAAGAGTGTAATATTAGCAATCGCAAAATTGGGTAATAAAAACGGGACCCGTGTGTGAGGATGAGCTCGGTGTGTGTTTACAGTGATTCCATTTCCCTTCTCATGACTATTTAGAAAGCAGAACTGAAAGAAAATGGAAATGGATCTGGCCCCGAGGGCTAATCATGTTTCGGTCTGTGATGTGCTTTGGTGATGAGAAACATTAACTGCAAACCAAAGCATCACATTTCACATTCGTTCACAAAAGACCTCACAACGCTAAAACACTGCAAGACCTTCAGAGCCCAGACGCTTTATAACAGGTCCTCGGATCGCTATTATGCATAATAAGTGAATTTATAGTGTCCATAAAGACTAATACATATACTAATAAGACTATACAAACATATACTAACAAGACTAAAGATGACCAGAATAAAGAACTTGCAAATAGTAATAATTCTACCATATGAATCAAAAATCAAAACCTGAGCTGCAGATTCTGGAGCTATGAAGCATCAACACTAACTGTTGCATCATACAAGGGTTGGACAATACCAAGTAAATTCAAGATCAGTATCGCTGATATCTATAGCAATACAGGAAGTTCCCCAAGTTACAATAAAGATGCTTTCTGATGATGTCATCGTAACGTGAAAATGTCGTGTAGACGTGGCCTTGCCTACCCAGGAATCTTAAAGATCATCCAGGCAGTGTATTAAAGATCGTCTCAGCATATCCTACCGCATATACGCTGCTACGTTTGCCTGTCCCGAGAAAATATTTTTACAATTTTGTCGTATCACTATCGAAAGATCGAAAAATCTTAAGTCAAACGATCTTAGGAATTAGCCGATCATATATTCTCCCCAAAATCATAAAAAACGATTATTTTCCATATTAAATACACTAAAACTGACCTTTCTGGTCTAATTTTGATTCACTGAGTTTTCGAAAAATCTCCAGGTCTTGATGATGCAATGTTTTGAAGTTTTCTGGCTGAACAATTTCACCTTGAGGAAATTTGCAAACTCAATTGTTTAAAATAAATAAAATAAAAAACTCAGGAAGGATCGATATTTCAATGCAAAACTCGATTCTTTCGATACAAACGCCATTAACAAAACGATCGATATTTTTCAAGATTTCAAGAACATCGTTTGTCATGAACGGTTTACGCAAAATTCTACTCGATAAATGTAAACTCAGAAAATTGTGCATTAGATAAATGGAACTATAAATGTAAAATATGGGAAAATATAATAAGAAAGAAAATCTGAAAATATATTAGATAAAAATACATTTACATTTAGATGTGCGAAAAAACGTAGAGTGAGAAAGTAGACACATTTTTTCTAAAATATCAATTATACATTAAATGTAATCCTGTAGAATATCACTAGAGGTCGGTTTGCTTTCAGGACATTGGTGTGTAATTTCTCCTACACATCCTATGATTAAATGTGATGGTTACTTGGAAATATCATGACCTTACGTAACAGCCTTACAAATGGCCCGCTGTCTACAAGCGTATCTCTGCAGAAGAATCCAGAAGGACATCGTTCCTTCAAGCACCGCACTTAAAGAGCATTAATAAAGATCTCTACACTCCCAGGCTTGAGCAAGGGGTGTTATTTATTCAGTGGGAGGGAAGTGTAACTCATTTCCACATAATGACAGACCTCATTCTCCTCCTTCTCCTTCATCCCTCCTTCTATCTCTCTCTTTTTCCAACACAATATACACACAAACACCTGACTTATCCCCATGAACCTCTGGCACCAAACTATCACTTTTACACCCCCTAATTTATTCTACCGTTCAGTCTCCTTCATCCGGTGTCTTTATCCTTTCTTCTGTCTTTCACAACCCCTGGACAGATGTAGGTCATATTGTGGATGCAGGATGATGAGGAGAATAGATGAACTACACATTATCACGTTTGCCTTGTTCTCCCTAATAAGTCGCGTGTGTGTGTGTGTGTGTGTGTTGCCCTGAAATGAATTTTCCCAACACACTTTTTATTGTCTAGAGAATAATGTGAGTTGATATTCATTTGCAAAACCTTTCAATGAGTGAAAATAAAATCAAATGTTTCGTCCTTTTTGAACGTCCCGATCCACATTTAGTCTCCATTTGCTGTTATAATGAGCTCCATTCTTCTGGGAAGATGTTCCACTAGATTTTGTGGAGATTCCTTCAGCTACAAAGGGTGTTAGTAAAGTCAGGTACTGATGTACTGTAGGTGAGAAAGTGAGGAAGCCTGGGGTGCAGTCCGTGAAAAAAACTCATCGCAGAGTTGTTCAATAGGGTTGATGGTCTTAAGCAGGAGATCTTCCACATCGCCCAGACATTCATGGAGCTAGCTTTGTGCATTGTCATGCTGGAACAGGTTTGGGTCTCCTAGTTCAAGTGAGAGTGCCAAATGCATCCAAAGATGTCCTGAACAATTGTTTGGCTCCAAGTTTGTGTTAACAGTTTGTGAAAAAAAATCAAATATCAGGAGAAGTCAGGTGTCCTAATACCTTTTTCCAGTATAGTGTATTAGCAATATATATATATATATCGGTGTCTGCACTGACCGTACTGAGACTGGTATAATCAAATGCTGCTTTTAATTGAGTTTTGACAGCATTAGACAAAGACCTGCTGTTTAAATTACACAAAACGTGACCCTAGTGCGTGTGAATGAGCCTGTCCAGAGTCAGCATGTGAAGTAAAGGCAGTTTTGCTCCTTATTGGGTGGTCTTCGGATTACTAACTGCCTCGAAGGTGAAATAAGAAAACAACAACCTGCCTTAAAGCAGAATTTTCAAAAGGTCTTGGATGAAAGAGGAGAAATTGGCAGTGAGGACTGACACAGAACAGTCGTTATAGGGACATGACCCAAACCTCGCACGCAGCATCAATAGGGAATGTTAGCATAGGGCTCTGGTTACGCTCTTGCGCAAGGCGGATGCCATGTCGTGTTTAGCCGCAGTGCCGCGCACTGATTAGACGTGTTTACGCAGGTCATATGATCTGGAGTGACAATAGAACCGAGTCCGGGTCTCAATCCGAATCAAAACAGCGGCCTAATGAGTACCAGGCTACACTTTTCTTCTCTTTCCCTCCTGCCTTCAAACATGACAGGACTAATCACAATGCCTTCACCCGATTGAAAGAGGCTGCTCTTATTTCTTTTCCTTCTTTCTGCCGCTCATTTCCCTTTCAGATGCATGTCTGAGGAAGAAGGAAATGTAGAAGTGGGCCTACACGTTTGCGTTCCCATCACGGTGCCCCCCAGTGTTTACATAAAGCACAGGAGCTGTGATACAATGTAAAAATAATGCGCTGTATTAGCGTAGGCTAGCGTTACCAGCAAGCAATGATCCGCCGGCTTTCCAAAAAAACGGCTGTGTCATAATCCAAGGTGATTTGTTAAGAGCTATTCAATCTCCACATCACCCGGGATTTAACATCTGTTTCTTTTCAGCCGTTCGGCTACGCCAGCGTTCGCCAAGATCAGTACAGACTGACGGAAACCAAGAATGCTGGACTGCCATTATTAAGCATACAGATGAACCTTCTATGGACAAAAACATTTTCAATGTCCCAAAAATTCTTTAAAAGCACAACTACAGAAGACTGAGCCCATGTAATCACGAATCTATTTTCGTTTGAAAACGCATATTTTTTTCCCTCGGTTTTGGCCTTCCGTCCACACAGAGACGCCGTGTTCAGTCAACAAAAAGGTACCTTTTTCAAAACGTTCGTCAAAGTGGATACATTGGAAAATGGAGGTTTTTAGTAAACTATAACGCATTTGTAATCATTGCCAGAACGTTTCAAAGAGACAGAAAGTGAAAAAAAAACGTTGGAAATGACGGCAGTGGAAGCGTGTTCTGTTTGACTCATGTGTAGCGCTTAAAGCGTTTTAGTGTTGACGAGCAACTTTTGGGAAACGACTGAAAATCATAGCATGGACACAGAGCGTCTTCTAAACGAATTAAACCATTTATCTCGATTGGTGAAGGACCTAGTAGCCTCAGTCTTCAGCTGAATGAAGAATGGAGCTCAAGCAAACCAGGTGCTATGTATGCGCTGACCAAACGATATTCCGTATCTCCCATAACGACCATTAAAATGTAATGTTCTGACATCTAATGCACTGTAAATAATACATCCGCTCTATCAGCAGGTGAGCTGGTTCTCTCCGAGTGCACACTTGAACGAGAGAGCAGGCTTTCAGGTATCTGACAGACGACTTGGCGGGGAGACAGAGAGGTCTTGATGAGGGCCGAGAGGAGATGTAGAGAGACACTGCAATCAGCAGAACTTGATCTTGTGTAAAAGACATGGCGTGGACAGTGATATACCGAGAACCTCTTTCCATTAAGCTTGGGTGGGGGGGGTTTCGGTTTGGACGGACAAAAACAACAGACAACATCTTAATGAAACATTACTGGGCTAAAACGTTGGCACGTGTCTGGATTGGCAACACGCATCCACTGGAAAGCACCACTGCCAATTAGGTTATTAGTGCATTATGAAGCATCGAGAAGCAAAATCATAAAAGTGTGAGTGCTCGCTGGTAAAATACGAGGCGCTTAAATGATCGATTACCCCACGCACTCACGTACATGATATGTTGGCTTTATTAAAACTTTGGAAAAGGGATAGTGATTATTAACCAAAGTCACGGGGTGTCGTCTTGTCTTGAGAAATAAAACCAATTCCCTAAGATGGCCGAGAACCAACCTGGGGAGAAAACAAAGATGTACCTCCTGCAGGGATGGAAGAATCATTAAGGCGCTTTGCTGTAATCAAACACACAATAAGGATTGATATCCATCCCCAGCCCAGTCTTTTCTTTGCCAATTAAGCTGTCAGGCCTGGACATGACTGAGGCTGTAGCGCTAGCTGCCACTGTGCTCTGTCTCCCCAGTGCAGCTAGCTCGCATGCTCGCAAACACCCTAATTACCTTGTTATTTTGCCATGCAAACTATTCACAGCATCTGCTAAAAAGCCATCCGAGCTCCATGCTTTTAGAATACGGCCAACCAGAGAGCGAGCGCGTTGCAGGGGGGAAGCCAATCAGCGTCGCACAGAATGGCATTTTCAATAGCCTTTTCAGAAATGGCGCTCTAGCAATTATACCCCCTCCCCACCCCAACCTCAACTCCGCTCTACTTCCTGCCAAGCATCCTTTTTGTCCTGACCCATAATTCTAGGGCTGATTCAACACCCCCCCTCCCCACCACCACCACAAAAAAACACCCCTCACTTCTCTTTTTTTTCCCATTTTTATTTTCTTCCTTTTTCTCACCATCTTGACAAGTCAAATTGTAGGGAAGAGTTTATCAGCACATATCTTGTGGCAATATCAGTACAGATAAAGTGGAGTCTTCTATTACCTTACGCGATGTTTCCATTAGACCTTCACACAGCATCCGATCAGCTCACTCTCTCTCCCTCTATCTCTCTGCCCTGGCCGGAGGGAGGCTCTTTGGCTGGTGGAATGATGAATGAGATTAAGCTAATGCAGGCACGGGGCACACCGAGGCACCTGAGGCATGCTCATGCATGGCGATTGGGCCTTTTTCTGATTAACTTCGCAAACTGATTGAAATCAAGTCCAAGAGGCGCTCTTTAAAAGGATAATCCCGCACAGACGCCGCTCTACATGTTCTCCAAACTAGCGGCCAGCTCATTGGTATGCAGAGTCTCTGTGCTACGAAGTGAGGGAAAATATAGCAGATGTTCAAACTTCAGATTATGGTGTAAATGATAACGATTTGTAAAAAAAAATGCTCTCCCGAGACTAAGCCCTACTCCGAGAAAACCCCCCCGAGGCTTGTTGGAACTCAACCTAATACGAGTTGTTCAACGTGCAATTTTTATCTCGGGCTAATGTGACAATAATCAGTTTGGGACTAATTCCAAAAATATGCCCTCGTCTGATCTGACAGAAGCTCAGAACAACAACAGTGCTAATAATACATGTTGTGTGACGTCTGTTTTAATTAGCTTATGATGTTTCTTTTGCCTCCTGCCCTCCTGACTGTGAAAACACACACACACATAAAGTGATTGGATATTCTACACCCGTCCACCTTCCATTCTTTCCTCCTGCCATCCTCACTCTCATCTCCTGTCCTAGCAGGTGGACCAATAATGCAGTTTATTTTCTCTCATTACCTCTCCTTCTGTTTTCTCTCCACCTGCTTCACTAAGCGTAATTCAATCCTCTCGCTTTCTCGCTGGGTCTTAAGTCACTTCAACATTCTAAACACATTCCTCCTTTAGCTTAAAAAAAAACACAAGAAGAGAAATCACTGCTGGGCCCTGTGGGGAGGTTAGCAGGTTAGCATAGTGCTGCAATGATTCAGTGAATTATCTGATTACTAAGCAGCGTGGTGGGAGAAAAAACAGTCCTCACCGCTCAGACAATTTGGCCACGATTGCTTTCTTTTGTTTACACGGCACAGGGGCAGATCTTTCCACAGACTCGGGTTTCCTTTACGCAAAGATGCCGAGAAAAATAAAGACTCGGATCGTCTAAAAAAAAGTATAAAAAGTCGTGTAAATATTAAGGACGTTATAAATGCTAACGTTTAATTGTTAACGAAACTTCGCTTTTCGCTTTTAGCGAAACGCTCCAACAAATGACCTGAATAATAAAATCACAAATCAACCTTTTGACCATCGGATGAAAACATTTTTGTACCACGTGTGAGAATGTGAAAGAATGCAAAGGGACGGGAACAAATATCAAGGCGATTAGAGAAATTAAGGACGTTTCCCCATTTTTTTGGCGAGGTCCCAAGAAGTCGATCCATTTTCCCCCTCTTCCCTCTCCCTCTCCCTCAGGGGGGGATCCCGAGTAATTCTACATTTCTGTTTTTGAGAGGAATTCTAATGAATCCAATTAAATATTGGAAAGAGTAAAGTTGGCATCCACCACTAAACATCGCTTCTCTAGTGGAGTGGGCTCAGGTGCAGACGCCAACATTTTTTCTTTTTTTGAGCAAAACCAGGTTCTTGGAAGGCAGACGACTAGATTCACGTCTGCTCATGTTCCAGATAAGATTCTGTCCAACTGTCACTTGGACTCTATCTCTCCAAGTGTAGGGGTTGGAGGAAACAGACTTCCGAATTGAGTCTTTATCAATGAAATTCCTAGGAGGAACTGAGGTACTTTTCCAAAAACAGACCAAAAGTAATGTAGCCAGGCAGAAGGAGGTAAAACACCATGTATTTAAAAATATTACTCTTTTTATGCCCCAAAATAATGACAATGCTATAATAAATGGTATAATATGGTTTGCAAGCTATATTTATATACTGTATAAATATATTTAGGCCTGTGTTGCACTCAGCATTCCAGTTCAATTGAAGGAAAAATTTCATGCTACTGCATTCAAATACAATTATGCTAACAGTTAAATGATAAACCACAAATAGCTGGAACAGTCAGATTACCCTAATCATTATGTCTAATTCAGGGTTCGGTACATACCTCAGTTTTGAACTCATAGTTTGGTTAAATTCTGGGATAATTTGGTTGAGGCAATACATGCAAAACATAAAATTGCTTGTCATTTTTTTTAAACGCCTTTTTTATTATTATTATTATTATTATTATTATTATTATTATTATTATTATTATTATTATTTTTATTAACATTGGTGTACATTAACCCTATTTTTTTTTAAACAAAATGAAAATTTTAAATATTTTTTTTTATAAATTGTCTGCTTGGTTGCAAATGAAAAATTAAATACATAAAAATTAAATAGAATAAAGCTAATGAATACAGTACACATTTTTATTTGGATTAAATTCAGTAATTTTGATAAAATATTTATTAATGAATACATTAATAAACAAATAAATGGAATAATTTAAGTTAAATATAGTCATTTGTTAGACCCTAGCTGGATAATTTTTTTTTTTTTTACATTTTCTAAAGATATGTTCTACTTAACTCTTCTTATTTCAGCATTCGTCACCAAATGTCTGCATTTAAGAAGCACACAAGACATTTATTTATTATTTTAATTAATTTATTCATAACTGTATTAATTCCTTCCATCATTCATGTATTTACTCGCTCGAAATTCTTAAAAGAAACGCAAAAGAATTCATAGCGTTAGACGGAAAAAACAAAACAAGTGATTTCACATGTGTCAACTTTCAGCCCAGCATATTTACATTCTCAGATCAGTACCATTACACCCTAATATCTACAGTCTTACAAAAGTGAGTGCACCCCTCAAATTTCAGCACATGTTTTAGTTCCTCCTCAAAGGACAAAACTATAGAAATGAAACTTGGATATATTTTACAGTAGTCAATGAGCAGCTTGTACAGCAGTACAGATTTACTGTCCTCTAAGAATAACTCAATATACAGTCATTATTGTTTAAAGAACTGCCAACAAAAGTGAGTACACCCTCACTGATAACAGCTGTATGTCCCTTAACCATGCAAGGTCATTATATATATATATATATATATATATATATATATATATATATATATAGTCTATGAAAAGCACAGACATACAGTATCTACTAGATGAAGAATGTTAAACACTAAAAAAAAGATGGCACAAATAAGTAGTGAAACACTTAGAGCGATGAGCTCATGATATATTCATGGCAACTCGCTGATGAAGCACAATTTCTATGATTTAGATCTCTACTTGGGCATAAAAGATTTCAGCAACAAGCACGGCAAGTCTTAAACAAGAAAAAAGTATTAAAGGAACCAAGATTTGCACAGGAACTTGGCACACACAGAAATGTAGTACGAATAAAAACAAGAAGGTGAGACCGACTTCTGGCTCGTTCCATTCCAACTGGGTGGGTGGGTATTTTGGAGGTACACATATGTACACATCTCTCCATCTTGGCCTTGTTTTTATTTGGACTCATTTCCAAGTCTGATGTAGCAAAAAAAACATGATTTTCAGCAATCACATCAGCCATTGTGGCAGTCGATGGAAGCACTGGCTCAGCCCCGGCTCAATCCATCGACACAATCTATTCTCAGAAGCCGAGCTAAACTGGTCCAGCACAGACCTTCCAGGATTGAATCTTGCCAAGGTTGTGTAAATGTATAAAGACAGTTGCTTGGAGAGGAAAAAGGGTGTCTGAATTGCCAAAGGATCATGCAGGTGTTATGATTACTCTGCCAAATTGTGGTCCAGCGTAACGATTTCTGTAGGCAGTAACAATGATATGTTTTGCCTTAAACATGACTGAGAAACTAAATATACAAACTGAATTTGTCACCCTTTTAGCCACAGTGCCATTTAGGATTTTCCAGGACAAAAACACACCAATAAAGGACATGTTTTCTAGTAAATCACCTGGAGCCACCTTTTGGTAGTGATTGGAGGATCCATCTTAAAGTTTCCATACTTTTCAATACTGAAAGGATCAATGCTTATTTAAAAAATGGTCGATCCTCCTAGTATTTTTTAAACAATTGAATTTCAATATTTGTTTGTTGAATACATTTTTTCCATTTCTCTTAAAAACAAATTCAAAATTGTGAAGGGGAAATTCTGGTTCTGGTATCCGTATTCCCGATACGTTCTTGAAAGTGCTTGGAATTGGAAAGAAAATGAACGGTGTCACCTGTTTCACATTCATACCCTCAAACTCAATCTCTAAGACACATCACAATCTACTGTTGTTGGGATTCATGTTACGATACACAGCTGTATTCAAAACGATCCCGACAGTGAAGCAAGGTGGTGGGAGTGTCAGGCTTTGCTGGGGTGCATCAGGGTCTGAACAGCGTGCAATCATTGAAAGAAGCATCAATTATATGTTTTAAGAAAGAAAATGTCAGGAAAATTGCACGGTGCCTGAAGCTTAATAAAAGCTGTGCGAAACGAGAAACTCATCATTCTGTGGCAAATCGATAGAAAATGTTTTAGCAGGAACTTTTTTTTTTTTTCTCGAAATGGCTGTGTCAATATCCAGACCTTAACTCCAGCAAAAAAGCTGAGGGATTCTAAAAAAAGTTCAGATGATTATATATTGGATATTTTGGAGAGAGGAGAACTTTGAGTTTTAGTGTATCTGTAGATCTGTATATGTAGATAATGGTTAGCTTGCTGTATGATTTATTATGAACACCAAGCAAGGAACACAATTACTATTATTATGCACATGTACAAGCTGCTCTGACGATCCAGTCAACATACATAAAGCATACGAGGGTTTGATAACATATCGGTGTAGCCACAAGGAAATAGGACGACCATGAAGGATTTTTTTCTTTTTTTAATAGTATAACATCCTGATACAATCCACTTTAAATAAATGCATGATGATTAGAGATGAACGAACGTCATTGTGCCGCTGAATGATCAGCAGTGACAAGCGATGATTGACTCGCATCTAATCAATATGGAAGCAAAATGCCACACAGTATATGAAATACAAAGCTTAGTTTTATTAGGTACGTAGATGCTATGCTCTGGGAGAAGTAATCCAAGCTCATTTCATCTAAAGTTCACCAGATTGCCCAGATGTTGGAAAAAAAAAATCACTAAATTGCAGTTGGTGATGACGACTCTGAGAAATGCCTCGCACTTAATATGACGGATGGATGTATTCGCCAGCATTATTACTTTTCCCCATCTCTCTTTCGTTCATCAACACTGCCGGCGAGCCAGCCAGCCCTCCATCACTCATTCCTCTATTTTCTCTCCATATCCATTACGCCACTCAATAGGTGCTCATCCAATCACGGATTATGAGGGTGTAGTTCCTCTGGTCATGGCTTAAAACCATGGCTTTGGTGAAAGGTGAAGGATAATGAAGAATAATAGTGCCTTATAAAACAACCAATTCCTTATTCAAGGGCACTGATTGATTTCTTATAAAATTTCAGGAGACTCCAATGGGTTCTTTTAGAGTCTTAGGAAACTAGGAAAGGATTCTTTGGTTGATCCATTGGGGGAACCTATAAAGGTTCTGGTACAGAGATGATACCTGTATCAGAAAGCTAATTACTGAATGCTAAGAAGTTATAGTCATACGTCATTACTACGTATTAATATATTAATAAGTCAGAAATCCTGGTCTTGAAAAAAGCAGAGATCTTGCAAATATCAACCTCTTTTTTTTTAAAGAAAGTGCATTTAAAAATCTAACCCTAGTGCTCTGTTCCCTGCTTTTCAGAGAGTTGGTTCTGAGTTCTGATTCATTCCTGTCTATATTCGTCCCACTAAATAACTGACATTGGGCTCTTCATCTCCTCGCCGTGTTCCGCTTCGAGCAATAATAAGGCACAACAGACTGTCTGCTTCTGCTGCCAAGCATATGGCTTGTGTGTATCGCACTTCAGCATATCGCCAAAAAGCCAATATATAGCCAGAAGCTGAAGCAGCCTACTGATCACGTTCCCAATCTCCTAATTACAAGCTTAAAATATGTTTTAAAGAATGAACCATCTTAACCTTCCTGTACTGGCCATTAATTAGAGCCAAAAAAAAAATATATCTGTCCACCCAAAATCTACTTCACCATCATACCGCTTAAGATCAGGGGTCTTCATAGTACGGCCCAGCCCCACATTTGGAACATCTTTTTATTTTGAAAATAAAATTTTTTATATTTTACTCATATAAAATCTGTATTTGAAAATCAAGGTTTGCTTTCAAACTAAAACTTTCCTTAGTTATTATTAGAGCTTGAGGCACTGATAGTTGATCGCTGCAACAATTCCATAGAGATGGTTTTTCCAACTTCCGTTCTGCTGTCCTAATGAGAGCGCCCTCTAGAGGCGGATTACTGATGCATGGTGCTGTTCGTTTTAACACGTGAGACTGCGTGCTGCATGGATGATTTAGTACTGTTTTATATTTTTGCTCATCTGAGGGATAAATTCACATCAATTTAAATATGTGTTGTTTTTTTTTATAAACGTAACATTTTCCAAAGCTTTTTTGAGATGATGCCCATTGTTAAAAGCGCTATGAAATAAACTTAAATTGAATCTTTGGGGCTGATTCAAAGATCTACTCAATCTACTCAGTGATCAACTGATACAAGTGCCCCTGACTGCCATGATTTTCCAGGATGGGCCAGAAAGAAATCAGCCCCATCTTTGCTTCTTCACTCAACTATTTTACATGCTTTGTGTGCAGTTTACATAGGGCGAGAAGGCATCAGCACCAGGCTCCTTAAGACCTGTGCAGACCAGCTGTGTGGTATATTGTCGTACATGTTTGGTCCGAGCCTGAAGCTGGGGAAGGTGCCACAGCTATGGAGAACATCCTATGTGGTAACCGTACCAAAGACGTCTTCCCCAAAGTCCATAGATGATGATCCACTCTCACATACCCAGGTTTATTCTTCAGAAGAGCAGGGATAAACCTGCGTACGTGGAGTGGATCATCATCTATCTACCTGGATGCTAGATTACCTCACAGACCGACCACAGTATATGAGTCTGACATGGTTATCTGCAACACCGGAGCCCCACAGGGAGCAGTCCCACCCCGTTCCTCTTCACCATCTACACTGCAGACTTCATGTTTAGCTCAGCAACCTATTACCTGAGGAAGTCGATCCAGGACTTTGTGGACTGGTGCCAATGGTGCTGACGTGGAGAAAACCAAAAGAACTGGTGCAGTTTACACAGATGCAATTTCCATGAAAGGACAGAGCAGAATCTTTCTGCTAAGGAGATTAAGGTCTTCTGGAGTGCAGGGAGAGCTACTGAAGACCTTTTCTGACTCTGTGGTGGCCTCTGCCATCTTCTATTAAGTGGTCTGCTGGTGCAGCAATATTTTTACTGCAGACAGGAAGAGACTGGGCAAGCTGATCAGGAAGTGCAGCTCAGTCCTGGGGATTCCCCTGGATACTCTACAGAAGGTGGGAGAAGGAGGATGGGAGCTAAACTATCATCATTGCTGGAGAACGTCTCTCACCTACTGTATGAAACAGTTGCATCAATGACTAGATCCTTCAATGACAGACAATGACATCCTGAGAGTCTGAAGGAACGATACAGAAGGTCTTTTCTTCCTGCTGCTATCAGACTTTACAATCAAAGCTGCTCACCAAAATACACACTGTTATTACTGTTTAACTGTGCAATAACAATAACTTACATTTTTGAGCAATAACACCGTTTTTAACTGTGCAATATTACCTCGTGCAAACAGATTTATTGACAGTGTAACTACTATATTGTTTGTTTCTTTTCTTTTGTATTTATATTCTGTACTGTATATATTCTTTATATTTGCACATTTTTCTTTGCTGCTGTAACACACATTTCCTCACTGTGGGATGAATAAAGGAAGATTTTATCTTCTCTTATCTTAGGGTTATCTTAAAAAAATACTAAATATCCCACCTTATGACATATGTTCAATATTTAATATGACAATATTTGAAAGCCAGAGGAGGGGAAATCCTGCTAGCTCGTTTATACCACGTCGACGTCCCGTCAGAGTCTTTTCCATCATCATGGACCCTCTCCAAATGAATATTTGTGGATATTTTCACTTTGTTTAAAACAATATATCAGTAGAACTTTAAGTGAGCCTTCACGAGTTATCCGAGTATAGATAAGACTTAAAGATTTCAAAGAAAAGGAAGCAGATTGCACATCAGCGTAGTACTGACACATTCCAACAGGAACAGGTGGAGCATTCCCCTGAGAGATCTTTCTGATTCTCTGTATGTGAGAACACAATTACTAGTGAAGGAAATTGCATGGAACTGTCACATTCTGCACATATTACACTAAACATGACATTTTTCATAGAAATACAACTTATGTATACATACATACATATATATACACATGGACACATGGTCTTAAGTATGTCATGTTCTTTTTGAGCATCACATTCCACATTTAGTCCCAAATGACTTTTATAATAACCTTCGCTCTTCTGGGAAGATGTTCCACTAGATTTCAAGTGTGTTTGTGGACATTTGTGTTTTTCAGCTACAAGGGTGTTAGTAAAGTAGTGATGGAGGTGAGAAGGTGCATTCATCCCAATGGTGTTCGGTAGGATTGAGATCAAAGCTCTATAGCAGGAGATCTTCCTCTCTAAACTATATAAAGCAGATCTTCATGGAGCTCGCTTTGTGAACAGGGCAGGAAATATGGCAGGAAAAGGTCAGATGTCCCAATACTTTTGCTATATAGTGCATATGGACAAACATATCGATACACCTGATTTTTTCAGGCATATGTGGTTCATCCTCAAACTGTTTCCACAAAGTTGGAGCTCCACATGAAATGTTCCCTTCACTTGAACTAGGATACCCAAACCTTTTCCAGCTGTTTGTAATAACAAAGCCAGCTCCATGAAGATCCGCTTTTCATGAGTTGGAGTGAAAGATCTCCTGCTATAGATCACCAAACCCTATTGAACATGAGGAATGTGAACGCTGACTGCACCCCAGGCCTCCTCACCTACATCAGGACCAAAAAACATAGACTGAACATAAGTTTAATAATTGAATGTCAAATAAACCTGCACTCCATTCCATCATAAGTTTTCACTCCTCTTATTCTTATTCTCTCTGGTTCTCCTCTTTACTGTTTAAATTTACCAGGTGCTTCTATCGGTCGTTCCAACACCAATAAATACGCCATTATTTCATTCGAACCTGTGAGCATCACCAATTTGATTAAGATTCACAAAAAAAACCGTCCAGATTGCATAAGAAACAGGGTGTAACGTGAAAAAGACCGATTATGTTTCACATACACGTTCCACTCCGCTCCAGTGCATCATAAAGGAACGTCGATAGGCCATCGGTTTCTGTTTCGTCATTCGCGCTCGGAAAGATCGACGTAACCTGAGATATTCTGCTGAAAGAATACGCGTTCCATGTGGATGAGATCATATAATTAGGGTTATGTCATATGAAATGCTACTGACACGTGGCAGATGTTTTACATCCTCATCTCATTCAAATTTGCACACACACACACACACACACACACACACACACACACACCGTAAACAAACGTGTTTCCTTTTTTTCCCCTTCCGAGTCAGTTCTGGTTCTCTGGGTTCACTTATTCGCCTTGGACCAGTTGGCCACCTGGGAGAGCAGCACTGATTACTCAGGCCTGATGGATGGATCGATGAATCCTTAGCAACAGATATAATGCACACCACATTGACGCTGGCCAACAGAAAAATAAGCAGGATATATATTATATATATATATATATATATATTGCAGGTCTAAAGCTCTCCTGGACATTGCAATATATGCTTAAAGTAGTAGAGGAGGAAAAGAAGGAGGAGGAAACATTGGAGAAATTTGAAAGCTGGCTGTATTTTGGTCTAATTAGGCCATTTCCATCATGAAAGCATTCCCAGGGTCTTGTAAAGGGAATTAGAGTCGTGCTCTGTGTAAATCTGGACCCTCGAGCCATCCTGAGTCGTTGAATTGAGCCCAGACCAGACCTCAAGCTAATTCAATCAGCGATGCTACGAGTCGCACTGATGGCCGGCTCTTTTCTTTACACATCCGCATTACTCTCTACTCTTATTTTTCTGCCTTTTTAATACTAATAAAAAAAAAAAAAAAAAAGAAAATGCGGAAAAAAGCCACTAACGTTTTAATGCGCCGGTCAGAACATTAAAGACGGGAGGGTGAACGAGGCAGAGCAAACGACTAACGTGCTACGTGAAAAAATGTAATAATAATAATAATAAAATAATAATAATAATAATAAGGACCTGAGCTATTAATTATGAGATGTCTGAGTCTCCTGAACACCTGCGAGGGAATTGGTTAAAGAGAAACAAAATGGTGCTTTGAAGCTGCCAACAGGGAATTAGAGATGATAATGGGGAGAAAGGTATAATGTGTGTGAAAATGTAAAAGAGAGAGAGAGAGAGAGAGAGAGAGAGAGAGAGAGAGAGAGAGAGAGAGATGATTTGAAGCCTTAGGTACCTTAAACCCTAATTACCAGAAGGAACACATTAAAAAGAAATGTGTCATTATGTTAACAATTAATATAATTATGTCTGTCCCTGTGGCCAGCCTGTTCCAAGTGTGTGTGTGTGTGTGTGTGTGTATGTGTGTGGGAGCAGCGGGGGCAAGAGAGAAGACCGTGTGTGTGTGTGTGTTTGCAGGTTTTTGCAGCATAACGAGGACCAAATGTCCCCACCAGGATGTTCTCGCTTTCAGCACTGCGTGAAAATCATCGTGTATTTAAAAACTGCCTGTTTTTTTATTTTGATTAGAACTTTGGTTGAGTTTAGGTGACAGTACAGCATTAATTAGCTGTCAGAATAAGGTCCTCTCAAGGATAGCAAGACAATTACGCTTGTATAGAGCGGGCTGTGGCGGTCCACCAGTCTCTAGACGTCTACTTTGTGCAAAAGACAAAAAAAAAAATATGGCACTTCTGAAGAATATTAATAAATACTGAGTTTGTTCCTCTGGGAATATCTCCTCCGTCCTGCTTTCTATTTTTTCCTTTTGGATTTGCATTCGATTGGTCTTAGCGCTTCACACACACACACACACACACACACACACACACAAAACTATAGGCTTTGAGAGAACGAACACATATGGCATAAGCCGGTTTTAATGAAAAACAAGTGGGAAAAAAATTTCATTTACATTTTAATATCAAACACCTACAGCACCACCAGCTTTCTTATTAATAAATATTTTTTGCTCTCACACTCACCCCGGAGTGCAGGGCTAATTCATTACACAACCTCATAACCTCGGAAAAAAGAGAGAGAGAGAGACGCTTAAAAAGACCAATATTTTTTTAACTTTAACATTTACAGATGGAAATTGGCCCTTCGATTATTCATCACTGGTGCACTTCTGGAACGCTGGTGATCCTCCTCGACTCCCGCTGCACCTGTACATCATACAGTCTCTTAGTCCAAAGCATATAAAGAATGTTTTATATAAAGTAGGATTGTTAAGTACTTGCATGAGTACATGAGAAAGGAACTTTGTTTGTACTTCCATCATACAACCGACATTTGTCATACACTATATAGACAAAAGTTTGTCAACACCTAAATCTAAGATTGCTATGTGAATCTTTTTGTACATCTCATTCCACGATTCGCCTCAATTTACTGTTATAATAACCTCCAGTCTTCTGGAAAGATGTTCCACTAGATTTTGTGGAGATTAAAGTAAAGTCAGGTAGTGAAGTAGGTGAGAAGTTGAGGAGGTTCCTGGGCTGCAGTCAGTGTTCACATTCATCCCAAAAAGTGTTCAAAAGCAGAACATCTTCCACATCATCCAACACATGGAAAGCATATCTTGCTCTGGCTTTGTGCACTATATAAATTTTTTTCTGGTTTGTCTAAATTGTCATTGTGATTTTGTTCATTTGTTTTGCACTTCAATGCAACGTTCAACCACTGCAGCGTTATCACGCTGGAACAGGTTTGAGTCTCCCCATTCCAGTGAATGTTCCATACTTGCACATCCAAAGACATTCTATACAATTGCTTGCCTCCAAATTTTTTTGAAGATGAACCACATATGTCTGGGAAAAGTCAGGTGTCCCAATACTTTTGGCAATAAAGTGCCTTTTATGTCTTGATCCAACAGTTTCTATGTCTATATGCAGTGAAGGAAAAACAATGTGCAGATTCAGGACACTTCTCAGAAATGTCCTACACTGTCCAACAGTCTCAATCTGCTTTTCCTCAGTGCTAAGTGAATAAAATAGTGATGCTTCTTGAACTTCTTATATCCTAAGAAAAGCAGTTCCTAAAGGATTGATCCCCACGTCCCCCCACATCACACACTATCATCATGTATTTTCGCAGACGTTGTCTCATCCTGTACATCGGGGAAAACCATCAGCGTAAGAGCCGATTGTTTTTACCGAGCAGCTTTGTACCACCACAATGAAGTATTCATGTAGGATTTCTCAATGGTGACTTATTTCCAAAGCAATGAACATCTCTATTAACATTATCTGTTGCCATGGCAGCAATAAAGCCCAAGAAATTGGGAAAAAGATACTCGTGTAACACTGAGCAAACTTCAGAACCTCGACAGAATTAAAATGTTTTAATCAATACTAAATGATTCTGTCTCATTACCTGATGAAATCTTTCTAACAAGAAACTTGTTTCCAGGATGAACCCTCATTCCACTGCAGAACCTACTGAATAATGCGAGTTATATGCAAGGCAATGACCAGGTCATAAAACATCTGAGGAGGTTTTACTGGGACATCTTTCCTTCCACAATCATCATCACCACCAACACCATCATCTTCACCACCAATAGTGATCTCCTCTTACTCTGTATTCACAGTGCACGTGGCTCAACACCTTGGCACATGGCTTACTGTTTTTTTGTCCACTGTCTGTCCATTCTATGGACACACCTGAAGAACAAATATCTTCTATAGTTATCTCCTTCATTATGAAGCACCACTAGATAATCATTTCACAGTGACACTCACATTAAAAAAGACCATCAGAAGTATTAAAGCCAGTGGTTTGTACACAGTTTGTGAACTACAGACCGTGTTCAGGGGTTGAAATGGAAATTTTTGCAGCTAAAAAAGAAAATGAATGAAAATAAAAGCAGAAAGCTCCCTGCAGGGAGAAAAAGTGGCCATGTTCTCAGAAATTCTTTTAATAAAGCTACTTTCTCTGTAGCAGAGTGCACTATGGCTGAACATGTGCACTTGGAAGAAAATGGAAGAAATATGAATGTGATCATCAAACACTGACAGATGTAAAGAAGAGGCTTGAGGACAAGAGTGAGGAGGAAAAATAGGTCTACCTGGACTCCTACGGCTTTCATGCAGTGGATAGGCTCTTATCCAGTAACCGAATCATCATAAAGGCAATCAATGCATCTAGGGCTCTTCATCCATTCGACTTATTCTAGATGGTACAAAGTAAGGATTCCTGACCCCGGGATTAATTCAGCCAGAAAACAATTACTTTTGAGTTTGGTTTCTCTCAAGGCTTCTCATTCAAATAATCTTTTGGAAGCTTTTTTTCTAGTACCAGCTTCACATGGATGAAGTTCTCCTATTGTTAAATGTATAAACAAATACAATTAATATTAATTGAATTATAGGCATCTGCCCTTCACCCTAATCTCAGTCCTCCAGAACTTTTCTGAAGGGTAGGCTGGTGTAAAAACTGGTTACATCCTATGATAAAAGAGAAGGAGTTTTCCAGAGTTGGACAATAACCACCCTATTAAACTACAAAAATCTCCATATGTAGTTAATAAAGGAAATTAAACAAAGAATTGTTTTTGTTATGTTAAAAAGAGTTTTGTTTATGTTTTATCATGTTTAAAGCTACCAATCCACAATCCGAAACTTGGCAATAAAGAACCACATCAGGATCACCCACAGCGATACCAACACACACCATGAATAAAGCTCAGATGAAGTAAATATTCAAAGGACCAGGCAGAATATTCAAATACAACACAGAGGTGAGGCCAGGCGAGGCGAGGCGAGGCGAGGCGAGGCTTAACCACGTCAATCAAGAAGAAGCAAATAATTGTTTTTAAGGTTACCAGGATGTCAGTGCTTTTGGTCTTCACATGTTGTGATGCAAATAGTAATTTGATAAAGGTATCTCCTGATACTGTGTGGAGGTTGAGATTCTAATAAGACAGATTTTTGCGAGTCAATAAATATTGCTAAGAAAGTGACTGGCATGGTTAATGACTTGACAAATACTTACATTTGCATTTATAGGGTTTGGCAGATGTCCTTATCTTATTTACACAACTGAGCAGATGAAGGGTTAATAGTTCAAGTTGGCGATTTTGGATAACTCCTCCCACCTACTACATAAAGCACTGGTCAGTCTGAGGAGTACATTCAGTGACACTCATACAACCCTGATGCACCACAGACCACCACAGATCATAATTTCTATTTTTAAATCTATAAAATCTAACATTTCTATAAACTGTATAACTCCACCCTTTGAGTGTTAAACAGCTTCTCTACATTAGAGATCAAGTCAAGAAGCATTTATTGTCATTTCAGCTGAAGCACTACACATACACAAATATCACTGTAAACAACTGCAACCCAACATGTTCCCTATAGGATGATGATCATTTATTCTAATTCCGATTCAACGGCTTTGCTCAAGGGCCCAGCAGTGGCATCTTGGTGGTGTTGGGGTTTTAACTCATGACCTTCCAATCAAGAGGCCAACATCATAACCAATCTGTATACAGAAGTTTACATAGAAATGAAGATGGTATTCACCAGACATTAGTAAAACGGAGCTGGGGGCGGAGCTAGTTTAAATTGGAATTTCCAACTCCCATAAAATGACCCCTTGATGTACAGTGAGAATTCCTACCCTAACCTGGGAAGGTTATCATCACATGACGTCAAATTAAAATTCCATCCTCAGCAACCAAACTACCATGTCTTTTTTTAATACACCTACACATAAGCTACGACTTGCTTTAGATGAAATCATAAACCATATACAGAAGACAAACACCGAGTTGTCCATGTTTCCACACTCTGCACTGTGTAGCTTGATCACACAGAGGCTGAAAATGATTTAGAGTTGTGACTTTCCACCTCCGAGTCGAACGTTGCATAACTTTGGCCCGGCGCTGCTGTTGTCACAAATGAAACACTTTTGAGGAGAAAGTGTCAGACACAGAATTAAAGCTCCAGCCCCGTTTTCATTTCCTATATTCACACGTTGCTCCTGGACAATCACTTCAGAGATCAATGACCAGTTCAGACACGGAGAGAACTTTTCTCAGACTTTCAACAAAATTTCAACAAACACAGAACGCTCCTCATTTCAAGTCGCGATTTTATGAGGAAAAGTCAGATTTAATGCCGTGGAAGATCCAGGAGACAAGCTGTAATCAGGATGATGCGCAACTGAGATTGTTCAATTTCAAGAACTTTTCTAGGGAGGATCGTTTGCATACAATGTTCCCAATGCATCAGTAGAAAAGAACAAAGACTGAAGAGTAATAATCTATCCATCCATCCATCCATCTATCTATCTATCTATCTATCTATCTATCTATCTATCTATCTATCTATCTATCTATCTATCTATCTATCTATCTATCTATCTATCTATCTATCTATCCATCCATCCATCCATCCATCCATCCATCTTTCTCTGTCAGTCTGTCTCTCTATAAGTTAGTTTTAGTCTTTCTGTCTGGCAGTCTGTCTTTCTCTCTCTCTTCCTTTTTCTCTACATGTCAGTCTGTCTGCTTTTATTTCTCTTTCTGTCTATTATTCTCTCTGTCTCTTTGTCTCACCATCTGCCTGTCTGCCTATATTTCTTTTTCTGCCTATCGATCTGTCCTTCTCTCTCTCTCTCTCTTTCTCTCTCTCTCAGAGCGTAGTCGCTGTAAATCAGGAATGATTCAGATGTTAGTCACAGGTATGAATGGAATACTCCACTCTTACATTTAAAACTCCTTGTAACTTGCCTGATTCATGCCCCAGTTCATGCTCAGATTGTACTATAAGTCAATTTGGGTAAAAGTGTCTGCCAAAGGAATCAATTCAAATGCAAATGATTTGTTTTAAACCCCAAACCATGAGCTCTTAGCACTTGGCACATCTGAATGCAATTGCTGAGGGGCATCTTATTGGATATGAAAGCAGTTGCAGACAGCCCAGATGGTTTACGGTTTTGAGATGCCAATAAATTAGTCCGTTTCTTTGCATCAAATGGTCCTTAAGTCATCAAAGAGAACAGGTGTCAAAAAAAAAAAGGCCCGGCTTTTGTCTGTCTCCATTATGGTTTCTATATTTGTTTGCAAACTCTGATTAAAAAAGGGGGCATTTATGTCCTTCATAATCCGTCCTCCATGAATGAATTAGACCATGAAGACAGTTGAATGCAGAACCAGAGGGAATGGAATTCGTTTGCTGGGAGATGATTCATGTGTCCAA
Source organism: Silurus lanzhouensis (assembly GCA_039877035.1). Taxonomy (NCBI): domain Eukaryota; kingdom Metazoa; phylum Chordata; class Actinopteri; order Siluriformes; family Siluridae; genus Silurus; species Silurus lanzhouensis. The sequence continues at coordinate 3,256,759 of JBCEWE010000422.1, read as the reverse complement.
GTAGTGTAAAGCAACTCACTAGGATCAGGAAATACCCAATAAAACTCGACCCTCCAAAAGAAAACTACTATACAGAGACAAAAATCTTTTAAAAGTATAAAGAAAAAAACAAGAATTCCGATTAGACAATCAGAAAAAGAATCAGGAGAAGGAAATGAGATGAGGGTATTGAGCTCCATCGTCGAGAGAGTTGTCTTCAGGCAGATACAAGCCGAGCTTCTGTGAGATGGGAAGGAAAAACAAATCTTCCAATGCTGTAGTAATTGAGGATGCATTTCATCTTGTTCCTGTTGAATCCCTCGAGACTGTAAATCAAACGTGTGCACAGTCAGGTATGGATCATTTTTTTAATGGCTGTGATAGGGAGATGGATTCGCTGCTCCTGTAGCGTGTGGAAATTGCTTTAAGTCCCCTTGTTACTGGTAATAAAAGTGTCACAGAGACAGTACTTTGGGAAAACTGGGTTCCGGGTTCTCATAGGGATTTCAGTATTAAACCTGGAAAATTGAGTCTTGTGTTGACAACCAACCGCATGTTTGTATTTTTTCTCTCATACAAACAGCAAACAGTATTGCACAGATATGAGGTAGGACAGATGACGGAATGTGATTACTTTGAACATGCTGAGGTGGCCCTCGACAAGCATGACAGATCCGATATGAACGATTATGCCGTTTATGTTATCACACACCACACAAACCAACGGATGTGAAATCACATCAAAAATATGGAAATACATTTACAAATGGTAAAGGCGGGGCTTAGTTTCTTAGCATTTTTTCCTCCAGGGTTGGTACTTCATCCAGAGTGTCCCTGGGATTGCACCATAAATCCAGGTTCCAGTTTCCAGCCTCCTGCTTTCAAATTTCAGACACCAAATTCCAGGTTTCAGTCGCCTGAATTTCTTCTTGAGGTTCCAGACCCCAGGTTCCAGGCTTCAAGCTCTAAATTTGTAACCAACATGTGTCCTGTAAGAGAACACTGGGTTTTTACCTGCAGCTATAGTAGCCATAAAGTCTGCAACCTGGGCCTAGAACCTCAAGCTTCAAGCCAGTTGTCTGGAGCCTGGAACCTTAAGTTTGAAACCAGAAAGCTTGAGCATGGAACCTGTGGTTTGGAACCTTAAGCTTATAACCAGGAGGCTGTTGCCTGGTATTTGGGGCCTGGAACCCCAAGCAGGAATACAGGAGCATGAAACCTAGGGTGTGGAACCATAAGCTTGAAATCAGGAGTCTGGAGCCTGAAATCTGGGGCCTATTCCTAGAACCTTGGAGCGTAGTCCTGGGGACACTTTGGATGGAGTTTTAAAATGCAGGCTTGCATTCATGTCAGATGTTTTTTCACATTTTCTACAGTAACCCGGTGCATAAGTGTGTCCACTAATAGTTTATTAATAGTTTTTCTTGATGTTTCTTTTGGATTCAGAAACGAATGAGGACATTTAAGTTTACCCTTGAAAACAAACCAGGATTCCTGGCAGTCTGACCAAATCCCCTTTCTTCCTTCTTGTCCATCAGTTTTTAATTAGATGTACTGATATTGATAACATCTCCATGGTGCTCCATTTTATTTTCAAGTTTTAATGCCGGACTTAAAGCTGTTCCTTCACAGTTCCTTCCTGATAATAAGTTCCTGTAAATGTAATGGTGGAACCAAGAATCAAACTCGCATCACTTACGCAGAGGCAGAGTGAGATGATTCATTTTCAACATGGGTTTAAATGTGACTGGTTCATTCTGAGCAGATGTTCCATTTCTTATTTTATCTGCCTAAAACATTTCTGGGATTTTTGCGATATCTGGGAGAAGGTGGACTGAGATTTGGGATGATTTACACTTAAAACTGAAAAAAGAAAAATCTGCACAGTACTGCAGCCAATAAATGATTCTTAATAGATCTCAGTGTTTTATTTCGCATATGATAAATTTATGGATGTTTGGAAATTTTACTTAAAAATATCCCTATTAGTCCTCACACTGCTTTCCTACTGGAGCTTGTGTAGCTCAGATTGCTCAGATTGCTAGCGGATGTTCCTGGCATTAGTTGCCATGGTTTCACATGAAGCACCAAGCTAATATAATATCCAGAGAAATGAAATCTGTACCAGCTAGCTGCAGAAGGTATATAAAAGGCATCACTGGTTATTAGTGTCATAATTAGCCCGAAATGCCATTTTGCTCTTCATGATTTTTTTTTTCCTGTCATCTATTTCAGCAGATTAAAAGGATTAATGCACAGAAATAGCCTAAAAAGTTACAGGCATATATTTATCAAATACTTTAAGTCTGAAGCAGTAGAAGATCTGGAGCCCAAAACATTAATAATAAAATGCTAAAAATAAAAAAATAAAGGCTTTTATCATTATTATTTTGTATAAACTTCAGCAAAGCCATTTCACATCTTCATATAAACTTCCAGACACTTCACTGTCACTTCATTTCTCACGGTCTTTATGGTGACTATTATTAACTCTCGATCTTTTCCAAACCAATCCATCTAAACCATTGTGGATACAACACTTCTGGCATACGGGATTCTTCTCCCAGTCCAATCTCTGACTCACATGCTGAATTATAAACCTCAAAATAGTCCGAGTACATGGTCACACTTCAGTCTGTGCATGTGTGGTTTATAAATGTTCATGTCAGGATTGATCCTGACCATAAGTGTGCTTTTCTCCTGGTTCTCAGGTTTCATCGCACCTCACAACTCAACCTGATGAATGTTCAATTGCAGGTTCTGTGATGGATCAGTGTCCTGTTACGATTCTCCTGCATCCAATACCAACAAAGTTTCCAAAGTTCTGGAACACCTGACTTTCTCCAGGCGTATGTGTTTCCTTCTCCCTTAATTGTAGAGGACGTTTTTGGGTGTTGAAGCTTAAAATGTTCCCTTCACTTAGGAACGAGGAAAACCAAACCTGTTCCAGCATGAAGATATGCTTTCCATTGGTTTGACGATGTGGAACGTCACCTGCTAATGAGTTCTAAACTTTACCGAACACCTTTTGGGATGAATGTGGATGCTGATTACATCCCAGACCTCCTCACATACATCAGTAACACCCTGAATGAATCTCTGCAAAGCTTCACATAATGTAGTAGAACATCTCAAAAAAGGGGAGGTTATTGTAACAGGAAACAGGGAATAAATGTGGAATGGGATGTTCAGAAAGACATATCAATCTGACATGATGTACAATGAGCAGACCTTCATCATCATCATCATCATCATCATCATGATTGCTGCAGCTGGCCTCCATAGTGGATCTTTACATCATCAGATGTCTGCGCTTTCATTTTCTTTCTCATTATATGTGTAATGAAGAGAAGCCTGGCAGATAATGTGTGAACAACGCTGTCCTATGACTTACTCTGTGTGTGTGTGTGTGTGTGTGTGTGTGTGTGTGTGTGTGTGTGTGTGTGTGTGTGTGTGTGTGTGTGTGTGTGTGTGTGTGTGTGTGTGTGTGTGTGTGTGTGTGTGTGTGTGTGAAACTGTTGCAAAGATAAAATAGACTAAAACCAAGTGTCATAAAGCCCAGATTCAAGCTAACAGTTGGGCTTCAAACACAGCTTTCACCAACTCATTGCCAACTCACACACACACACACACACACACACACACACACACACACACACACACACACACACACACACTCGCAGCTGTGACCTAGCTTCACCCTTCTGTGGCAACATGCCTTTACTATGACAAATTTGCTCATTGCATTTTGCTCATCAGGCTTTGCGCACTCTGACCAATAGCGAAAGCACCTGGATGATGTGATTAATGTTCACGCTGATCGATAATTGACCCGATTCCTTACATCACCTCATGCCTAAGTACGATGGAGAATTAAAGGAGGTGGATAAGCCTGTTTGTTTCCTCCATGGAGAAAAAGCAAAGCTCTGTACTTCTCTTTGCCCTAGTAGTCATTTGGCGTTTGGGGAAAAGCCTACAGAGACCCAGAGGCACTGATCACACCAAAGAGCACGAATCTAATGGAGAAAATATTCACCTGCTTTTTAAAAGTGATGGATGAACAATCAAACGAGGAATCACAGTTTTCCTTTTTGTCCCCCAACATTCCTTTTTGTCCCCCAACGTTTTCTAACTAGTGTACCTTGATGATGTAACTGAAGGAGTCCAGAGATTCTTGAATGTCTCCCGGTGAGCGAGGTTAAGGGTTAAGGGTGGAACAATAATCACTGCATCAGTGTTAATAATCAGGACAGAATTTAAGGTTCTTACAAGATGTTAGAACTAATTGTTGTATGTTTACACATCTGCATTTAAAAGAAACTCGAGATGAAAAAGAACATGGATTTTTTTTTCTCTCCAGTTCTTGTAACCTGTTTTCATTCCTTTACAAACTTTTATTTTCATTCATTCTTGTATTCTCCATTTTCCACATTAACCACTGACTGGAATTTAAAGTGATGCTATGCTACTCTTCTGAGATGTTCTGAGATGTTCTGAGATTTTGTGGGGATTCATTCAGCCACAATGTTGCTATTAAAGAGGTGAGGAGGCCTGAGGTGTAGTCAGCGTTCACATTCATCCCAATGAGGTTTATAGCTAACTAACAGGAGATCTTCCACTCCAACACAGGGAAGGAAGATCTTCATGAAGCTGGCTTTGTGCACAGGGGCATTGTCATGCAGGAACACGTTTGGGTCTCCAAGTTTAAGGGAAAATTCATGCTCCAGCATCCAACTTTGTGGAAAGAACCAGATTTGGCTAAAAAGGTCAGATTTCCCAATACTGATATCTGTATAGTAGAAAAAGATAAAAATGTTCTTAATGAAATTCAACACACACACAGATACACACAGATACACACAAATGATCATGAGATTCAGCGATTCGCATCGGTGCATAAAATTTGTGATGCAATGCATTAATTAAAAAAGAATTGTTCACCCGATACAATTTTGTTTTTTTTTTTACATATTTTACTTGGTAAAAAACGATTTATTTATTTATTTATTTATTTATTTATTATTATTATTATTATTATTATTATTATTATTATTATTATTATTTATTTATTTATTTATTTATTTATTTATTTAGTCCAAAGTGTGTCCTGACAGTAATATAGAATATGGATTAACATGGCAGAGGTAGAGCTGCATCTTGGCCCAACAGCAGGAAATAAAAGACTGGCTTTATTTTTTATTTGTTGCACTATAAAGGCATATGTGTAAAAGGGCCATGAGTTAGAAGTCAGAAGGAACTTGAGTAAATTGATGATTTGCTGAACCAAAGAAATAAAAGCTAACTATTTGTACCATATTGAACTGCAGGGTATCATATTTTATTCAACGAATCGTATGCATTGTAATAGAGGTGAATTGTATCGCATGCGAATCGCATCGGCCTCAGTTATTGGGCATATCGCTAATATACACGCACACAAACACATCACTCCGTTTTGGGTTTTCCAAATTTACCCCTTTATTTAATTACAAATTCCTAAGATAAAATTCCTCCTCACCGAATGCTCATCAGAACCAATTATCTTCTGACTTGAGACTTGTAATGACTCCGTCTCATAGCTTTGTTTACTCTCAGAGATGAGCAGCTCTGTGAAATCGCTGAGTGTTGATGTGATGTCGAGTCAGCGTGTGTGTGTGTGTTTTAATGTGTGTTGAGATGCAAGATGCGTTACGTTTATCAGTATCATTCAAAACATGCGTTATCGATCCCCAACGCTGGCACAAAACTGTCTCGCTAAGCAACACATTCATTCATTTCTGACAAGATCAAATCATGGAGTCCCATCGGCAATCGCTGCAGAGCCAGGATCGCTCGTTTGTTCGCAGAAGACCGCCTTCATGCTCTCCTGCACGCTCCATGATCCGTGAAGTGCATTTGTTGTCTGAGTGAAAGTAGTGTGTTAATTAACGTGGAATTCAGACTTCAATGCGCCAAGATTTCCCAAAGGGTTTTGAGGGAAAGCTGAAATAAGACTGACTTTATGCTGTATACCGATTCAAGTCACAATGAAACATTTCCATCATGATATCTGTTGGTGTGAGAGGCTACATGAGTCCCAGTGGGTTTCACATTTTTGCTGACGCACCTGAACCAGGTATTTGTTGCTTGGTTTCAGTGGAAAGCTGTGAGCTATCCGTGGTCCTGAAGGAGCGGTTTGGAAAGATATGAAACGTGTCAAACCTCAGTTCGGAGGTTTATTTGTTAACAAAAGGTGCTGAGTCAAGAGGGAGAGTAATCATACAAAGTGTCTAATTAAGCTAGAGGGTTCCTAACACTGACACATGTGAACACACACACACTCAAAGACTCAGATGCGAAAGGGCAGAGAGCTCATCAGAGACCGAGAGGCAGACAGGAAGAGCTCCTCAGGGCCCTGTGGTAATCCTTATAAACATTGCTGCAGTCAGACTGATGCTAATGCACCGTGTCTGCTAACACACACACACACACACACACACACACACACACACACACACACACACACACACTCTATTTCAGCCACGTCACTTGAGGGACGATGTGCGAATGAGATAACTGTACACCTCCTCCAGGAAAAAAACAACAAAACCACAAACAGTAAAGGTCAGTGCTAATTATAAGGAACATCATGCTCTCCAGTAGTGCTACCATTTACACCATATGGCACACGCCCTGATCTACAGCGACTTACAATCATAATCTATACACCTGACCAGGGTTAGGGGCCTTGCTCAAAGTGTCAGAAGTGGTCAAATACAGAGCATTGCTTGGATTTGATCTCACAGCCTTCTGATGACCTTAGCCACTGAGCTCCTACTTCCCTTGAACACCGTTAAATACCTTTATGGAACAGTAAGCTTGCAGCAGGTGGCACTGTAGCCACTAACGCACCGATCCGAGAGCTTTAAAATACAGAGGAATCCATATTATCGTTCAGGTCGAGACGTGATTTCCATCCCAATTCACTGTGTTCTTTCAGGGAGGTTCATAAAAATAAATGGAAACAGAAGGTAAATGGGTGTTATGTAATAAATATACGGAACAGGGATCATCAGAATTATTACAGGCGAGGATCAAAATGACACAACGAGGCAGGTGGAATGAAAAGGTGATAAAATAAGAGTCGAGCTCCGTTCCACTGAGGGCTGATTCATGGCGGCAGCAAAAATTCCGAAGGTTAGGAATGGATTTTCTGATTATTATTTCACTCTGTTTCATTGGGGCATTTCTTCTTTTGTTTTTTATTCACACTAAGATTACGCTTGATTACACGTGTATTTTCTAAACGTGAAAAAATAAATGAGTATAGGATGTCATTAATATGAGAGTAATATTTACAATGAACGGTGTTTTAAACAGATACAAATTCAGACAAATTCTATGCGTCATGGCAATAAGTTTATACATTCAGGATACAATTAAAATATTAATAAAATATGGCTAACCACTGCCATGTGCGTCAGAATTCTATACACACACTTTACCAAGACCAAAGAAATCATCAAAGTAATGAAGTAATGTCCATACCATGTTATTACAAAGGACAAAGTAATATCTATAACGTTTTAAACAATATCAAAGCAAAATCCATACCAAAGTAATGCCTATAACATGTCTTTACCAAGATCAAAGTAATGCCTATAACATGTCTTTACCAAGATCAAAGTAATGCCTATAACATGTCTTTACCAAGATCAAAGTAATGCCTATAACATGTCTTAAACAAAGATCAAAATAATGCAAAGTAATTTGATTTACATACAATTTACATTTATGGCATTTGGCAGTCGTCTTTATCCAGAGCAACTTTCATTTATCTCATTCATACAAATGAGCAGCTATAAAGCTAAGGGCCTTGCGTCAGGGGCCCAGGGATGTCCTGCTATAGAGCTCTGACCACAACCCTATTAAACACCTTTGAGTTAAATGTAAACACTGACTGCACCCCAGGTCTCCTCACCTTCTCACCGACATCACAATCTGACTTTATTACCATCTTTGTGGTAAAATGAGCACAAATCTCAACTGAATCTAAATCTTCTTCCCAGAAGAGTGGGGATTATTATAAAAGGAAATGTGGACTAAATGTAGAACAGGATGTTCAGAGAAAAATGCTTTGTCTATATACCTCACAGTATGTAATTAAATATGTCTTGTATCTATTAAGTGATATCTCATAATTAGGAAGCAGCAGCTCATATTTTTGTTGTTTTAGTATCTCAGAATTATAAAAGAACCCTTTTTAAAAGTGCATATTCATGAAGATAGTGGAAATTATATATATATAAAAGCTGATGTATGCAGTTTTATGTTTGTTGTGAAATAGTTTGGATGTTTGGTTTATCATGGCTGCTGTCCAGGTTGCTCGATTGTGGTCTGTAATTTTTTATTTGGAAACATGCTCGCAATTCAATTTCACTTTGTTTCATTATTACAGCCTGCAGAATTTGATCCGTGCTCTACTGCTCCCGAATCCACTTCTCTGGCAGAACTACTGAGATTTTTGGATTCGACCCTTTCCCGAAAGGAGTTCCAGCTCGGTTGCCAGTCCACGCATATTAATGTTGTTTTTTTGTCATTGTTTGTTTCATTTTATAACCGTTTTAGCACAAATCCACTCGTCTCCGCTTTCAAAAAGGCTTCTGGCTCTTTCTCTTACGCTCTCGCTGCTAATACTGTTAGCATCTTAATAGAGAGATGATACATGCATCAGTTGCCATGGCATCTGTTGTGCGTTGCCAAGGCGATTGCCCCCGTATGCTCTTTGCTCCGTCTTTGCCCAGGTTAACCCTCTTTTTCACATGGCTCCTGTCTCCATGGCAACTACAATTATGCAGCGTGATATCAGAACTCGGGGATGATGCTCAAGTAAATATGTGATGGTGATTAAGGGGTATCTACACTGATTAAGGGGTACTGTACACTGAAGAGGACACACACACACACACACACACACACACACACACACCTGGTATATTGACAGCAAAATTATGAGCCTTAAGAACCAATAAAAAAACAAAGCCAATTTTAATACAAAGGAAGAACTCCATGTATGGTAAATCCTTATTCGTGTGTTTTTTTTTTTCACCTTTGCTCTTGCTTTCTTTTCATTCTTTCTCTTTTTCTCGTCCTCCTCCTTAGAAGAAGACATTAAAAGCCCCGCCATTTGTAGCTATTCACAAAACAGAGCACACACAGAGCCGAGGTTAATTCGCAGATGGGGAGCACGAGAACGAGCCTGCTGTCTTGCCGAGAGGCGGAAAGAAAAGCTAGGGAACAGGAAAAAATAAAGAGGGTGAATAAGAGCGAATGGTTGGCATAGGGTACATTCTTGTTAATCCATTCTCTTTGAGAGAAAACGTCGGGGCGGGCGGATTGATCGGAACGAGCTGGATTATTCCAGATAAGTGTTTCGGATCGGCAAATCTCGACGGAGGGCAGGTCAGCCCCGCTCCGGTTCGGCAGGAGGTGGAATCGATCACCCGGAATTGGACATGGATAAACAGTTCATTTGGACGGATGGCTTGGGGGTATCGAGCAGCAATGGAGGTGAAAGAAAAAGTGTCAGGGTGAGAGAAAGAGATGGAAGAAGGAAACTTGTTCCTGCTACAAGTTTTTCAGCCATAAAGAAAGTCTGGATGCCCCCCGAGAGATCGGGTTTGAGGGCAAGACTCGTTCCTGACATTCTGATCCCAGGAGCTCGGCCCTTTAGAGTGTTACATGGAGTGTTTCTCTTGTTGGTTGCACGCACTAAAAGGTGGTTTAAGTACTTTGGCCAATCTAAAAAGCAATGAGAGCGGGTGAACTACACCTTTCAGGAAACGCTGTAGGTTAAAGAGGAAATAGCAGGTCTAAGCGAGATGTGTGCCACATGTACAACTAGAACCCTTATATCTGGAGCTACATTTCTGTTCTTTAAACAATATGTGCATGTGAATTCAGGTGAACCTGAATCTCTACCAATCAGCAATCGCATGCCACTTCCCCTGTACATATACATTTATTAAAATATGATGGGAGGTGGTAGTGATTAAGGCATTGGACTTTGTTACTGAAGGTCATGAGTTCAAATCCCAGCCACACCAAGCTGCCGTTCCTCGCCCCTGAACAAAGCCCCTAAACCTACGCTGATCAGTTGTATAACCAAATTAAATTTAAGTCACTCTGGATGCCATAAATCTAAACAAGAGGTGTGATAGAGAGGCAGCACTGGGGTGGGGCAGCACAGGAGATAGACAGATTGAAAAGAAGAGAGAAAGAGACAACAGAGGAGAGAGAAAGTATGGGAGAGAAAAGCTGTACAAGGCGTATAATTCGATTTGTCCAAAAAACTTGAACATTCTTGGAAAAACAAGCAACGGTTCAGTCACATTCTACAAAATGATTGATTCTGATGAAGACTTGTTTCAGACTGCCATAGTTTAATACCCGTCTATAACAGACACCCCCCCCTTTCCCCCCCGCAGGCAGTTGTGTGTTTTCTCCTGCTTCAAAGCAATTAATTAAATCACCTGAGTGCCAGTAGGGTGGATGACAGGTAGTCTATCATTTTTCCAGGCTGTTGTTTTACTATGTGGATGGGGAGATATGAAGAACAGAGAAGGATGAGCAGAGTTTCACTCAGACACACTGATCGCATTGTTTTTTTCCCCAGTTATATTGCACGTTTGAGAGCTTGACTGAATTGAAGAAGATATATAGCTGTTCATCCATTTATTCTCAACCATCCTTCATCCACCAGACCTGCTTTTCACTTTTTTTCTACAGGGAAGCCATGAGCCATCAGGAGGTGTGAAGATAAAAATCCTTCTTTGGTCAAATTCAAAACTGCTTCTTTAGCACAATAAACATTGAACCATGTGTGCTGCTTTTAAAAATGCCCCATGATAAACCCTGCTACCATGAGACTGTTCAACCCCCTGAGACCTCCCACCTCCACATCTGCCCAAGCTGCTACTTTTAAAACTCTGTCATTATTCACCTTTTAATGCCGGCTTTCGTGCAAATTTGCTCTCCAAATCCTAAAACCTTCCCAAGCACAGGCATTCCAAATCCACTTCGGTTCCATTCGTCTCCTCTGCTCTGCTCTTCCTTAGAGTGAACAAACGGGTGCTAAGCACCATCTGTAACTGTAGTAATTCCTCGAGCGAAACACAGATAAGTCCTCTTTAGCTTCTACTGCACACTGGCAGAGCTGAGCTGAATGGCGAGCCAGCAAGAAGCTCAGCGGGATTGGACAGCCGAATCCTTCGCAGGTCGAGAGCGTGCAGTGTGGAGAAAGATGGGATAAGCCCAAGAAGGAGAGAAAAGACGAAGGCCAGGAAAAGACTTGCTGGATACCAGGATAAAGGTTACCAGAGGTCACAGCAAGCCGCCAGAAGTTTTCATTCGAAAAAAACTGCATGCGCACGTGCACGTATGTCTTTTTTGTGAATGCAGGGACTGGCTGACCGAGATAATGCACGTTTTGCTCACATGCAGGAGTGTGGATGCTTGGGGGGTGGGGGGGGGGGTGTTTTGATGCAGTGCATCACGTTTTTTTAAGTTGTTACCGGGAAATATTGATCCCCAGGAAAATCACATTGTTCTGCATGTTCTTTTTGAAAATCCTGCACCATTACAAGAACAGGAATCATCTTTAGCTTGCACTTGTGAACCCAATGGAGTAGACCAACTGACACATGGCACCTTATAAGCATTAAAAAGTAGATTTCCAATGGCACCAGCTCTGCGATTCTGCACGCTACCTCCTGCAGAAATCGTGTTAGTTTGAAGAGACTACATACACTGATCAGCCATAACATTTACACCATCTTGTGAGACCAAAAAAGCTCTGACCCACTGAGACATTGCCTCCAAAAGCCCTCTGAAGGTGTGTGAACTATCTGACACCAAAACGTAAGCAGGCCTCAGTGGATCGGATTCGTTTTTTTTTTCAGCACATCCCACAGATCCTTAATCAGATAAAGATCTTTTTAGCAACTTGTTCTAACCTTTGCTCCTCAGGTGCATCGATAAGTATCGAGGACTCGTGATCTTGTCAAAGGTTTAACAATTGTCCTTCCTTGGGTCACTTTTTGTAGATACTAACTCCTGCATGCAACCCCAGAAGACCTGCAGTTTGTAGACGCTCAGATTCTGAAACTTGCCCATTTTTCCTGCTTCCAATGAATCAACTTCAAATACTGAACGTTTACATGATAACTAATATATTTCCTAAAATGACAGATGCTTCTCTAACCAGATAATCAATGATAATACTTTCAGCTGTCAGCGATTCTGATGTTATGGTGTATTCTGTTATTCAGGCAATATATAAAATATGTTCAATTCCTTCAGTGTGTTCAGGTGGAAAAGTCGACTGAATGACTTTTCAAGAATTACAAACATGGTTTGCTGTCTGGCATGTCAGATAAAATTGTGCCTCTCAGGCCAATAGCGGCACAAAAGACAATGCAGGGGCTTTATTTTGTCAAGTCGAAGGCAACGCGAGGTGAGACAAGAGCCTTGTGCAAAACTACAGCATTAATAGGCAGACAAGTGCGGCGCAATACAATAAACGGAGAGGACAATAAAAACACAGTTCACGCTGACTGCACGGAACGGTGTCGGGATAAATGGGGCAGTGATGGTTTATGAACTATCCTGCCTGCCGAGAGCAAAATAGTGCATACAGATGCAGACCGCAGTCGTAATCAATAGTCACTTCTTTTGAACTCGGCACTCAATTGAGTTCAAAAGAATTCGATATTAGTGCTGGGACTCCCCAGCCACGGACAGTAGCTGCTACTTAAATCGGAATCACAGTAATGGAGAGCATCAGAACACCGTTTGCATAATGGAACTTGATTTCCACATACATTAATCAGTGGGTTTGTCTGTTTTTCTTTTTACCTTATGATTCTAATAAAACCACTAGTTCTTGGAACCTTGTATGCAGTGTCACTCATCACTTAATCTCCATCTGTTACACACACAATATATTGTATATTTCATCTGCTTTGTTTTGTAAAAACTGATGTGGACAAGTGGGAGGATCTGAGCAACTTCAAAATGATGCCATCTAGACTACTGGATCTCCAATACAGCAGTTTTCTGGGGTGTTGCCAGGAAGCGGTGATTAACACCTATCAGCTCACAATCTGATTGGGTATCTGTGGGATTTCCTGAACAAAATAATGCGATCCATACAGAGCCCACCTTACAACATACAGGCCCTCTTTGTGCCAGTTCCCACAGAACACTTTCAGGTGTCATGTGGAGCGTATGCCTCGATGGGTCTGGGTTTTAGCAACACAAAGGGAACCTACACAATATTTATCTTTGTATTTTATTAACAATTAAATATCTTTGTCATTCTAACCATATGTGAGCATACGAGGTGATATCAAAATGTTTTGAGACTAGTTTTGTAACACACCAACAGATGGCAGCACAAGGCTGCACACACAGACACAGGGAGCACCGACCTTCATTAATCAGTGTACCAAAACGATATCATCGTGTGCACATGGTGCTCCTCAACTGTGAGTTTCTCTCCAGGACAGCATGATCTCACTTCCACACCCACCCTACTCACCAGATCTGGCTCCTGTGGACTTCGCCCTCTTTCCGAAGATCCAGCTCATCTGGTGCGAATTGCAGAAGGTGCTCGACATGCTTTAAAAAGAAGTCTTCTAGGACACGTCCAGAAGAACGCTGGGAGCACTGTATTGCTGTACAAGTGGACAATTTTGAAGGTGATCATGTGGAAACATAGATAAATAAAGTACTTTTAGTAAACAGAGCGAATCTCAAATCCTTTTGTACCACCTCATATAAAAGGCCTGGTTGTCCATAGTATGAACCTGTGAGTCAGGTGAAGGTGAAGGTAATAATAAAGAGACCAAGATAAAGTGGTTAAAGAGGCTCATGTGTGTTTGGGGTTGTGTCCATTCATTCAGATGAGGTGGGTCGTGAGGGTGCTGACAGCTTGCGGGGAGAAGCTGCTGTTGAATCTGGAACACTCAGCAGAATGTGGAACATGGCCTGGACACTTCGTTAGCTTGTGCCTGATGGCAAAGTTTATGTGAGGGATGAAAGGAATCAGCTATTCTGGTGCAGTGTTTGTGATATAAGTCCTGTGTTCGGGCAGAGAAAGACTCTGATGATGTTCTCTGCTCTCGTCAATATCCACTTGCAATCTGATTTGCCGTACCGCCAGACAGAGATGCAGCTGCGGAGGACATTCTCAATGACAAAAAGAGTGGTGAAGGTATGGAGTGGACGAAATGAAAGGACCGCTTGGCTTTTCTGGCCAAGGACGTACGTGTTATTACGAGCAGGTTAGGTCATGGAACAGGTGCACTCTGCGAAAGTATCTCCAGAAAAAAACAAGCATTGAGCAGTGGAGAGTGGTACATATTGGGTTTTCTACACAGTCAAGTCCTGTGTGTGGAGACAGATTGTTGTCTTCACTCTCTGTATGCTGTCTTGGTGTTGCTGATGAGGTTTGATCCAAATAATGGAGATACAATGGGTCATTTACCGTGATCTCGTGATTTTATATTCCTACAATGCGGTTTTGAATTTACTGGACGTGAGGCAGTGGCACACCAAGGACGTATTTAGCATTGCCAATTAGTACTAGCATGTTTTGCAAGGTTGGAGGAATCCAAAAAACCCAATGGAAACCCAATGTGGACTTTTAGAGAATGTGTGAAATTGGTTGTAGGGTATCTGGTGAGGCAGCAACACAACCAGTGTCATTATTATTTGTCCAGTGCATTGGGACATGGTTCATCAACGTGTCATGAGGGTTTACTCTCTACAAGAACAAGTTAAGGCTGAGGAAACATGACCAAAGGCTGTTTTTTTGGTTCTCAAACAGGCTAATTTGTATAACCTGAATTTCACATTTGGAAATATAAACATATTTTTCATTTCCATTTGACTTACATGACAGTCCAGTGCTCCGAAGCACACAATGACAAGAGATACATCAGCTACAAAAAGCAAACACTTTCTTCTACAACGTCAACTCTGACAAGCTACATATCTGTACAAATGGCAGGTTCTTTTTATTCGTATCGTGACACATTTTACCTGAGCTTATTGTAAACGTCCATGCTACAAAGCAGGCTAAGTGTCAACTCGCAGGTTGCCCGAGCTTTTATGTATGATTTTTGATGCAGCTTAGTTTCTGGGCCATTATAGTCTCTGAATGCAGGCTGGGACTTATTGATCATAGCGTAAGTACTTTCTTTGAGCAGCCAGCATGTTACATTACCTTTGTAAAGCGTGCTTTTGTAATGCATTCATCGGCTTCGCAGCGAAGAAACAAGCTGCAATAGCACACAGAATAACAGGAGAAAATACACCCCCTTCTGCCGAGTCTTTCAGAACGCCGTCAAGAGTACGAGTGTGTCTATAGAGAAGGTGTGTTTAGGAGATAAAGTATCACGGCCATATGAGCTCGAGTGGATTTTTAAACCTGTGTATGAATGTTTGTGGAGGAGAACCGAGACCATGCTGCGTTTCTCAGTGGGAATATAGAGAGATTATCTGCATGATGCTCGGTTTGTAACCGAGATAATCCCAGACTTCCGATAAACCTGCTGAGAACACAGATTGGGAATTTTCTTCATCCTGCATAATTGAAAAATATATATATATCAAGCCAATTTAAACTCCTCATTAGTGTTTGTTTGTTTGGAAACTTTGGAATCTAAAACCAAACCAAGAAAAGGTTTGTTGGAAAAACTGGGAATACCCATAAAAATTCCCACTGAATTCTACAAAGTGACTACAGCACAGGGATATGATGCCGGTTTTAGCATCTGACCTCATACGGGAGAAGATATGAGAAAATAGCATTGAGTTAATGAGCAGGAAATCAGATGCTATCATCAGGATCTCTTAGACTTTTTTGATTACAATAGGAAGTACACTTTGGGCGTATCTTCAAAAGGTGTATACACACACACACACACACACACACACACACACACACACACACACACACTCACACACTCACACTATGGCTGAAAGTACTGGGCCACTGGACTTCTCCAAATTGTCAGCACAAATTTGGACACACACAATTATACAGGATGCCTTTGGGTGCTGTTGCAAGAAATGTTGCCTTGACTTGAACTAGAAGACCTAAAACCTGTTCCAGCAAGGCAATGCTCCAGTGCACAAAGCCAGCTCTATGAAGATCTGCTTCACATGGGATGGATGTGTGTGTGAAAGATCTTCTGCTATAGAGCTCCAACCCTATTAAACATGATGAAATTGAGACTGCACCTCAGGCCTCCTCACTTTCTCACCTACATCAGTACCTGACTTTACTAACATCTTTGTGTCTGAGGGAATCTCCACAAAATCATGGAACATCTTCACAGAAAAGTGAAGACAGACAGACAGATAGATAGTTTACATTTTTCCACATCTAAGAGATTTTGTGTGTGTGTGTGTGTGTGGTGTGTGTGTGGTGTGTGTGTGTGTGTGTGTGTGTGTGTGTGTGTGTGTTTTATACAGACTTCCAATAGAGTAACAGAAACAGGATCGCGGCTCACAGCAACCCGAGGAAGCAAAGCAGAGTCGCTCCAAACAGACATCAATAATGGATGAAACCCATCTTCTGAGGCTCAGCCAGCAGGAGGACGATAACGATACACCAACCCTATCTACAGCTCTAAGCTTCCAGACAAAGGTTGAGCAGCCCATGATCCTGACCCCCTGCACCTCCTTATCCGGCCTCACGAGACACTTTGGGGACTTAGCGTCTGTTTAATCTTTAATGCCTTTGGAAGCCTTAAAGAATGCTAATTTTTGTGGCCTGCCACCAATTTCCCCTCTTTTTCCCCCCTGAAATTACAAATCTCTGTTCCCTATGCTGCATATTTACTCGTGCACACTACAGCTGAGGACAATTAGGCACAGGAAGGCGACAGGGGGGGTTGGGGAGGGTTTGGAATTGTACAGGAAGTTGAGGAGGATGAAGGAGGGTGAAGAACTGACGAGTGTGAAAAGATGTGGATAATCTTCACTAAGCACGAAAAATAAACATTATAACTTCCTCGTGTTTGTCTCTTTGTCTGTACACCTGTTGGTCTTGAGGAGGTTCCTGGTCTCCTCATATTCACCCACACTTCACATCATGCAGTCTGGATGTTCTTACTGAACATTACTACATTAGTGGAGTTATGAGACAGTATGGACAGGAGATTAGGCAGTGAGCAGTGGTGCACACTGGGTTTCCTACTTTTTTTTCCTCCTTTGTCTGGTGAACATTAGAAGCTGACATCAGTCCACTAGCTACAGTACTCCATCTCCATTCTGTTTTGGTGTTAATGATGAATCCCAAAATTGTGCAATCATCTGGAAATTCTGATGTCTGTCATCTGAGCTAACTGGTAAAGATCCAACATGGTTTAGAGTCTTTATATTTATATAAATATATATGTATATTATATGTAGGTGAAAATAAAATGGATGGATGAAGGGATGATTGGATAGATTGTCAATTGAATAAAAAAAGAGAAAGAGAGAGAAAGAGACATATATAGAGATAAAGAATGGAGAGAGAGAGAGAAAGAGAGAGAGAGTGGGAAAGAAGATCAGCAGACAAACAAACAAACAGAAAATCTAAAAATCGGATTTGATAAGACAGACAGATAGATAGATAGATAGATAGATAGATAGATAGATAGATAGATAGATAGATAGATAGATAGATAGATAGATAGATAGATAGATAGATAGATAGATAATTATTCAGGAAAACAGTGAAAATGTATATATTTTTTAATCTCTGATAAACACAAACAGCTGTTGCAGGTTCTATTATTTAACATGACAAGAAATGATATTGACTGAATAATAATTAATTTATTCCTCAATAGTTTTCATGCACATTAGAACAAGAAATGTATTATTTATAAATGGAATAGAGATTTTTGTAAAACACACATTTTATTTCTGTATATAAATATACATAGTAGATTACTCACCAATTGTGATGATTAACCCTCTGGAGTCTGAGGGTGTTTTTGACCCCTTGAGAGATTTTGACATGCTCTTACATTTGGTTCTTTTTAGTTGCTTTTAAAATATATTATTGACAAAAGGCTTATTACACTGCATTCAGAATAAGGTTTATGCATGGTTTTTGAAAAAAACCTCATTGAAATAAGGCCACTAAACCGATAGTAAACATGTTTCCCCAAGACTTTTTGAGAACAGATCTTCTAATGTAGGTTTTTTTATTTTTAATCATGTGAAAATCATCCTGCCTGCTCATTCACCTTAAACAATACTTTAAAAGACACTTTTTACTTTGAAAGGCCGTATGCGAAGAGGCGTCGACATGCTGTGACTGACAGCTTCGTAGACAATGGGTCGCATAATGAGCTGTCGATTACATAATGAGCTGCGGATCACTGAGCAGGATCACAGTGAGAAGTTCAGTACTACAACAAGGAATGTGTTTCCTTTGTGTTTATTAAAAATACACATTAGCAAGGACATCATTAAAAAGGGAATTGTGTAACAATAAAACTATACAGTACAGTATGTATAAAAAAATAAAGAGTGCAACAAAAACTAACACAATACACTACAGTAGGGTTCTGCAAATCCCAGCCTGTAGAGCGACAATACTATACATTAAATAATAATAGTGTATCCATTTGAGGAATTGGCAAGAACAAACAACTTGAAAACCCACTTAGTCGGCTTGGCTTTCATGTACTGTGTCCTCCCAGTGTTAGCTTTGTATGCTACCATCCTCTCATCCCCGGCTAAATGTCTTCTAGGATGATAAATTGCTTTGCATGTCTTACGGATTGTGTCCATAAGCGGTTTCACTCTGAACAGACAGTCATGTTCAGATGTGCCCCTCTTTCTGTCATTTTCTTTGTCTGCATCTGGGTCACTCATGCATACATTCCACGAAATGTTCCTGTATCTGTCCCTGGACATAATTGTTGCTGGAAAGGGAACTGTGAAGATACTGCTCTGTCTCCAGTAGTCTATGATGGAGGGCAACTTTACCATTGCCATGTAAAATAAGAGCCCAATGTAGCGATACATCTCCCTCACGGTCACATCTCTCCAGTTGTATTTGCGTCACTTGGCTATTGACTTGGCAGCTTGAGCATTTGTGTTGTGGCACAAAGTTGACACAACACTGTCCGGGAAAAACATTTTAAATAGACTACCAGTTGAGGTCCAGGTTCACGTGCGGGCAGGAATCTCAGAGTCTGTGGAACTGTGGCGTTATCTGTCTGATCCTTCCATGACATGGTGGACTGTGTGTGCTGCCTTTGCCCTTTTTGGAGCAGGTGCTTGATCACATCTGTTTATGAAACACACACACAAACATCACTAATTGTGGCATTGGTAAAGTTGTTTGCATGTCATACAATGCAATAATGATTCAAACTAGATATAATTTAAGAAAATACAAAATATGTACTTACTCAGGATGATTCTCGGTCGAACTCAAAATGGAGCGACACCTGCGTGGCCTGGTGTGAGTTTCCAGTGAAGGCAGGGGTGATGCAGCCACACTCCCAAAAATAATCAAACAATATATTTTTCAGTATTTTTGATGAATACACTTGAACAATATATATTTGTTATCATGCATTGTACATATAGCATTTACACCTCAGCATTCGGGAACATCTCTGAGCTTGTGTGATTATGATGAATTAATAAGCATAAATTTCTGGCTCACACGTTTAATAGTATTTAATTGTGTGTGTTTTATTTATATACGCCACTGAATGAGACGTTCCTGAAATCCTGTCTTTTTCTATAAATGGAGGAAAGATAAAAACCTGAAGAGATACAGAAAGCAGGCCAATAGAAATCTAAACGGTAAGAAACGCCGGTCGTGTCGGCCGGTTCCGTACGCCATGACATCTTATTTTATTGGTGTATAATTGTTTATAGATAAGTAAACTGATAAGCGTGGATCTGGCGTATCTCAAGCCGCAGTGTTGTGCTGAGAATCACAGCCTCGGACACACAAAAAGTTTTTTATCTACTTAAAAAAAGATACGTGATTTTTTTCCCGTTTTCATGTCTCATGTCTTAATACACCATTTGTGATGGACAGGATTAGAAACGAGTTTATTAGAGGGACAGCGCATGTAGGACGTTTTGGAGACAAGGTGAGGGAGGTGAGATTGAGATGGTTTGGACATGTGCAGAGGAGGGACATACTGGAAAATACTGAGGATGGAGCCACCAGGAAGGAGGAAAAGAGGAAGACCAAGGAGGAGTTTTATAGATGTGGTGAGGGAAGACATGCAGGTAGTTGGTTTAAAAGAGGCAGATGTACAGGACAGGGGGGTATGGAGACGGAGGATCCGCTGTGGTGCCCCCTAATGGGAGAAGCTAAAAGAAGAAATATTGAAAGAAATGTTATGCTAATGATTCGGGATAATTTGGGATTATTATTTGAGCTCTGATTGGTCAGGAGAGTAGGTTGAACCTGAAACTAATATGGCAGCCGTCACCTGCTGAATCTTCCATCACCCACTGGCACACACAACACTTTGGCATTCCCACTGTGTCCCAGATAATAATCATGTTGTCCTGATTCATCAAGACATTATAATCAGTAATTTTAATAACAATATGCATACGACAGGCTTAAGAGTCGTGAGCGTCTGGGAATTAATCATCGCATTAACGGGTCCCTGTCAAAGGCGCTAACAAGAACGAGCTCATCGAACCCTTCGCGTTAATACCTTATCGAGCAGATCAGCGGCTGGATCTCGGAGAGAACGATCCTAATTGTTAGCATCTCTGATTAGAACAATAGGGAGACGGGAAGCCCTGCCAGTCAATTAACAACACGCTTTATCTTCCACGGGCCGGCTTCGATGGAAAGAAGAGTGGAAAGAAGAGTAGAGCGCACAGCATCGCCTCACGGGGTGACACAAAGCTGTGTGTTTGCATCTGACATTTATGGAGAAGTAGAAAAGGGGGGGCTCTTTTGTTCTTGAAAAGCCTCGGTGCTTTTTAATAATTTAGAGACGCCTTTTTTTTTCTTATTTGTTCCAAGAAGCACAAATGTCACCTGAAACACGTATCGTAAGTTCTCCAACCAGAACATGCGTGAGAATGAAATTCACACCGTATATTTAATGGAGACGTAACTACATATAAATGCATTGATTTCGAAAGCAGGTCATTTATTCTAATTGACTGCAACTACAGGTGGGAAGGTGTTCGAAAACTGAAAAGAAAGTTGTGAGGTGTGAGGAGCAAGTGTGAAAACGAACGCTGACATCTGGTGTGTGGAGTTTGTGAGAAAAACAAAGATCGTGATAATTCATGTAAATTTACTGACGCTTTTTCTACCACAAATATACACACACATGCATTTTCCTTCTTCTTCTTCTTTCTCTTTTTCTTCTTCTTATTAATAAATATTATATTACAATATATTATATATTTTTTGTAAAAAAATTTTTTATGAAAAATATAAACTAAAAATACACATTTTTCTTTAAAAAAACAAAAATGATCTCTACCGCAGTCTCCACCCCAAAATAATTCAATTAAAATACATTTTTTTTTGTTCTTCAATGTTGTTATTAAAGCTGTAATTGGGAGGTTAAGTTGTTAAGACATTGGACTTCGGATCTGAAGTTCATGAGTTCAAATCCCAGCCACACTATGCTCCTACACCTGGGCCCCTGAGCAAGGCCCTTAGCCCCATAGCTGAATGCGATTAGATGTAAGTCGTTCTGGAAAAGGGCGTCGACCAAATTCCATAAATGTAAATGTAATTACTGTTAAAATGTAATAACTTAATTACGTCATGTTTCATGGACACATCGTTATATCCTAATTCGTACCACCAGGGGTCACGTGACCAAAGCAGTCTACTTTGTTTTGGCCCAAAACGATGACCTTTCATATCATGAGCACAAAATGTAAGCCTTATTTATCGCCTAGAGGTGGCGCCAGCCGCAGTTGTTGGCGTGTGACAAAACAAGTCTCGAAACTTTTTATCACTTCGCACAATTATTGCAAAAGTGATGTCATCTGCAAATGTAAACATCCCAATGATTTCCTAATGGCAAAGATCAAAACCGACTCCAAACAAAGTATATCTACAAAGGAAAAACCGTACACCAGTGTTCATTTTGTCTTGAGTAATGACATGAGGGATTTTCTCCTTGCAGTGTCATGTTATCCTGCTTTGTAAGCACTCACACCAAATGAGCTTTTAGGTGCTTGCAGTTTCCTTCCTGTAGGCCGCTTTGCTCATCCATCACTCTCGCCCATTACCTACAGGTCACAACCAGCCTCGTCCTCTACAAAAGAGATATGAGAGGGCAGCCTCATTAGAGTGATTGATCTCTTTCTCTCACACCCACCACACACACACACACACACACACACACCCTCCACACACACACACACACATAAATACTCACAGACGCACTCATTGGATTCTGCCTGTCCACCACCTTGTTGCATATTACTGCTCCTGTGCACCAAACCAGCTCCATGAAGATATGCTTTACATGTGCTAGACAATGTGGAAGATCTCCTGTTATAAAGCTCCAAACCTTTACACTGCACCTCAGGTCTCCTCACCTCACCTACATCAGTACCTGACTTTACTAACACCCTTGTGGTTGGATGAATCTCCACATAATCTAGTGGAGCTTATTATAACAGCAAATGTGGACTAAATGTGGAATGAGATGTTCGGAAAGCACAAAGATCTTACGGTCAGGTGTCCACAAACTTTTGTCCATATATTGTGTGTTGATATGTGATGAGTCACATGATGGAATCACATGACCATAAAATATATCATCACATATTGGATAGAAACAAAAACATCAAAAAGGGTGTTTGTTCCAAAAGTATCTGGATTTAAGGTGTACAGAGCCTCGGGGTCTCAGTCCACCTTCAGCTGATCGAGGAAGCCCATGTCAGCATTTATCAGATAGACTGGAACATACATGACAAGATTAGTACAGTCCAGTTAAGAATGGCACATGCCTACCAAAGACCAGACCAAACCAGTTTAATCCAGTATAGACTTGTACAGACCAGACAAGGCCAGTTTAATCCAGTATAGACTTGTGCAGACCAGACAAGGCCAGTTTAATCCAGTATAGACTTGTGCAGACCAGACAAGGCCAGTTTAATTAGAATAGAGTGGTACAGACCAGACAAGGCCAGTAATATAATCCAGTATAGACTTGTACAGACCAGACAAGGCCAGTTTAATCCAGTATAGACTTGTACAGACCAGACAAGGCCAGTTTAACCCTGTATAGACTTGTACAGAACAGATTTTCTGAACCAGAGCAGGTACATTTACATAAATCACATTTATTTCAATGTGAAAATGTTGGTGGACCATCAAAATGAGGACGTCTTTTTATTAAACTCTGGCATTTTATTATAATCATTATAATCATGCTGAATGTCCCCAACAATCGCTATTAATGAAACCATTTATAAATTGTAGCAAAACCAAAAAAAATAAATGGGAGCGAGAAATAACAATCTTATACAAATAAAAGCATATTATTATTCCTCCTTTCAGACCAGACAGCTAAGACATATGCAAACCTCTGACAGTCAACCAAAGAAAACAGAAAAACAGCACTCCCCATCAACGTCGTTCACCCTGATATATTTGTTAAAACATTTGTTTGTTTTTTTTGGTTACAAACTTGCTATTTATCACTGCTCAGATTTGCTCGTTTCTCTTCCTCAGCTTATAGAAATGAAGCAGCACTGATAGTGTGAACATTTCGAGACAAGCAAAGACCTTCCTCCGTCTATCTGAGCACCTCACAGTGTGCCTTTTACAGAGAATCTGTTTGAGAAGCGCAAAGCAAATCGTCCCAACACACTCTCTAAACGAGATGAATGAAACTTTCAAAGTGACTTGAGGGGAAACACAATATGCTTCATAACAGCCTCAGCCTGAACCGGAGCCGGTACCAAATAAACAATAAATGCTCTGAGGTTTGAAAAGTGGGAGCAATTGTACGGAGGGCTTCATATCATTCCCGACTGAAATCTTGCTCTTTCCAGCGAGGGAGTCGGAGACACAGCAGCCGTTATTGCATTAGTTTGGAGTGCATTGGGGAGAACATGTGCCTGCTCGGTTAAAAGTGCTGCTGTAGTGTGTATCTTCGCTCCTTTATTAGGATGTATGATTGCGTTCTGCGTCGTTATTAGGGAGCAGCGGCGTTCCTGCGACAATCTATTATCCTCACCAAGCAGCACTGTCTTTTTAATGGCAGGTGGTGAAATCAAGACGATGCAGAAAAGGAAGGCAGGTGATACACAGTCAGAATGCTGGAACGGCCCTTCTTCTCTAATATGCATAAACACACTTCACGGTTCCTCAGAGCAGTAACGTAATAACTGATCTTCCCCAGCAGCCCATATTTTACAAACAAATTCAGTAAAAGACGACTGAGCAGATCCCCTTGGAATCTGAGATAGATGGACTCACTTCGGCCTTGCACACATAATTCACTACTTAAATACTGCCGACAAAACGCCCTCGGCACTGTGCCCTAACTAACATCTCTGTTTCTATCCTCCATGCTGAGGTCCTCAAAATAATCAGGGCCAACTGTACTTGAGCTGATTTCTTTTTAAACGAGTTTTAGCCTTTAGTTTTGTCTTTAAAAAAGGTGGCTAGAAGACCCAAACCTGCAGCATGACAATGCTCCTGTGCCCAAATCCAGCTTCATGAAGTTATGCTTCACATGGATGATTTGGAAGATCTCCTGCTACAGAGCTCCTTTGGGATGAATATGAACACTGACTGCACCCCAGGCCCTTGTGGCTAAATAAATCTCACGAAAATCTCAATGAAATCTAGTGGAACATCTTCCCAGAATAGTGGAGGATATTGTAACAGCAAACGGAGACTAAATATGGAATAAGATGCTCAAAATGCTTGAAATCTTATGGTCAAGTGATCTCGAACATTTCTCTATTTCTTTAGTGTACAGTTTTTTTCTCGTAAAAAAATATGCATAATCATGAAACCTGACTAACACACACACACACACACACACACACACACACACACACACACACACACCCACATGTACCTGCGCTTCTTTGGTTTCCAAAAAACTTCCTAACTGCAATTACCACTGTTACTTTCAGACTACTCGATCCTTTCTTCCGTTCCCCCTAGTGTGACATCTTACAGTCTTCTCCTTTTTGATCATTTACACCCCAGTGAAAAGCCGCTCGACTTACAGAGCTCAAATTCCCTACAATTCTCCGGACTGAGACTTTCTGTTTGTTTTTTTTTTTATAACATCCCACATCCTGTCTTCTGTCTGAGTCCTCCAGCTGAGTTCACTTCTCTTTCAAGGTGTGTTATTTTTCTAGAAAGGAAAATTCTAAATATGTTGTGAAAACAGCTTTTGAGACACATTTAAAACACTAGATAAAGGTGAAGGTGCTTTTTTACGTCTCACGTGTATGTTAAAGCACAGAAGAAATACCTTCTACACATTTCCTAGCAATGTTGGGAAGCTGGGGGCAAAGCTTAGGTCAGTACCCCTGGAACACAGAGGGTTAAGGCCCTTGCTGAAGGCCCCAACTGTGGGGCTTGAATCCCAATCAGTAACCCATGAGCATTATCCACTGACCTACCACTAGTTTTCAGGAAGCTGGGGTCAGAGCACAGGGTCAGCTATGGTATGGTCAGCTATGGCATGGTGCCCCTGAAGAACAGAGGGTTAAGTGCCTTGCTCAAGGGCCCAAGAATGGGGATTAAGTCCACAACCTTCTGATCATTAACCCAGAGCCTTAACCACTAAGCTACCACTTTTCCTAGTTTTCAGGAAGCTGGTCAGAACACAGGGTCAGACATGGTTTAGTGCCCCTGAAGAACAGACAGTTAAGTGTCTGGGCTCAGCCATGGTATGACACCCTTGCAGCAGAAAGGGCCAAGTGTCAGGCTCAAGGGACCAACAATGAAAACTTGTGGTTGTGGGACTTGAACCCTCAATCTTATGATCATAAACAAGAGCTTTAACCACTTTCTCCGCCGTACACGGAGTAGTGATAGTGTCTCCTCACACATCCATCCACACCTCCTGAAGATCAAAAACACATCTCAGAATTGACATTGGAGTCTTTCTATAGTCACAGTAAATCCTTCAGGTTTGGGGCCACTGAACATTTTAAATCTGTAGAACATAAAAAAACTTTCTTTCGGCTTCTCCCGTTAGGGGTCGCCACAGCGGATCCTCCGCACGTTTTTGATTTGGCACATGTTTTACGCTGGATGCCCTTCCTAACGCAACTCTCCCCAATTTATCCGGGCTTGGGACAGGCACTGAGAGTGGCTGGGGATGGTTCCCTGACTGGGAATCGAACCCGGGTCGCAGCGGTGAGAGCGCTGCATCTTAACCACTAGACCACCAGGGGACCTACTTTAAATCTGTAGAACATTAAGCAAAATCGATATATAAACTCAGCCGCTACTTAATTAGGAACACCTGATGAGGTGCCAATCATGTGGCAGCAACGGAATGCAAAACTAATTCTGGAAGACAACCATGAGAGGACTGAGGTACAAACAATCCCGTGATAAGGTTCCTCTCTGTAATCATTGAATAATACAAACTAGAGTGAATAAACTAGAGGAAAAACAAACACCATTGGATTGTGCATGCATGCAGCATGTTAAAGTAGCTATGGATAGATCAGAAGGTAATGGGTTTAAATTCCAGCACCACCAAGCTGCCACTGCTGGGCCACACATACCCCATGCATGCAGAAGGTGTATATATTGAGGAACAAAATCCTGGGAAAACTTCCCTATTTTCAACACCAGCTGCAGTCTACAAGGGTGACAGGTCTACATTAGATACTTAATACCCCTAAAATGTTCTCTCACACACACACACACACACACTGGAAAAACTGCATTCTGTCTTATTTTATGGCTGTTCGGGGCATGTAGTTTGGTGTAACAGAAACCTTCGTTTCCTGAATCCTTCTCACCATCACTGCAGATGCTCAGAACATTAGGACTTCCAGGTTTCCATGTGTTGTGTTTTTTCTCCTGATCTCACATTTACATTTCATAGTTAATATGGACAGAAGAATGTGGCGACTTACAGTGTTGATTACTTTATAAAGCGTGAGTTTTTTGTTGTTCATGTGTCTGCTTTTATACCATCAACAACGCTATGTTTTCCAGTTAAGGTTGCCTTTTCTTTATTCTGAGCTTCATTGTGATAATAAAGCATGGCGTGAGTATAAAGCAAAACACAAAGGAACCTATTAGTGAGCAATAACTCAGCATTGCTTTTGTGACATTGCTTTTGTCTCTGCTTCCATCTGCGGTCCTGCTACAGTGACAGAGGTACTAATGAGCGACCGGTTCCTACGGGAGGGTTAAGAAGGACATTAATGGGGTGTGTGGATGTGTTTGTGTATGCTGCATTGACCCAATTAACACCAGCAGTCCTCGGGGTATTGACAGGGGACGTGGGCTTTCATTTGTTCGGTTGTTTCTCCTCACTCTCATTTGTCTTTTTTTTTTTTTTAGAAGAAGGAGATCAATACGAGCGTTCCGGAGCGCTCATCTTTCTACCGACGACTTTTCTGCATTTTGTATTCATTCCTTGTCCTCTCTTTGTTTCTGCCGAATGTCAGGTGTCTTTCAAAGGCTATTTGTTTGAACGATCGGAGCAAGGTACCAGATTTGCGAAACGATCCGGGTTTATTACGAACGCTCACGCTTATTGGAAATAATAAATAGAAATAAATGCGCCGCTAATTGACGAGACGTTATCGAATCCTTCTTTATAACATCGACATGAGTTTGTGTGAAAGACAGAAGACCCCAAAAAAAGACAGAAGGTTCAAAATCTCGCACTTTTAATGATCGCAGGTGCATTAAATAGTCAACACACAGCTAGTAATTAATCTGACAAGTAAAATATATATTCACCCCGATCTCGTATCTGCTTAAGAAATGAACACTCCTTCACTCCCCCAATGAAAAAAAAAATGCAATATAATAAACCTGCAACGGTTCACATTTTTAACCTTTCTCAAGGGAAAATAATAACCAGACATTTTGTTCAGACGTGCAGCAGATTCTTGGCGAGTGCACGTGGAAGTCTGTGTATTTCCAGAACTGCTTAAACAAACCCTAAGCTCAATAAGCCTCATCATTTGGAATGGTCTTGGGATCTTATCTCGCCGTAGACCTGCCATGTAATAAAGATCATGAGTTTTAGAAGATAAAGGAAATAAAAAGGCGTTGTCGTAGGTACATACATACAATCCTGCATAATATCATCTATAATATTATACTAATGAGTAGATTTTTTTTATTTACTTGGTTAGGAATTGTAATTGCGAGGATTATTGCCAGTTTCAAAACACAGAGGATGAAAACCTCAGGCTGGGATGTGATCACACAGATTCTGCCTTCCTGATGGGGTGAAGCGAAACGAGTCTCAGGACCAGATCAAGACATCAAGGTCCTTCAATAACTACAGTGACAAGAGTCTGCCAAAAACAACCCCATCTTTCCTCTATCAGGCACACACACACACACACACACACGTGCTGCCAGAGTCGGCCTCATGCTGTCAGGGTCTGACTCAAGCTGTGCTACATCGCTTTGAAAACTCCTCGGTGATGTATTTCATATTTATGAGTTGGCCACTGGACTGCATTCATGCCATAATTATACCATTGTCAGCAGTAATTTCCATTCAGTTCATCAGGAAAAACAGAAAGCCGACCCAAAACATACGGTTGACTGTATTTCCTCTTGGTGAAGAGAGAAAAAAAAGCTGGCCGTGCACATCGGCAATATGTTTCTATTAAACAGCAGGGGTTGGACGTGATCGTCTTTCAAATGGCCAATCAATCTTAAAGCATGAGGCAGCTCTGGATGAGCAAAGCATGTGGTCCTAAATGATCCATAATATGAAGAAGATCGCCGGTTGCCTGCTTTCATTTGGTTCAGTCTGTTTACAATAAGGATGTAATAATCGGCTCGACCCGATCAAACAGAGGGGTACGGAAACCTGAATCGAATACGGACATCAAATGTATATTTAATACATCAAAATCTTCAGCTTATCCACCTTTAATCTTTAAAATAAAATACATGTATCTTCATACTGCATCAGTGTTTCTGACAGACTTCTTCACATTCCTGTTTCCTCCCCTCTCATCATGCCTCCCTTCGCTCTCCAATTTCTTTATCTCATCCCTCCTCTCCCATCCATTTCCGGTAAATGGATTTGCACACGTGCGATTCAATCATTCCGGGTCCTGCGTGTAATCCGCACGTCGCTCCCTCCGAGTCCTCGTGTAGAACGAGACCATCTCCAAGACTATTGCTGCCTCGGTGATATTGCAGCCACCACCAGAGTCACCTCGAGCTTTGATTTCAGACGAGAGCAGGGAAAAAATATATTTCCATTACCATCCAGTCCAAATAATCCCATCAGGGCATGGAGAATACGGGTCTACGCTCAATTTAAGATTCCATAAAGAACAGTACCATCAAGAGCGAGGAACATCTCTTCTGGGGACTCAAGCGACTCCAATGTGCAATTGAGGATTTGAGTTCAAGCAATTGGTTCATGATGGCCAATCATGGTGCTATAGAGAAAGATGAGCTTTTGAGTTTATATTTTTTTAGTCATTTATTATTCATTCTTTCTTTGTATTAGGTACTTATCTTCTGTCCGCTGTTCGAATGTCTCTAATGTATTTTTATATATTAAACCCCAAAATAAAGCATTTTAACACAAGTCTAAGCCTCACTGGTCTCCAAGACCTGACCATCATCTCATTAACAAGGCGGGATCTTTTACTACCATAATCCCAAAGACTGGAGTCTCCAAAAGGACTGACTTTCTTGACGGCGCTTTTATTCTATGGATGGATGGATAACCAGATAGAATTATTACTGGTATCTAAACACTGACATGATGAAAACCTCGGGCCGGGATGTGATCACACAGATTCCGACTTCCTGAAATGAGTCTCAAGACCAGATCTTTTACTACCAAAAGCCCAGAACAATGGAATTCCCAAAGGACTTTCATTCTTGAATGCACTTTCATTCCATGTTCAAAAAGTCAACTTTCTACCAACATTCTTCCTCTTCCTCATCTTCCTTGTAGTATATAGGGTGCACCTAACTTTTCGGACATACAAGGTTCTTCTCCAAAATGTTCCCACAAAGTTGGAGGCACTTAATTGTATAGGACAAGTTTGGATGCTGTAGCATGAAACTAGGAGACCCAAAACCTGTTCCAGCAAAACGATGCCTCTGTATGCAAAACCATCTCCATGAAGATACGCTTTACATGGGTTAAGGTGAAAGATCTCCTGCTATAGAGCTCCAACCTTATAGAACACCTTTGGTATAAATTTTTCAAGCTGACTGCACCCCAGGCCTCCTCAACCTTCTCACCTCCACATATTTGTCCATGTAGTGTATGTATAGATGGATAAAGTTCTATAGAGAAGCTTCATAATTTATAGTCATGTAAAATCACGTTTTAGCAAGTAAATAGTCTAATCCTTATCATAATCTCCAAGAAAATGTTGTATTAGTATTTTTTACAATAAATAACATATGTAGCTAAAATATATACACACTAAAAAAAGTCTAGTGCCTCTAGTGTACATTTGATACTATTGAGTGCTGAATTCATCATTAAATCCCACTGCAAGATCCAATATGGACTCAACATACTCGTGTACAATCCCTTTACACAACCAAATATCTGTATCTTACATTTTTATCTTTAATTCAAATAATTAATTAATAGTATTGCTTTAATATTTAGTGCATTAGCAATATATTGTTTTAATTTCTTTCTGTATTTTGTAATTCCTTTGTTTTTTTTTCCATTAATGCCATTGATTAATGATATTATATGAAAATTCTTTACAATCATTTGAATATATTTCATCTCGAGCTCGAGCTCTTCCTAAGCCTGTTATTTGACTGGGATCTTCTTGATTAACCCATTTCGCTTAAGTAAAGTCTTTTTATTACGTATCATGTCACAGCACAATCACCAACACAAATCCCACAGATGGCTATGATTACATTCTCCTGCGAAAAACGAGACACGGTAAAGGAATAAAATGGAAAACCAGTCCTCCATCTTCATTTTCAAACTCGAATTCATAGCACAATAATAACCAGTTCCAGGGAAAAAAATATCAAGAGTCAGGACTTTTTGGTTTCAAGCCCCGGCATGCACAAAACTAATCAATCTTTCACACGTGCCAGAAAGAAGTCAATACCTGCAAATTGCGTGTTTGACCATCGTAGACTTTCTCCTAAATCTATTTTTCAGGCTCACTCTGGGAAAAACTCTTCCGAGGATGGAAGGACTCGTCTAACACTCGGGTAATGAAGATTAGTCCCGTGTCTAAGGCGGGGGATAACGCGTTGTAGCGTGACAGGCCTTTTACACACCCCGTTATTGAACCTTTCCTAACTAATTACGTCCTGTGTGACGGGGTGACACACATAATCAGCCTCATCGTGGCGGAGAAAATCGCTTGGGGATAAGCCATAAAAGATTGCGATTCATTACTCCAGGAAAGGCGCTGAAACTCCGATCTGCAATAACAACAACGTCATGAATGCTATATGAATAGATGATAGTCTGTGGATTACACATTGAAGGCGGGGAAATTGGTGCTGTTTAGTTCTAATGTGGAATCAGTGATGACATCCTCTGGTCCATCTAAGAATATGCTAATGCTGTTGCAGATATACATTACCGTTCCACATTTAGCCTCCATGTGCTGTTGGAATAAGCGCCACTCTTCTGGGAAGATGTTCTACCAGATTTTAGGGCGAATTTAAAGGAAAATCTCATGCTACCGCGTCCAAAACCATCCTATGGAATTGTATGCTAGCAATTTTGAAAAAAGATAGGCATTTTAGGGCCTTTGGCAGATGCCCTCATCCAAAGCGACATCTAAATACAACTGAGCAGCTATGGAGATAAGAGCCCTGCTCAGGGTCCCAGATGTGGCAGCTTGGTGTGGATACGAGGTGGTAACAAAATGTTTGGAGACTATTGGTGTAACTGGTGCTATTCTATCCCAGGTGCATTACCACGTCTGCTATTTCATCAGCAACTTAGAACAATGAGCAAACTTGAAATTCTGCGTGAAACTGGGAAACTCTGCCAGAGAGACTTTAGACGTGTCGTAAGTGACATGCGGCAACACTGCGTTCGAGGTGTTTTGCGTGGTTTCAAGAGTGAAAGAACATCACTGGAAGATCAGGAAGACCTTCTACGAGCTCAACCCAAAAGAAATGATGAAACTGTTCGGCAACTCGTGCATGATGATCGTCGGAGAACAATACACGTGATCTTACTTCCGCAAACACCCTACTTGCTAGATCTAGCTTCTGCGGACTTCGCTCTCTTCCCGAAGATGAAGACCCAGTTATGGTGAATCGCAGCATGCATGGAAATGAAGACTTCCAGGACACGTTCCAGAAGAATGCTGGGATCGCTGTATTACTGTGCAAGGAGACTATTTTGAAGGTGATTGTGTGGAAACGTAGATAAATAAAGTACTTTCTTGTAAACAGGCAAACTTTTTAAAGACGTGTTCATTCTGACTTTTTCTTAATTACTAATTCACTGCCCTGCTGTATTGTATAGCGAGCACCAGCAAACCCCAGCTCAAACCCCAGCTCAAACTCCAGCTCAAACCCCAGCTCTCCCCTACCCTGGCATAAGATCGCAACTCAAATCATTCAAGCACATCATGGAACTTTTATAGGTACCGTCAGACAAACACTAGCTATCAAAGCTAATTATTTGTCAACTCAAAACATGAAATATTTCTACAGCTGCAAGCCGCCACGCTTTATTCCAAAGCTGTACATTAAGAAGATTATGCTCCATTCATCGAGGCTCTTTCATCAGCAGCCCCTTTTATTCTTCCACTCGGCCTACAGACTCAGCAAACTGAACATTCAGGAGGACGCAGTGAAGGTTGGCGTGTGCGGGAATCTGAAATGATGCTAAGCGCTTTCTCAAAGCTGGAAAGGTCAGTAGAGAAAATGTCTAGTGTGGAAAATATTGATTACAGACATCTGGTGTAATTAAAGTCTACTATATAAGAGCACGGCCGAACTCTCGATTCTGATCGGTCGCGTATTTGTTTTCTAGAAGAAACTCGAATGACTCAAACATTACCGGTTTTATACCAAAACACAGGTCACATGTGTAGTGCACATTTTCTTTTCATGGAAGGAGTCTCCAATTTCAGTGCTTTTTACCACCAGATGTGGTTTTCTGGCCCAGAATATTCAGCAGGAATATTTTTCCGAAACACATCATTATAACACAAATAAATAGATTGTACTATATTTTAGTATATATTCCACAACATAAAATATAACTACTAAATATAAAAAAATAGAAAATTTTTCAATGTTTAACAAACTTACATTTTTGTGGAATTATAAAATAAAATAACATAAAATAACAAAAGAAAAGAAAAGAAAAGAAAAATGAAGAAAAGAAAAGAAAAGAATTTTTTTTGTAAATTAAATAAAATAAAATAAAATTAAATTAAATTAAATTAAATTAAATTAAATTAAATTAAATTAAATTCGGTCCATTGTAGTCTACTCTCTCACATGGTTGTTCTTTTCTGGCAGTGAAGGAAATACGGTTGTTTTCTGACCACTGGCCCATCAAAAAGACGATAAAGTAAATGGTGTACATTATATATCTACTGTAACTTTACGGCTCACTGCAGAATACGGCATCTTAGCAAAAAAGGACAAAGTAGTGCTTAAAGTATGCAGAATGTTGTAAATGTTCGACAAATTTTGTCCTTGTAATTGTTATTGCTTTCGCTAATAAAAAGGAATGTACGCAACTAAAAAGCTAGTTTAGATATCGTATGATATAATTGCACTTATACTTGTTTACTGACTACACTGTAGCAGGAAGACTATAAAAAGCCAGTTTGTTATGTGGGATTATACTGTATGGAATGTTTACACTGTTTACACTGAGCTGAACCCGAACCCGAACCTGGGAGCGCTGTACAATTGTGTACCTGTATAACTCTTTCATGTGTTATTACAGTTTTCTCAGTTGCTTTGGAGCGTTTTCTCGAATCATCTTTAATATTTGCAAATCAGTGAAGTGCATTTTTTAAATCAATGTGTACAAACAGCACAATACATTGGATTTTCTCAAAACCCTTAGTTCATCTCTCAAAAGTAAGTGTTTGTGTCAATGAACATCTCATTCCCAATAGAATAAAAAGTCCCTTCGTCATTGTTCACAAACAAAATCAGCACAATGTTTATTCATGTTTTCAGTATCAATTCAACACATTTACAAAATAAAAAGTTTAATATAAATTTTAAGTGACAGATTCTGACGACTGGTTTAAACATTTTGCATTCAATGAAGACAAAATACAATGAACTGATGCTGAGATGTTTTGGGGGTTAAAACTATTCAGGTGAATCAGTAGAATATATTTTGATCAACATGAACATAAACAACTGATGGTGTAGGAAACAGCAGACACTCGTACACAATCAATTAAATGATGTACAAAAGCGTTCACAGTTTAATTAAAGCAACAGGAAATGTTCTTATGATGAGCACAAGTGACTAAATCATGTGGAGGTTGAACAAGTGGTTTTGAGAAATTTCATTATTCTGATCTGAGAAACGCTCAAAGTAATGAGATCCCAGGTAGAAATAATGAGATACTTAGTCAGAATAACAGGATACAAAGCTAAAATAATGAGATACTAATCCACAATGAGATACCAAGTCACAGTAATAGGAGACCAACCTAGAATAATGAGATACCAAGTCAGAATAACAAGTCAAACTAAATCACACCTTGCAGTTCGGGATCATAACTTGTGGAATAACAGCACAAGGTCAGAGGAACACCAGGTGGTTTTCACCACAGGATGTTATGCAGCAATCTACTGCTGGTGCACAAACCCGTGGGTAAGAACATCATGTCCAGATTTGTTCATTATACGTCTGAAACACTACTAAAGATCAGGAGATGTAGATGAGGTGAGAAAGTTCCTGGTGTGCAGTCAGAATTCACATTCACCCATAAGGTGTTCTATAGGGATGGAGCTCTACAGCAGGAGATCTTCCACTCCAACCCATATGAAGCGCATCTTCATGGAGCTGGCTTTGTCCTGATTTAGACTCCATATACTGATTCTTTAAGGTCCATAGTAATCCAGTGTTTATATTATTGTAATATTCAATTCAATTCAATTCATTTTTATTTGTATAGCGCTTTTAACAATGAACATTGTCTCAGAGCAGCTTTACACAGATAATGTGGTGATTAAATGTAAAAATGTTCTTTATAAGTATGTTTGTCCCTGATGAGCAACTGTGGCAAGGAAAAACTTCCCGAGATGGCATAAGGAAGAAACCTTGAGAGGAACCAGACTCAAGAGGGAACCCATCCTCATCTGGGTTGCACCAAATGTCCATTTGAAGCATATATACAAAGTTGCGGGGTACAGTGATGATGATCAGAAGCAAACTGCACTCCCGAGTCAGTGCAGCAGACCGCCGACACCAACTACAGTCCAATCCATCCTCAAAGCACCCGTTCTACTCCGGAATTTCATGGAACCACCCAAGGTGTTGATGAGATACCGTCCCAAGCTGCACAGAAGTGTGAAGATCCACGGAGGGTAGAGGGGCAGGAACAGTGGTCACTGGAGCCTCAGGAGCATGTTTAACTCGATCGAGAGAGAGAGAGAGAGAGAGAGAGAGAGAGAGAGACAGAGAGAGAGAGGGTGACGGGAAGAGAAGGATATGGATTATTAAGTGTAACTATTGGTGTATGAAAGTTAATGTCACTGTGCAGTTTGGACTCCGGCAAGACTCGCTATGGCAGCATAACTAAAAGGGAGAACCAGAAGGTAACACAGACATGAGGGATCTCTGGGATAAGAGACGACCCACCACACCACCGTCAACAAACCTGAGTGACCGTGTGAATGTGAGGGGACGACAGCATACAAATATACCAGTTCACCAAACACTCTATATCCATGCTCCCTCCAGATCTGAGCCTTTACCTAAGAAAAAAAAATCTACTGATAAAAGGCTTGACTAAATAAATAAGTTTTCAACCTCGACTTGAACACTGAGACTGTGTCTGAGTCCCGAAAACTGATTGGAAGGTTGTTCCATAACTGTGGGGCTTTATAAGAGAAAGATCTGCCCCCTGCGGTAGTCTTCATTATTTGAGGAACCAACAGATAGCCAGCACCTTTTGATCTAAGTAGGCGTGGAGGATCATACTGGTACAGAAGTTCACTCAGATACTGCGGTGCGAGACCGTTAAGTGCTTTATACGTCAGTAGTAGTATTTTATAATCAATGCGAGATTTGATTGGGAGCCAGTGTAGACTGATTAAAACAGGGGTGATGTGGTCGTATTTCCTAGATCTGGTGAGGACCCTTGCTGCTGCATTCTGGACTAACCGAAGCTTATTTATGCACTTACTCACACACCCAGACAGTAAAGCGTTACAGTAGTCCAATCTAGAAGTAACAAAAGCATGAACTAGTTTTTCTGCATCCTGTAACGACATCATATTTCTAATTTTAGCAATATTTCTTAGGTGAAAGAAGGAGATCCTGGTGATATTATTCACGTGAGACTCAAAGGAAGGACTCGGGTCAATAATCACACCAAGGTCTTTGACAGCCGTACATGCTGAAACAGAAACACCATCCAGAGATGCTACGTAATCAGAAAGTTTGCTTCTAGCTGCATGTGTTCCTAGTAAGAGTACTTCCGTCTTATCTAAGTTGAGCAGAAGAAAGTTATTAAGCATCCACTGTCTAATGTCCTTTACACACTTCTCAACACTGTTTAGCTGATCTCTCTCATCTGGCTTTGCTGAAATATACAGCTGTGTGTCATCAGCATAGCAATGGAAGCGAATCCCATGTTTATGAATGATTTCACCAAGAGGCAGCATATATAAAGAGAAAAGCAGTGGGCCTAAGACAGATCCTTGAGGAACACCAAACTTTACCTCATAGAGTGTGGAGAACTCACCATTTACATCCACAAACTGATAGCGATCAGTCAAATAAGACCTGAGCCAAGAGAGAGCTGTTCCCTTTATTCCTACAACGTTCTCAAGTCTAGCAAGCAGTATAGTGTGATCAATGGTGTCAAAAGCTGCACTAAGGTCGAGCAAAACAAGTAAGGAGACAAAACCCTGATCAGAGGCCAATAACAGGTCATTTACCACCTTAACTAGCGCCGTCTCTGTGCTATGATGAGGCCGAAATCCTGACTGATACACTTCAAAAATGTTCTTCATAAGTAGGTGTGAGCATAACTGCTGTGCTACAACCTTTTCTAAAATTTTGGATATAAAGGGGAGATTTGATATCGGTCTGTAGTTGGACAACTGACATGGGTCAAGGTCAGGTTTCTTAATAAGGGGGTGGATAACTGCCAGTTTGAAGGATTTAGGTACATACCCAGTGCTAATGGAAGTGTTAATTATTTTTAAAACTGGTTTGATTACCTCTGGAGTTATCTGTTTAAAGAAACTAGTAGGCAAGGGATCGAGAATGCAGGTTGATGATTTTGATGAGGAGATTAATGAAATTAAGTCCTTCTCATGAATAGGGGTGAAGCTTTGTAGTTGATTGTCCGTTATAATTACACTGCTGTCTACAGGGTTATTTGTAAAATAATTTGGATTTATATTAACCGTCTGGATTTCTTGCCTGATGTTTTCAATTTTATTATTAAAAAAGTTCATGAAATCATTACTACCTACTACCTAATAGGTCACATTTGCTGGACAACAGATGGGAAAGTAGTTGAACGTTGGCCTGATTTTATACGAATCTACATAAACAGGGTGTTGGGTGAAAACTGCGGTGTCACTGATGCCCGACGTGAAACCCGACATCAGCAAGAAGCACTGTTATACAAGAGTTTCATGAAGCCATTAGTGTGATTAGACATCAGAGGATAGGCATCTGAAAAGGCTGGTCGGAAATAATACATCATGAGTGCGCACACGCACACACACACCAGAAAGAGAGAGAAAGAGAGAGAGAGATGGAGGAAGGATGGATGGATAGATAGAGTGCTGCAGATTGCTATTCGTGTGATCCTGAGTGCCTTGCTCGAGTGCTCCGTGATGGTGCCCGCTTTCACCCGTGCCACTGAGAAGGTTGTTTCCAGGGGCAACCGAGAGCATACAAGAGATGTACCGGGCACTCGAGTGTATGTGAAGAGCCGTGGACTCGGTCCGAGCCTCCATCTTAGAAACAGAACACTCACGGTGATGACTCATGGCAGATCCACACGTGCAGGATGAGAGACAGAGAACGAGCCACAGGAAACCTCAACCTGAACTCCAAAGAATATTTAACAATTATTGTTGATTTTATGTTTATCTTTTATGGTTTGTGTGTTTTGTCAGATGAAACGAAGATGATATCAAAGTATTGCATCTTTTTTATATAATAGACAATTTTTAATCACCGAATCCTTAATATCTATTTCTGCTCCTAAACTGGCAGGTCAACACCAGACTTGAAATCCATTTCCCATCAAACACCGCTGCATTCAAACATGCCTGCATAATTGCACAATTACCCTCATATTGATCAGCGACACCTCTACTAAACATACCACCATACAAGTATATGCCATACATATGATTCTACTCATCTTTTCCTTTCCTCCATCAGATACCACAGCTTCTGCTGAGATCTCAGCATGACTGGCAGACACATCATCAAAGACAAGCGGACCTTAATCCAAGCAAAACCGAACTGCGGGTCAAGCCAGGTGATTTATCTCCCGGTCTTAGGATATCTCTACACAACTCTCTGATCTTCCCTTTAGCCAGGCCATGGTCAAGCAACGGTTCCTTTTCTAATTCTCGCTTGTCGTACATTAAAACTTTCTTTCGGCTTCTCCCATTAGGGGTCGCCACAGCGGATCATCCGCAAGTTTTATTTGGCACATGTTTTTACGCTGGATGCCCTTCCTAACGCTTGGGACCGGCACTAAGAGTGGCTGGGGTTGGTTCCCAGACCAGGGATCGAACCTGGGCCGCAGCGGTGAGAGCGCCACCTCCTAACCACTAAACCACCAGGGAACCTCGCTTGTCCAACATTATACTCAAATATTTTGTCGGTGTACCCATTTTGAACCCATGGCGATCTTATTCGCCTTCGTCTACCTGCATTTGAATCTTTCAGCGTCCATGACATGTCACAAATGTTATATTAAATAATGTTATATCTATCCATGGAGAAACACTTAACGTGTGGCTGAATCTAATCTTTG
Source organism: Silurus lanzhouensis (assembly GCA_039877035.1). NCBI lineage: Eukaryota > Metazoa > Chordata > Actinopteri > Siluriformes > Siluridae > Silurus > Silurus lanzhouensis. Next base: position 3,217,372 of record JBCEWE010000422.1, on the reverse strand, counting down.
GAGAAACATTATTCCAAAACTAACGCTGTGTATCTTTAGCGTGAGCTGCTTATTTTGTGCACGTGTTCGTGTGCATTATTTACCATTGCACATCGCGAGCGGAGTCTATATATATATGATTGTATTTATTGCATGGTTTAAAAATATCACAGTTTATTAATGTTGTCTCCGTTGCGTGTCGTGTGGAAGATAAGTGTGAACTCCCTTTGGGAGAAAGTGTGTGTGTGTGGGTGAGAAAGCGAAAGAGTGAGAGAATGTGTGAGTCTTTTTCACAGAGCTGAAGAAACGAATGTAGAAACTCGCACCCAACATCTAATCTCATTTCAGAGACTCTCTATAATGTACACACCCACACACACACTTTCACACAAAGATCTCCCATTCTTCCACCAATGTCATTTTAACACTCTTCAAATCAATCATCTATGAGGTTCTGAAGGGTCTCTAGGTGAGCTGGAGTGCTGGAGAATGTTTTTTTTTCCCCTTCTCATAATGAGACACTTATGGGAGTCGAACGATGCACTCGGATTTAACAGGCATTATCTCATCAATCTCACACTGACTTTAAAACCTGCCTGCGCTCTCTCAAATCCTCTCGGGAACAACAGCTCTTGTCACAGAGTCAAAGAACCACGGCGACGCGCTTCTAGAGCTGGACTTTTAAAAGCATGCGAGCAAACGTTTCGGGACATGAACCCTCATAGATGGAACTCCACAAGCAGGTTTCACGAGGAAGTTCTAAAAATCGGTTAAATTCACAATAGCAAAGCTTGAAGTCAGCTCAATACACTGCCAATAAAAGAGAATAAAACAAACTGGGAAATCCGCACATTGCGACTCCCACCATCTCAGCAACCTGCCAATATTTGGTTTTCTTGCGTGGTACAAAAAAAAATTTGGCCTGCTGGAAATCTTGGCCGGCGTTTTTTTTGGCAGATCCGGTGTTATGTAGATGGGATACTGCATATATGTTACTATCCTGAGTATCTCAGTGTCAGTTTGACATATGACTAAGTGCAAGAAATGGTCTAAAATCAGATGAGGTGGAAAAATAACAACTCGGACACAGTGCTGGATTTTAAGGACAACCCAATGTTACCTCTAGAAATAGCAGTTTCCGTCAATCTAGACTGATGGCAGGATTAATGGACAGGAACCTTCAATCTCTAACCCAGTGGGAATAAGAAGGAGGATGTATTTGTATACACATCCTCCCTCGTCTCTGTGGCAGATTTGCACAGTTTAACACAGAATTTCGCTCGCTCTTTGTTCTGACTTGATGAAATCACAGATGCTGTAATGCACGCAAGTCAGAACAGCACCAGTTACACCATTAGTCTTAAAGCTTTATGATTCCACCATGTACTAGGTGTACCCTTGAAACCTACTCAAACATGGGAAGATTCAGTATTAAAAGAACAGGGAACCATGCAAACACTTTCACACACTCATTTACAAGGGAAAAATGCAGCCAATCCCTCCACTGGAATGTTTACATGGAAGGTGAAGAGAAGAAACCAAACAAGAAGAAAACCCCACACACAGACAGAGACCATGTGAACCTACAGTGGGCAGTGACCCGAGTTCAGGATTTAACATGATACCCTGAATCAGTACGTGATAAAAGCAAAAATCGGTCATGATTGGGTGTAAATACAATCCCCTAACCCCCCTCACATGGTTCTTGGAGATGAACACGTTATTTGTATTATACCACTTGGTTCAGATTAGTCTTCTGAAAATTTTGTGCTAAAAACTTATTTAACATGGTTAGATGGTTCCACATCTACAACCTAAAGATCCATGAAGATACTGAGCAACTCCAAAAGTTTGAGGATGGATTTGGACTGGAATTAATATATATGCCACAATACCACAATGGTTCAAGACCACAGGTTGCATTTAACTTCTGCATTTAAACACTAATTATTGCACATCTCTACAATGGAACTGTAATAAATAGACATTCAGTGTTGAGGATGAGAATGGTACCCTTTTTGAATCTCAACCTTTATTCCTCAAGCCATCTCTGGGAGTTTTTTCCTTCACCACAGTCACCACTGGCTCCCTCATTTATATATACACTTACACATTCATCTATACAACTTTATAACCACTTTATCTCTGTAAAGAGAATGTAAAAAGCGTTATACAAATAAACATTAATTGAATTGAATTACGCTATAAAAATAATTCGCGAATGCCAGTTAACTGGAACCTTCAGATGAGGGTTAGGAAACTAGAGAATTGATCTGGAGAACAAACACAAGGAGTGGAGATTGGAATTAAAACCTCAACCCTGGAGGTAAAAGGCGAACGAACCACAAAGTCACCGTTCAACACTAGCGACAGTATTAAAGATATCCATTCCAAACCCAACCTAATCATCACTAATACATTCAGAATGTAATAACGCAAAGGTCAAGGCAACAGATTAGACTGAAATCGGAGATTTCAAAGCCGTGCTTCGCCAAGCTAAGACTAGCAATTGAGGTTCCCATTATGTCACAAGCTTGCTCTCAGGTTTGCTCCAAGGCAATCTTAGATAAACAATCTAAAGCAGTCGACCCTGTTTTGTGGTTCCCTAAAGCATTACGAGATATAGTTTAAAAAAAAAAAAGCTTCTGTGATCATTCAGTGAGAGACGCTGCAAATACGATGTTTTCTATATCGTATTTCTATAGTGTAGATGTGAAAGTAAGCAGGTTGTAGCTTCTGATAAAATGGTCATGAGTTCAAATCCCAGCACCACCAAGCTGCCACTGCTGGGCCCTTCAGCAAGGCCCTTAACCCTCAATACTCAGTTGTATAAAAGAGATTATTGTAAGTCACTCTGGATAAGAGCGTCTAGGACTTTATTTCAAAGCCAAGCTGACTTGTACTTGAGGTTCTCATTATGTTGCAGCTTGCTCTCAGGTTTGCTCCAAGGCAATCTTAGATAAACAATCAGAAGCAGCCTCAGACAGTTCATTCCAGTGGAGAAAACACCAGCATGCATTTGCCCTCTCTTCTTTCCCTAATACATGCTGATGATATTTGACAAGGGCAGGAGGATCAGCCATTAGTCCCGCTGGTTCTTCTTGTTCTTGTAAACCATAAGGAAAATGGCCTCATTCATGCTGGAGACCGTGGTGTTGTTTTCTATTTGTTTAAGCCTGCAGTCATTTTGAGCAGTTTTGCTTTAATTAGACTCGAGAACCGCCTCATCAGCACTTAGACGGTGATGTAATAGCAATGTGATGTGCACCAACATATTCACCATAGTTCTGGGCTCGCGATCACCTTCAGGGCAAAGGGGAACGTTTTATAGACGTTAGACACACTTTAGCACAAATGAGGTGACACTTTTGAAACGTAGCTCCGAGGCCGGCCTGGGACTGTAATCAGCTTCACAACAGCAATCTGCTTTAATTCCCTCAAGTCCGTGAGTATAGTTTGTGATTACGTGAAATAGCCAAGTGCACATCAACCCGTTTCCTTCCATTAGGATAAACTTGATGTCCTACTGCAGAACGGTAATGGAATTTTAACTCTGCGATGCGGTAGGAAGAAAATGAGAGCGAGAGAGTGTGTGTGAGAGAGAGAAGGAAAGTGAAGGAGAGAGAAACTGCCCTTTCCACTTAATGTGATGTTAACCTGTCTTTCCCCCCGGAGCCACCCCACATCCACCCTCTCTCCCACCATGCCTCTAAAAATAAACGACAGAAAAAAAAAAGAATTAGGAAATGAGAGAGAGGGGGTCACCTCAACCCTCTCTCGCTCACACACACACACACACACACACACACACACACACACACACACACACACACACACACACAAACACACACACTTTTTCCCACCCAGGGGAAAGAGTGTTGTCAGCTTTGGAAGAAGAGTAATTAATTAATTCTACCTAGTAATTAAACATTTGCTTTGATAAACAATGCGTTAAGTGCATTCCGAAAAGCATTAGCATGTCCTGAGGTCTCAGCGCAGAACTCGGTGTGTGTGTGTGTGTGTGTGTGTGTGTGTGTTAGAATGCGTTAAAAAGTGTATCTAACGCAACAGTTAGTTATGTGAGCACTGGTCATTTGAGTCGAGCCGACTAAAAGATTAATGTGTAGCATTAAAAGTTCTCAGTACATCCAGCAAATGTCCAAGTATAAGTTCCAGATTCATTTCTTGGCTTTAAAAAGGACCTTTTCACCACCGTTAGTCAATCCAAGGCCAAGTCAAGCACATCGCCAGACGCTTCATAAACCATCATCGCTTTGTCCTTTGAAGGTGATGAAGTGCGCACTCACCCTCGCGGCCAAATAGCCTTTCACTCCAATTTGAAATGAAACCAAATGCCATTTCTGCGAAAGGGAAACGTTTGTTGTTTTGACTGCGCCATTTGCTGACAAATGTGAGATGCCTTTTGAAGAGCCGAGCACACAGTCGACGCGAAAGAAAAACGAGACAAAACAAAGGCTTAGACATAAAAACAAAACAAACGTACAAAATAGAAGATCATACGGTAGACGAGAACAACATCTCTTCGCTCAGACATGCTTTAATATTTCCCACTCAATGGGAATAGAGAAAGAAACAAAAACTGAGTAAATAACATATACAAAACAAGAAGACAAGATCAGAGGTAAACACAGATGAAGACACGTTTAACGTCCTGCCTTTAATTTCTCCACAGCTCTCTTCAGTGCTCAAGGGGCGGTCCTCAGTAAACTGTCAGTCCATTATAACTTATGCTACAAAATATATATGTATATATATTTTAGAAAATAGTCAATAATAAGGTTATAATAAAGGCAGACGTGATTCTCGAGACGAAGACATTGGTCTTGATAAAAGACACAAGAGATTCTGTTCGTGTTTTCTTATTATAAAAGGGTGAAGATTTGTACAACCTTCACAGGTTGCAAGGAACCTTCAGTTAACCAAAAGTACTTTTTATGAATCTTTTAAGATTTTAATTAAACATTTAGTTTTTTTTTAGTTATTAAATGAAAAATCTGAAAGAGGGAAATATCGTGTGATGGTTCAGTGAACTTATTAAACACATCAGCATTTTGGGAAATTCATACATTTACAGCCTTTGGAAGACGATTGTATCTCATTTCTACAACAGATCAGTTGAGGGTTAAGGGCCTTGCTGAAGGGCCAAGCTTGGTGGTGCTGGGATTTGAACTCTCAACCTTCTGATCAGAAGCTACAACTATGATCACATTATCTCATTTCAGACTGAATCTAGCAATGCATTAGGGCAAGCACAAAAGAGAGGGTGGGCTGGTGGTATATAGAGGACAGGGGGTAATTGAAAGAGGAGTGCTGATAAAACCGTTACCTTTCCACCACACTAGTGGACCAGAGTCATCATCATCATCACACACACACACACACACACCGCCTCCCATTTCTTCCCCACACTTTCATTCGCACCCTCTCCTTTTTTTTTTTTTTACTCTTTCTGTGGTCTAGTGACTTGCTGCTATTGACGTTAAGTGATAACATGACTGGCCTTCTGGTTCACTGACCCCCTGTGTGTGTGTGAGAGGAGAAAGAAAGAGGAAAAAAAGAACGAAGGAAAGACTACTGTCCTGTTTACATGTCTTGTGTTACGATATAAAGAATGCAACTCACAATGGCTGCACTAGTTTCCTGTAAGACTCCAGTTTTCCCAGAAGGTCTTCAAATCTGGGTCAATAATCCTAAACAGGAAACAAAGTCAGGAAACATTTCGTACAATTGAGGCCTAAAGATTTGAACCAATGTGCTTTTTTCTTTATCTATCTCTCCTGGCCACTGCAGCAGTTCTCCAAGCAGGTGACTGCGATGGAAAGAAAACAGAGTTAACCTTGTCACATGAAAAGCTATCTCCTCTTTCTCCTGTTTCCTTTACCTCAATTAGAAAGTGACCGATCCAGCCCGAGGCACAGAACGAAGGAAGACAAAGCACACAAGACGGCCGGCCGTTACAGAGCTCGAGAGGGTCGAGGATTAAAAAGCGCTTGTGTGAAAAAGTCAGATGTGAATCTTCCGCCAGGTATTTTCCACTCAAATCAAACAGAAATCCGATCTTCCACCGTCGACACTCTTCACTCAGACCTGTTCGTTATCGACAGCAAGTTAGCAAGATGTTCATTATTGATTAACACACTTTTAGCCATGTATAATTTCTCAGATGACGAAAAAAAAACTCTTGATATCTATCAAACGCTGCGCTAATCATCAGCCGACAGTGAAAAATGTGGTCGCTTTAAATAAGGGCGATGTCGGATTCAGGCGGTCTACGCACACGCCTCGGGGCTAATCAGAAATACACACACGTGCAGACACAAGGTCAAATAGGCAATTAACGCACATTCATCTTCTACGGCTGTTAATAGACTGATGACGGGTAGATCGATGTGGAGGTGTCACTCATTGTTGAAAGTCTGCTACTAATAATAATAATAATAAAGCGGTTGCATGGCATTTAAAGGTTATCTGCATGAGAAAAACCAATGCATTAGTTTTGAACAATTAGAGAAAATTAGAGCAGCTGGTAAAAGCATTTGTCTCTAAGTGAATTCAGTTAATTCCTCAAACTATATACAAACCGTACAAATAGGGTTTATAGGGTTTTTAATTTATTTTGCTATTGATAAATGTTTTTTTGTCCTTGTTTTTGCCTTCCTGGTCTCTACAAATACAAGCAGTGTAGCATTTGTTATCGATGGATCACGTGCACTCTGCTGTCTTTAATACTATTGGAAACGTGAGCTCACATTTGCTCTACTCTCTTCCCTCTCATTGGTAGATGAATAATGTGGACCCTAGATGGAGTGCATACACTTTATTGTCTTCAATCCTATTGGTCGATGGACAGGGTTTGCGTGGGGTCTCTTAAATTTCAAAGATTTTAGGGTCTAAAAAGTTCTAAAATTTGCTGTGTCTTTGTCTTTAATAATTTTCAACAGGTCTTAATTTTCCAACTGATGGAATGCTCTTTGGGATGGTTTTGTTTGTTAGTTTCCGTGGTGTCGTCGTTCTTTCTTTCAAAATATAAATTACTGTATTACGACTGCAAATGAGACCAACATGCAACAATCAATCAACTTTCTGTTATTGGCACGAATTTCTCTCGGCTTGTACCACAAACATGGTTTTATTTTTCAGGTATGGGGAAGTTTAGCGATACTTGGCTTGAAAAAAATACATTTAGAGTTCGATTAAGGCCGGTTTTCATTCTTAATGGTCTAAAAAAGGTTTTAAATAATCGTAAATGTGACTTGGTGAAACCTGCAGGAACCCTGGATGGATCACATGCACTCTATTGCCTTCGTTCCTTTTTTGTAGGTGGATCACATGCACGCTTCACTTTTCAATCCTATTGCAAGCTGGTTCACGTGCAGGGTAATGAGCTCAATTCCATTTGTAGATTAGTTCGTTTTCACTTGGTGTATTGTTGTCAACCGCCTTCTCACTCTCTGAATTCATATGAGGAAAAAAGCGAACGTGCCACGTTACCGAGAAACCTCACTGCACCCTGATGTTCTTCTTGAAGACTTTCCTTAAACAGAAAACTTACTGACACCGATGCTCCCTGAACTCATCCTTACAATTCCTACATAAAAACACTTTTATAAATGGTTATGCTGAGACTATCTGCCGTGTCCCAAATCCCTAGAAATGAGAACGAGAGCATTAAGATAAATCTGCGATTGGATTTAGAGAGACGTTGCTCCTGTCAGAGCTGCAGTTAGAGCCAGTAGGCAACTTTTGACCAATGAGGTTTGAGATTTGAATAAAATTATTTTGTATCCATGCAAATGACTTTAGTGGCACATCGTAAGACTCTTAGAGCAAAGTCCATGGTGTTTATAATAATGAAAGACTTTAGAATTTTTTGTTGTTTTTTTAATTCCGTGTCCGAAAAACAATGGTGGAAAAAAAAGCAAGCGCAAGCAAACGAAAACAGAGGCTATATTTACCCAGCATTTTATCATATAGACACTGCTCACATTCTTCACCGGGCCTTTTGTCATTGTTGGCGCACGTATCAGCTGCAGGGCAGACTGTTTATACGAGCTCAGAAAAAAAGAGGGAAGGATAACAAACGGTGAAAACAATGACATAATGGAAGTCCGAGTTAACGAGCATGAAAAAGTATAATGGGATGGTGGTCCAGGAGCAAATCTAACCTTGCTACCGAGGGTCTAAGAGCATCTCAGATCCACAAGGATAAAGAAAAAGATGGTTTGTGTGTCGTTTCATTTCACTTTCATCCAGAGCGTTCAATTTCCAGTTATTTTTGGGATCATTTCCGTTTAATCGGTTCGTGTAGTCGCCATTACGATGCGGTTTGTACCGGAATTCCCCTGAAGAGAGAAGCAGTAATTGAACATGATCATGTAGATATGCTCGGATTCAGGAGCGTTCGGGAACGCTCGTCATGCCAGGTTCATCAGCCTCGCTATTACTCATCGCTCCTCCTAATGGTTTCACCACTGTTTTCGGCACACGGCTCCAGATGTTGCGATCTCGAGCTCACCCCTGAGCTTCACAAAGAGAAAAAAAAACAAGGGAAAGGAAAACGAATGAAGTCGTGTCAAAATGCAGCTGCAACCCGTGAACCTTCCTAATTGCTTAACTCGTCCCGTTCCTCCCAAAAATCAATTACCCGGGCAAATTGCGGATGATTGAATAGGTGAAGCGTACGAACGGGAGACGAGAGCTGCTCTGACATTTGTTGACTTCCTTCTACCGTTTTACTTCAAGACCAAACACAATGAGAACAAAGTGGTGTAGCCCAAGGCCTCAGCAGGTGTTGTATGATGGTTTAGTTCCAGGAAAACACACACACACACACACACACACACACACACACACATACACACACACACACACACACAGTTAAACACATAAACACTACCATACTTCCTACTTAAAAAGAACTAAGAAAGCTCAAGGCATTATTCCTGAAAACAGAAAGAAAGTGATCCCATGTTAAAGTCTGATGTGAAGTTAATTATTGAAGGAAAGTGATTATCTTCTCAGTTATTCGTTATTAAGCTCCACTGCTCCCAGGTCACATGGGATCCAAAGAAATGACCGTTCTAAATGACTGCTTTCAGGGATCGTGATTTCATCGGCATTAAACACATGGCTCACAAAGCATTTCTGTACAAACACAGCTCTCGCCCGCGGGACAAACGAGATGATAACAGATAAGCGCTTTTGAAGTTCAGGCCGTATGGCTTTTTTTTTTTTTTTCGTCTTGCTGTTCAGCATTGCGGATTTTTTTGTGTGAGAAAAGAGCAAGAATTCGTTTAGCTTCATTTATTCATTTTGTATTACTTATTTATTAATGATAATCATGATGACGATAGTAACAAAACAACAATAATAATAAAATAATAATTCTAAACATATAACATTCATACCAAAGCCAATTATTTCTAGAATAACAATCATAATAAGAAATTTGCAATTTCCTTCATATGCCATATGTAAATAAATAAATAAATAAATAAATAAATAAAATGCAGACAGACAAAGAAACAGACAAGCAAGCAAGCAAGACACAGACAGACAAACAGACAAAGACAGACAGGCAGGCAGAGAGACAGACAGACAAAGACAGACAGGCAGAGACAGACAGACAGACAGGCAGAGACAGACAGGCAGGCAGAGAGACAGACAGACAAAGACAGACAGGCAGAGACAGACAGGCAGGCAGAGAGACAGACAGACACAGAGAGACAGACAGACAGGCAGAGAGACAGACAGACAGAGAGAGACAGGCAGGCAGGCAGAGAGACAGACAGACAGACAGACAGACAGACAGAGACAGACAGGCAGAGAGACAGACAGACAGAGACAGACAGACAGAGACAGACAGGCAGAGACAGACAGACAGAGACAGACAGGCAGAGACAGACAAACAGAGACAGACAGGCAGAGACAGACAGACAGAGACAGACAGGCAGAGACAGACAAACAGACAGACAAAGACGTCCTGTACAGTATAATTGTGTTCCTCCAACAGTTTGGGGAGGAACCATATACAGCTGGAACAGGCAGGTGTCCCAATACTTTTGACAATGGATGGATGGATGGATGGATGGATGGATGAATTGATGGATGGATTAGATAGATAGATAGATAGATAGATAGATAGATAGATAGATAGATAGATAGATAGACAGACAGACAGACAGACAGACAGACAGATAAGAAAACAAATAATAATTAAAAATTAAAAATTAATCGCTTTCAAATTTGTACACCCAATCTCTACTTGTTTACTCAGGCAGACAGACAAATTGAAAGTTCTTTAAATGGAAAAAAATACAAATAAAGGAAAAAAGTTAAAAAGACTAATAAAAGAGGGAGCAGAGGGAGCGATAAGGGATAAAATAAAAGAGGGAGCGATAAGGGATAAAAAAAAAAGAGCAGGAGTGTCAGCAGTGCCCCTTGATGATTTTATGATAATACATATTAGTCAATCATACTGATGGTATACTGAATGTAAAGGCATATAAGCACAGGCCACACACACACATACACACTCTCTCTCACACACACACACATACACACTTTCACACACACACACACTTTCACACGCACACACACACACACACACACACACACACACACACACACACACACACACACACACATATACTTAAGTAGTGATTAAGTAGCGCTGGATTAAGTAGTGTGTGTGTGTGTGTGTGTGTGTGTGTGTGTGTGTGTGTGTGTGTGTGTGTGTGTGTGTGTGTGAGTGAGGGCTCTATTACTTGATGGATGTAAAATTCGGTCTCTCTCTTTTTTCTCGTGTTTTATTTTCCGAGGCAGAACCCGAGCGGTTCCTCCTTTTACTCATCATCTCTCAGTTCAGTGTCACTTTATCGTCATATTCATGCGATATTTCCAACAGCAATGAAATCCACAAACTCAATAAGGACGGACGTGTTACCAGGAAGAACATAAATACAGACAGAGAAAGAAAAACGAGTGTGTGAGAAGTGTATTATATCAACCCTAATCTCTGTCTCTTTCAATGAACCTCACTGGAGTTTGAATTAAATCAGAGAAAAAAAACATTTCTTTCGTTCTTTCTTTTCATCTCCTATAAGTCATATTATAGATTTTACTCAAACGATGCTCTTATCAATGACCTTAACTCTGCTCCTTAGTTCTCACGTCAGGTTTAACACTGCTAATAATTACACCAAGGACACGTTTAATACGCTGAATTAAAACCGGTGTATTAACTGCACTTGTGCTGCTGTTTTATTAACTTCCACTCTTCTGAGAAGATGTCCCACTAGATTTTGTGGAGATTTGTAAGATTTCATTTAGATACAAGAATGTTAGTGAAGTCAGGTACTGATGTAGGTGTGGTGAGAAGTCCTGGGGTGCACCTGGGGTGCAGTCAGCATTAAAAATTCATCCTAAACATGTTCAATAGTGTTGGAGATCATTCACATCATCCAACCCATGGAAAGCAGATCTTCATGAAATCAGCTTTCACAGGGGCATTGTCATGCTGGAACTGGTTTGGGTCTCATAACTCAAGTGAAGACAAGATTTCATGCTCCTACACCCAAAGACGTCCTGTACAGTATATTTGTGTTCCTCCAACAGTTTGGGGAGGAACCATATACAGCTGGAACAGGCAGGTGTCCCAATACTTTTGACGATGGATGGATGGATGGATGGATGGCATAAGAGAGAAGTTGTAACTCTTGAGAAATCGTGATAAAAACTTTTATCTAATTTATTTTTGATTTTGATTTTTTCACACTATTTTCTACCGTTTCCGATGAATAATGAAGCCGCAGTGGAAAAATACAGATGGAATTATTTAGTGACCAGGAAAAGTGTTAAACAAATCTGAACTCATTTATATTTTACATTCCTAAAGTTATTCCTTGTGAAGTTTTTGCACTCATTTAACATCAGGACCAGGAGAGAATTTCACCCTTGCATATCATCGCTTTGTTTTCCTCTTACCAGTAGTCACTACATCACGATGTCTTTTCCTCTTACCAGTACAGTCTGTTTCTTCTCTAGACCTTCTGTAGGGCTTCATGTGCTTGAGAGAGATCATGTGGTACGTCATCTGTGGTCATGTGGTAAATAAGTAGGAGTAAAGACACTGTTCTTATATACAGCATACTACATAGAGAGAGAGAGAAAGATACTGTAAAAGAGAGATGGAGTGTGGAACAGAGGGGGATAGACAGACAGACAGACAGACAGACAGACAGACAGACAGACAGACAGACAGAGAGACAGAGAGTGAGAAAGACAGACAGACAGACAGACAGACAGACAGACAGACAGACAGACAGACAGAGAGTGAGAAAGACAGACAGACAGACAGAGAGTGAGAAAGACAGACAGACAGACAGACAGACAGACAGACAGACAGACAGATAGATAGATAGATAGATAGATAGATAGATAGATAGATAGATAGATAGATAGATAGATAGATAGATAGATAGATAGGAAAACAATTACATATATTCTTTCTGAAGGCGTGTTGCTTTTTCACATGATGACTCATGACTGGAGCTCTTCACCCAACACCACAGCCGGAGCCTCATTACCATAGTGTATACTCAGGGTTTCATAAATAAATTAATAAATAAAAGCCTGGCAGAAGCCTCACCTTCCGAAACAAAGTGAAAAGGACTTGGAGAACAACAAATGTGTTGTCAAAAAGAATAAGTGCAACCATGCGAGGAAAAGGAAAAAGGACGAGAAATCAAAGATGGGAAAGTAACTGTGACAATGTGCTAGGCTCAGCACGTAGCCTAATAATTTGGGTAGATTAAAGCAGTTCTCATGGACCAGTGAGAGGAATTTAAATCAGGAGGATGGGACGGGAAATCTGGGAACATTATCATCATGAGGACTGGAACAGAGGCTTAACAGCGTCAAGCGCTCATGAGAAACACCGACTTCTGCAACACGAGGATTGTGCTGCTACTTAAACATCTCGTTCTTGTGAAAAAAAAACCACACAACGATCAAACAAAGAAATAAAATGGTGCCATTGTAGCCGAGGAGACAGATTTACCCACGATGCGTTAGGATGAACTCCACTCTTCTGGGAAGAAGTTCCACTATATTTTGTGGAGATTCACATTCATCTCAAAGGTGTTAAGTAGTTTTGGAGCTCTATAGCATGAGATCTTCTACTCCAACCCATGTCAAGCAGATCTTCATGTAGCTGGCTTTGTGCACAGACTGGAACAGGTTTTGGGTCTCCTAGTTCAAGTGAAGGAAAATGTAATACTCCTGCATCCAAGGACGTTCTAAACAATTGTGTAGCTCAAAGTTTGTGTTAAGAGTTTGGAGAAGAAACAGATATGGGTGTAAATTTCCCAACACTTATATATATAAAACCCATATAGTGTGTGTAAAATGGCATAAATAAAAATATCCTGATGAAAACCCACAACCTTAAAGTGCTTTTGAATCACTTTTTAGGTCGTTATAAACTGATTTGTTTAATTCAAGTGATTAAACGAGATTGATCATTTGACACTTGACGCCGTACAATCGCCGCACGCGCTCACGTTCGGGTTCATCAAAATCTGCTTCTATTTGCATATTTAGAAATGTTGCAATCACAATCAGTGTGTCTTTTCATATCAAAATCATTTCAAATCGTGCTTTTGGAGCAGAATAATGTGATGTGCTTCCACCCGAAACCCCCCTCCACAGACCCCGGAAACAAAATCACAATCGCAAGGAACAATTTTACAAAGTTTGCTGGAAAAACACGAGGATTTGGTGATTTTTTGAAAAGTTGTTAAAAAGGCTTGCGTTATTATTTACTTTATTATATTATAGATTTCATTTAAAGTATTTATATATTTTATATAATATATGTAACGGGGTGATTTCTTTTCACAATTATTATTAAAATTATTATTATTATCATCATTTTGTTTGTACATGATTGGAATAAAAATAATGCCAGTACTGATCTAAAACAGCAAAATCATCAAGATATTAAAATTACACAATGTTTTATTCTCATAATGATCATTCAGGGATTTGAAGCTACAGCGCTTTCCACTAATATTAGCACCCTTGTAAATAAATAAACAAAATGACTAAAAATATCATAAAATAAAATAATTGGAAGAGCGGCGACTGGGAGTATGTGTTACCTCATATTTATATCCCTTTGAAACAGATGAAACAGAAAGTCATATCCTCCCAGGGTGCCAATAATTGTATTTTTTTGCAACCATTTGATATCCATGAAATCAGAGAGTTTGTGAAAACAATTTTAAACAAAAGATAAAAAAGTTAAACAATAAAGACAATTTTTACGGCTTTCTATACCCAGATCTTCCAAGGGTGCCAATATTAATGGGCACTGTATGTAAAAGATCAGATACACAAAATAAGGCCACACCTACTACATTAGAACTGACACTGAAGCCACACCACCTGTAATTAAAAATACACCCTGGCCGCACCCCCTACATAAGGATTGACATTTGGGCCACGCCTCCTTCATAAGGATTGACAATGAGGTCACACCTTCTTTATAAGGATTGACACAAATGCCACACCTCCTTTATAAGGATTGACACTAAGGCCACACCTCTTTTATATGGATTGACACTGAGGCCACACCTCTTTCATAAGGATTGACATTGAGGTCACACCTCCTTTATAAGGATTGACACTGAGGCCACACCTTCTTTATGAGTATTGACACTAAGGTCACGCATCCTTTATAAGGATTGACACTGAGGCCACACCTTCTTAAAAAGGATTGACACTGAGGCCACACCCCCTACACTGGGACTGACAGGAACAGAAACGAATGTTGAGGAAAGAAAATTATACAAAAGACAGACAAAAGCAATAACAGCCATCAACTTATAACTACAAAATAATTTAAAATATCCATATTCATAACATCTGAAGTAACTGATGCATCATGTGTAAATAAACCATCACTGGCCACTTTATTAAGAACACCTGTATTACTGTTCATTATTGGAAGTATCCAAGCAGCACAATAACATGACACCAGTGCAATGTGTAG
The DNA here is from genome assembly GCA_039877035.1 of Silurus lanzhouensis. Lineage (NCBI taxonomy): Eukaryota > Metazoa > Chordata > Actinopteri > Siluriformes > Siluridae > Silurus > Silurus lanzhouensis. Next base: position 3,202,317 of record JBCEWE010000422.1, on the reverse strand, counting down.
CATCCTCTGCTACATCAGAACGAGAAACTAAAACGTGATCTCAGTCACGTTCCGTGTGCCATCGTTGCTGCCAGATGGACTAAGAAACTGCTGATCTCCTGGGATTTTTATGCCCAACAATCTTTAGAGTTTAAACAGAATGCTGCAAAAAAAAAAAAAAAAAAAAAAACCCCACCCCCCTCTTATACATACGATCAACAAGAATATAAATATCTGCACATTTAAATATGTATGCAGATGCATTAATAATAAAATACTACACACACACAACATAATCGAGAACATTATTTAAAGTAAATGAATCCCTTCACTGTTTGAATTCATCGTAATTCGTCTGCAGCTTGCTAATGAGAGGAAAAACCCTGAACAAACAAAAACGGTTTGTTTGTGTCATCCTTCAGCCTGAATCAGAAACGTACATCTTAATTAAAAAGACGCTTCCGGGACTCGAGTGCCGTAAACTCGAATAATCACGCAGTCCTCATATTCATGAGCACCTTTTTAATGGAACGTCTTCTCTAACGTTCGTACTGATCGTACCTGGAAGTGAGAATGGCATCGCAGAGCCTTTTCAAACCTGAAGCACTGATTAACATCATTACACTACAACATACTGTGTACCGAGACTGTACACCATTTCCACACGCTGAAATAAAGAACCTTCCAGTCATCAGAAGAAAGATTTGGTTTGGTGTAGTTCCAGTTAGAAGCCCAATACACACTTCTTTGAGGAACCGTTTTAGCATCTATGGAGCATTCCCATTCTAAAAAACAACATACTTTAAAAATAAAAAAAAAGTACTTTTGAGTTAAAATAAATTATTTCTACTGTTTATTGAAATTTTTCATTAAAGGACCCATAATAACCAAGAAATTGTTCTTCACAGCAAAACCACTTTTCCAAAACCAATATAAACGTAGACAAAAGACAATGTCAGTTGTGAAAAGCGCTATAGAAATAAACTTAGACTCTTGAGAAAAAAATAAAAAATAAAATAAATAATAATAATAATAAAAAATAAAAAAATAAAAAAAATAATAATAATAAAATAATAATAATAATAATAAAATAAATAAATAATAATAATAATAATAAAATAATAATAATAAAATAATAAATACATATATATAATTTTATTATTTTTTTTATCTTTTATTACATTTTTTTTCTCCCAAGATCTTAGATCCTTTGAGGAATCTTTCAAGATCTATGGAAACTTTCCATAGACTAAAATCTACATACAGTATGTTATTTTTACATCTGAAACATTTTTTTTACTCTGGAGAAACTTTTCTTTTTTTAAAAAACAGAAAAGTTTCTCCAGAATAAAAAGTGTTTCAGATGTAAAAATAACATACTGTATGTAAATTATTTATTTTTATTGGAAATTTTCATTATACACCTTTACAAATAAATGAGTCAGAAAAAAACAAAACAAAACAAAAAAAAATGGTTTTCATCACAGCAAGGTCGTTGAAAAACTAATTTTGGTTCCACGAAGAATGTTTTTCTCAGTGCCATAAGAGTCTCCCTGGTACTCACTCTTCATCAATAATAAAGGTTTTAAATGGTTCTTTGTCAAGGTGTAAAGATCTGTGAGGAAACTTTTACCATCAGTGGAATCTTTCCATTCCACAAAAGGTTCTGTGTAGCAGAAAAGGTTCTTCACATTTATTAATCTCAAACAATGAACATGTATAATTGTAATATAAAGCACTTGGTTTAATGTGTAATTATAATGTTAATTATAAACTACATTAAATACATTTACCAGGAAGTAACAGGTTTTCAAAACAAAACCACAGAAGTTCATTTTTGTTTTCACAAAGAACTTTTCAGCAGATTGTTCTTAAAAAAAAAAAAGCACTTTTGTTGAAAAATCTGACGGTTCTTTGTATAGAAAAACTTGTGAAACTGTTTTAATGACCCCCAACTGATTCCTCAGAGAAGCCAAACTTATATAATGGCACATTGGTAATGAAAAACTCACCGCTTTTACACAAGCCATGAACCATTTCCTGTTTTAAAGTCAGAATTTTAATATCATTAACATTAGCAATAGACAGTAGAAATTATTTACATCGTGTAGCCAATGAAACTGGTCAATTTGAGATTATACATGATCAGTGTCTATGATTATTGTGCATGAAGAAGCTTTATTTCTACTATAAAGATCTTTTTGTGCAAAGGTTCAAGAAGTCAATGGTTGCTTACAGAACCATTCATGTTGACCAAGAACCATTCAAATGAAAGAAGGAGGTAATTCCATATTTGACAATCAGGACAATGCTAAGATCTAATTCTTTCCCTAATATGAAAGAGCTTTAAGAAGACAGCATCTTCATCGGAGATAATATCTGTCTCCTTCACCCTGGCAATAATCACTAAGCTTGAGGAATTTATACCGTATATCACACATTCAACAAGAGAATGAACTCTCATTTGAACCCTCCGTCATCATCATCTCCGATCTCGAGCACATTCCGATTCCAAACTAACAATAAATATTTCAACTGGTCCATAAGGAATGTGTGTAACTTCAGACACCGTTTAATAAACTGCTGGAAAAATACGACTTCGAACATCTGCGGCTGCAAGGCTTCTTCTCAAGCTGACCAAAGCGACAGATCGGCGAAGCTGTGCTGTGTTTATTCATCATCAGTTAGCCGGAGGTTGATGAGGTTCACTGCCACTATTTGGCTTCTTGGAAGAGCTTGGCGCATATTTATTTTTGATTTTATTCCCAGACCAGTAACATAATGAACCTTTTTAATCCATCTAGAGCTCTGCCTGATAATTGGGCATTTGTTAGTATGATGATTTATTTTCTGAACTTATGAGAACACTGTGGTTGTTTCGCACCGAAGTGATGATTTTATTATCTTTCCTGCTCTGTTTTTTTTTTTAGGAATGGATGTTGGGTTGGTACAATGGAACTGCGAAAGGATTCATTCTTATTCTAGAAATTAAGCCGTTTTTAGAAGTTGAAGTGAACACGATTTCATGTGACAATTCAAACAAGAAGAAAGATACACAACATTTTTTGTATTGACAATCAAGTTAGACATGATTTCATTTTGTAAATGATTCACCGGAAACTTTTTACAAGTCCATGTTAAGTATGAAGTCGAAAAACTGACTTAATTTCAAACAATTCGGAAAGTATTTACATGGTGTATCAAAATACAATACAATAAATGAATTTTCTCATACTATTAAGGATGACGTTTCAGTCAGAGTATAACAAATTCACTCATCACCTCAAGCCTGTTTATCATTAATCAGGATGCTGTTGGGTTTCAGTATGTAGAGTATCATACGGTGGCCGAGAAGTGCAAAACACATTAACAAATCCAAAAACAAATCAACAAATTCAAAAACAAAACAACAAATCCAAAAAACACATTAACAAATCCAAAAAACACATTAACAAATCCGAAAACAAATCAACAAATTCAAAAACACAACGACAAGTCAGACAAACCGGAAAAGGTAGGTATAGTTTGTAAATGGAAACTTACAGATCATTGGACGAGACACCTGTCATTCAAAATATACAGGAAGTACAACTTTTCCCCCCTTTTATTTATTTATTTATTTATTTATTTATTTATTTATTTATTTATTTATGTTTTTATTAAGCAATTAACCGTATGCAAACAACATGGCAATAACATGTACAATTTACATTACAATACACAGAACAGGTGCATGAAAATACAAATATATACACATACATAAGTACAATTTATAATAATAATAATAATCAAATTAAAGTAAAAAAAAAGGATACAAATAAACAGGGCTATGGTTTATTCTGTAAATCATATTTTTCTATAAAGGACAAAAGATTCATTGCATTTTTCTTTCTAATCACTTTTAGGGCTGTTGTGAAAGAAATAAACTCATTATAAAATGCAAAAAAAAAAACGTTGGTTTCAAGTATTTCGATTTTGTATATAAAATTTTCCCATCAGAAGTATATTGTTAACAAGAAAGTCGTCTCTGTTATTGTTTATCACAGTTTGTGTTCCTTGGTGGTCTAGTGGTTAGGATTTGGTGCTCTCACGGCCGCGGCCCGGGTTCGATTCCCGGTCAGGAAACCGAACCCAGCCATTAGAGTTGCACAAACAGTGCCGGTCGCAAGCCCGGATAAATGGGGAGGGTTGCGTTAGGAAGGTCATCCAGCGTAAAACATTCCAAATCGTAAAATTTCTTAGATCTTTTTGTCATGATATACTGCAGCATCTCCAACATCACTGCATATGAATTTCCTTCCTCAAAGTATCTTTGGATTAATTCCAGTTTCTCCTTGCTTGCCAATGTTTATTTCTGTTATTTTTTATATTTAAAGGTGCACTAATCCAAATAATATAAAAAAGTTTAAAGTAAACGGACAATTTTACACATGTACAAGAAACAAAGTTATAAGATTTCATACTTCCTGTATATTTTGAATGACAGGTGTCTCGTCCAATGATCTGTAAGTTTCCATTCACAAACTACCTACCTTTTCCGGTTTGTCTGAATCGTTGCACGAAACACATTAACAAATCCAAAAAACACAACGACAAGTCAGACAAACCGGAAAAGGTAGGTATAGTTTGTGAATGGAAACTTACCGATGATTGGACGAGACACCTGTCACTCACCTGTATATCTTGACTGACAGGTGTCTTGTCCAATGATCTGTAAGTTTCCATTCGCAAACTATACCTACCTTTTCCGGTTTGTCTGACTTGTCGTTGTGTTTTTTGGATTTGGTAATTTGTTTTTGAATTTGTTATTTTGTTTTTGGATTTGTTAATTTGTTTTCGGATTTGTTCATTTGTTTTTGGATTTGTTAATTTGTTTTCGGATTTGTTAATGTGTTTTGCACTTCTCGGCCACCGTAGTATCATGACAATGTTTAGCATCTGGTTAGCAGGCTGATAGGAAACGGTAGGAGTCTGATCAAAGGGAAAGATTAGGAATCAGAACAATGAGAAAGAAGAGGAGTCTGCATAATAAGAAAAGGGAGGAGTCTAAGAAAAAATAAAGGGAAGGAGTCTGAGCAATAGGAAAAGGGAGGAGTCCGAGCAATAAGAAATGTAGGAGTCTGAGCAATGGGAATGGGGAGGAGTCTGAGCAATGGGAATGGGGAGGAGTATGAGAAATAGGAAAGGGAGGAGTCTGAGCAATAGGAAAAGTGAGGAGTCTAAGAAAAATGAAAGGGAAGGAGTCTGAGCAATGGGAGAGAGATGAGTCTGATCAGTATGAAAAAGAAAGGAGTCTGAGCAATAAGAAAGGTAGGAGTCTGAGCAATGGGAGAAGGAAGTAGTCCGAGCAATAAGAAATGTAGGCGTCTGATCAATGGTAAAGGAGTCTGAGCAATGGGAATGGGGAGGAGTCTAATCAATAGGAAAACGGTGGAGTCTGAACCTTCTAATTTGAAACAGTTCATACCTTTCCACAAAATCATTGGTACAAGAAAAACAACTACAAATCAACTTTGGGGTGTTTACCTTCACATGTGCTGCTATTTTGCTTCATCTATTAGTGGATAGAAATCGAAAAAAAAAGCTGAGCTTCAAAATGTTTAATCCTCGATATCTGACATTTAGGCAGAATTAGGCAGTTTCTAAAGGCATAAAGACGCTGTTGCTCTCTTTTATTTATATATTTAGAGATCAACAATAAATGATGTAGGCCATGTCTTAATTAATGATCTGGTAAGAAAATGGCTCAAAAAGCATTCAATAAGATTGATTCTTCAACGATTTGGACAAAAAAAACAGGAATTTAGTGAAGAAAGCCGCATTAGTTTAAGTGTCAACTATAAAAACATTTGGCCAGAGAATTAATTCAAGTCCATTTTGGTTTTGCAGCCAATTTCTGGGGATAGCGGCTCTGCGCAATCCATTATAAAGAGACAATCCAAAAGAAAGCTGAAAAATCCCTTCACTTTGTTTCCGTTGAAAGTAGTGAATGTTGAGAATAATGAGTTGCTCATAAAAAAAGGAATAAATTAGTCTCTAATTATTAAGTAGACATCCAAGAAATTGACACTATTATTTTCTACGATGATGTCATCTGACATACTTTTTAAGACCACAATGGAAATGATTTCCCAAGACTTTATTGCTCGTCAGCTCTCTATTTCAGTACAATTTTAGTTGAATAAATTTGTGGATCTTCCTAAAGCATCCCACTGTCTCTCTTTAGGTATTTAAATATTGTACCTGTTTTCCTGATACGCCTTCTGGGGACTTTCAACAGGCAAATGCTGTGCTCTCTAAATC